>CM065304.1:2825819-3425819 GCA_033032175.1 Saturnia japonica | reverse complement strand
GTATTGCGTGCACTGTAAGATTTGGTATGGTTAAAGTTTATATGGAAAAGAAGTGCAGAAAGCTAAAATTTATTTATAATATCTGTTACTAATATATTAATCTAAATAAATTAATACTGCGAATCCTAACCTGACCAGTGCCATTTAACTTAGACCCCCCAAAATATTGACATTGTCACTCAACGAAAAGTGACAGATACTGATGTAGATAATACTCATTGTTTAGGTTCATTAATACTGTGAATGTCAAACAGAAAATAGTCTATGATTAAAAAGTCGCTGGTCGAATTTCGAGCTTAGGGCGATCGCTACTACTTATAAATTCACAACCATGAAAGCCACTAGTCAGCTGTTTAAAAACACATATTATCCCGAAACACTCTGCGTAAAGGTTTACTATCACGATGGTATTTACTAAAATTATATTTTTATACCACTATATTAAATCTACCTTTACATCGAATCCTTTTCCATTCAAGTATGATACTCAACTTGTTAGTTTGAGAGTAAAGTTTAGTCTTACGATTCCCTCTGATATACATAAAAATATTCAGCCTGCGAACTCATTGGAATTTTACCTTCATTCAGTTAATTGTATCTATTGAAAATTTATTCAAAACTTGGCCCTTATTTGTGTAATTCGAAAAGGAACCTTTGTTCGTTTGTAAATATGTAATGAGTTGCAACTGCGTTCATACAACGATTATGCTAATTAGTGGAAATGGTTAAACAACTGAACATTGTAGTGCACCATTCATTTATAATTTAATTTAATTCTATCGATACTACCTTTTACCGTAAGTTGTTGTGAACTTTTTTTTATCGTAGCAAAATAATATTGTCTGTGCTTTATTAAAACTGTGGTCTATGCTTATTAAAAAATATATTTTTCGTTCGTCATCAAATCATAAACAAGTCTTTGTATATGTTATGGGCTCAGACTCATAATTATTCATTATGTCGTATATATTCTTATCAGAATTATTAGCCTGATGAAAAACAGTTATATGAAGTTGCGATTGGAATATTTATGGGCGTGAAATAGCTTATCAATAGACATTATGTGGACTGGGTGGCTAAAGGTTGTTCGCAAAAGTATGATGTAGGGTATAATGAGATATTTTCTCCGGTAGTGAGATACAATTTGACGGTTGATCTTGTTAGGTTAACAATGGCGACTTATATATTATTTACTTATATATTTTTGTTTCGGCATTTAGTGATTTATATTCTTTTTATTTGATATTTTTTATAAGCATTTGCCTTCGATGGTTTTTATTTTAATTTATGTCTTAATTTGTGATAATTCTGTGTTACCTAAAATTTGTATTGTTTTCAAATATAACTACTCGTGCATGTTTTGTTTGCTTTAAAAGGCCTAGTGCATTTTATCTTTTGAACTGTTTTTTTCTCTTTTGTAATTGTGTTCAATGCACTGATCACTGGTGGTCCAAATAAATAAATTCTACTACGTTAAGGTAGTTTGATGTGCTCAATACCTTTCATATCTATGCAAATTTCAATTTTCAATTCTTAATATTTTGGATTGCACGATGACGAGTCAGTCAAGAAATTGCCTTTACAATAGAATTATGTTCGAAATAGCAAAAGAGGTTTAATTAAAATTGTTCAAGAAGCGAATCCAAAAGAATGTAAAATACATATTTTTTTTATGATTTCATAGTTATTTCATTAATCCTCGTAAAACTTCTCAAAGTTGAAGTTAGATAACTAAATAACATTTCACAGATTTCAGTTTGCTTTATAAACGTTATGAAGGATTAATTTTGTAGAACTTGCAGCAATGCAAGACGACGACGTTATTTAAATGTAAAATGAAATAAGCCCTACAAAATCTCGGAGATACTTTGCTTTAGATGAAAACGTCCTCACAAGTTTCTTTGCAAAGTAAAATCAGTTAAGTATACGAGTTCTTCTACTTCAAGGTAATTGAGATAGTGTATTTTATTTAACATTTCACAGTTTAAAAGGTGGTGAAATTTCAAATGTTTGAAGAATATTTATATTATTTTAAGGAAAAATTTTGTACGATAGAAATTTTACAATTTAGTTAGGCTAAGTATGAGTAGTTTCTTTATTATATACTCACCCGTGAGTCGAGGAATTACTAAATTCGCATTTTTTAAATTTGCCTCTGTTTTATTACAAAACAAATATAAACACGCGTTGAACATAAGTTTTACTAATCATTTAAAACCTTGTTAAACGTGTGTTTAAAATACTTTATTACAAAATCGTTTCTAGCCGCGCGATGTCGAGCTAAACCTCTGGTTCAAGTTTTTATGCATGCAACTTTAATTAATAGCATTCACTCAATACAATCTCATCATTCAAAAAAGTTTCATGCTCTGATATTTCACAAATAATCTGTATTTATCAATTATAATTGTGTATAAATGCTTATTATTATTATTATTATATTTTCTGTTAAAATGAGGTGGTATCTCGAAAGTCATCTCACGTGCCTCTTAGGGGACGGTGGAAGAAACTGTGTCAGGGCTGAATACTCTTTTCAGTAGGTTTATCGCACCCCGTGACTAGAGGGTGGTGCTTTGGTGCTTGCGGTTAGTTGCATGTGGAGTCCAGTGGCTTCAATTAATCGTCGTCTGTTTATATTTCATGTCCGGAGGGCGCACGTGCAATGGCGCTATCCCTCTAACGAGGGGGTGGCATGTAGTGTCCGCTCTTCGCAACATGTTTATAGGTAACCTTCCGAAGAAGGTATCGAGGTCTTCGATGTTGAGTCTCTTGAATGTTCTCGCCATCCTGGTCTTCGCGATCGTGGAATCAACGTGGGTCTTGAACTTAAGTTTGGTGTCTAAATGCATTGTCTACTTTACTTGCGGCAACCATAGCAGGACCTGTCCCATGAGAGTAAGAGGTGGCGGGGGTGTCCCTTTGTGATGAGTGCCTGTTTTCACAATGTTAACCGACAACATCCAGTGATCGAGCCAGTCGGGAAGCGCCTCCAGCGTTTGGACGCAGATAGTCTGCGGCGGTTTACGCGTTTGTAGAACACGCAAAAAACGCCGCATCATCCGCGAACAACGTGAGTTACGCCCGACCCTCCAGCAGTATGTCATCTGTATAACGCGCGCATAGCACAGGCGAGAGGCAGCTATCCTGCGATTAAATCTGCGTGCACCAGTCTTATTGTTGGTGTTGCGTCGTCTATCGTAACACTCATACGGCGGTCGTGGAGATATGAAGCGAGCAATTTTACTATTCTTCTTGGTATGGTGGACGTCGACAGCTTATACAGCAGGCACTCATGCCATACCCTGTCGTACGCCCTATCTATGTGTAAGAAGACTGCCGCGAAGAAATGTTTCCTGTTGAAGCATTCAGACATCTGATGCCTATATCGGCGTAGTTGTAGGGTATTGGAGTGGTCAGTGCGAAATCCGAATTGTTTATCTCGCGGTGGCATGTGTGGTGTGAGGTGTTTCAGTACTAATCTCTCAAAAACCTTAGAGGTCGTGTTTAATAAATTTATAGGTCTATAACTTCCCGGCATCCTGGTGTCCTTGCCCTATTTGGGCAGTATGATGATCCGTCCGAGTTTCCATGCTTCAGGAAAGTGTCCCGAGCGCATTATCCCGTTGTACAGGCGTGTCAGTGCCGCGACGGATTTAAACGGCAAGTGACGAAGTGCTACATTCAGGTCATGCCCGGGGCCTTCCTAGGTTTGGTGTGTAAGATCTCGCAGCGCACCTGTCCAGGAGAGATGACTACCGGGTCTTCATCTGGAAGTATAAGAGCCGCGAAGTAATCTTGTAGGCGCTGGTTTATAGCTATAACATGCTGGTGGTTGGTAGTTGCTACCGAGGTGCATTGAAGCCCGAGCCAGTCTGCGAAGATCTTAGCGCGATCCTTTGCAAGCTAGCGTAGGTTACTGTCGCTTCTCCATAGTGGGTTTACAGGAGGATTCTTTGCGGACAATTGCCTTCGTAGACGATGGACAGAGGGAATGTTGTCATCGATAGACTCTATCTAGAATGTCCACGACTCCATAGCGTGGTCGTCGAGAGAGATCTTCACTCGCTCAGCAAGATTGTGCAATATTGTTTTCTGCAAATGGCACTGCGTGCGTTGGCATTGCATTCGAAGCGCCCACTTGTCTTTGATAAGCGCCTTGACACACGCCGGCAGTGGCCTAAGCCTACCACCGGTGCGGTCGGTGTGTGACTGGGGTGTGGTTATCACCTTGGTGAGAGCGGTTTGAATGTACGGTGATTTTGGTCAAGCCTAGCTCAAACTCGTCAGCCGTCGGTTGAAATAGAAGCTGTGTACGAGTCCTCCAGCATGGCTTCAGTGAAGACCTTTCAGTCGACACATTGGAGATTTATCGGTGGTATTTTATTCGCGTTGGCAGTTTCTCAATGACGAGCAACACTGGCCTGTGATCAGTTGGTAGGTCTGGGAGTACCTCCTGTGTGTGTGGCACGTTGAGTCTGTTGTAGATTATAATATCCAGGACATCTTCGGACGTGTGTAAGAAGTGGGTGGGTTGGTCAGACTACTTGGTAGTCAAACTTGACCTCGTCCTGGAAGAGGCTTCGCCTTTGAGGACAGATTAGTAGTTCCTAGAAGTGCATTTAACGTTGAAATCGCCAGCTAGTATAGTTGGAGATTCGTGTAACTAAAACAAGTTTTCTGATTTCTTTGAAGTGTAGTCGTATTCTTGGTGGTTTGTACGATAAATAGATCCTAGTTTCGCGGGCGTTTAAATTTATTAACACTCCCATGACGTAGATTGACTAGAGATCAGTTTGAGGTAACAGCTGGCAAACGATTTTACGCCTGATGAGGATAGCGAGTCTCCTGAACGCTTTACCTTGATCGGTAAGTTCGTCTTGCCGGTAAAAAATATTACTAGGCATGTGGAAGGCGTCGGATGGCTGGAGTCGTGTTTACGATATAAGCATGATATCAATGCTTTGCTAACGGAGAAAGTGGTCGACCACTCTAACGTTCTCTCGTTAAGAGGCTGAACAAGCTTCTTAGGCATGCCTGTTCGTCGTCGGTGCCGTGCGTAACGGAGTCAAGTATGCCACTGAACACACTGACCGTGTGCTTCAGTAAGTCAGCCTTAGGTGGTTGCATCACTGGGGTAGGGGTTTTTATTACTACCTGGCTAGTGGCATGCTTTGCGGGTTGCAACTTTTTGCACTGTCTCTTCTTAGGTGTACCGTGCTTAGTCGAGTTGTTGGCCGCGGCCATTAGGCTGCTCGGTGCGGTTTTCTGGACGGTCTGGGAGATGCAGATGTTCCGATTATGGGCAGCACGGATAGCGGCGCAACAGTATCTTTGTTAGTAGGCGGTACCCTCGTTGGTTTAGCGGGCCCGGTAACGGGGTGCGGCGGTAGCATTACTGTCACAGTTACGAATACCCCCCTAGTAGCTGTCTTTTTCGGTGATTTTTGGGTGGCGGGTGCGACCTATGTACGGCTGTAGTAGTCGCTGTCAGTGGTTGGGAACTCGTAGTGGGTGTCGAGGCTGACGGAGGCTGGGAGGAGGCGCTGAAACCCCGTTGGGTATTTTTACCTTTAGCTTAGTTCTCTTGGCTGGACGTTGCAGCAGTTCTTGCCAATCTAAGAGGATAGTTGCCGCCTTCAGTTGGCCGAGAAGCGCAGAAGTCACGTTTGAAAGTGATGTTGATCGGGTCTGGCCCCATGATCATGGTCCGAATCAGAATGCTTACCCCATAGGGCCCTATGGTCTTGGGGATGGGTGGTGGGGCAAGTACGCCTCCATTGGCGTGCTTGAGTGAGGCGGCATCGTGGGATTAGGCTTCTTGCTTTCGATTTCGGCCTCTTTAATGCGTAGATACAAGGCCATCCAGCGAAGACTCCCCCCGAAAAGACCTCAGTATCCAATCACTGAGCGAGCGAAGTCCGGACGAAAATAGGCCAGCGGTGAGGCGGGGAGTGGGTAGGGAAGGAGTGTGAACGTGTGGCTGCGATGGATTCCAGTGGACGTGGCTTGAATCATCAAGGTGGCATCGTCCGTGTCCGGTAGAGTACGGATGGTCGTCGTGGTATCAATACGCTAGCCCTGAAAAGGGCCTTTGGATGTTTTGAGCATGCGAGCGAGAAGGAATTTTCAGCTCGGCAGTCGTTGCTCAGCAAATTTTTCCCGGTATCCGCGATCGCACACGAAGGAGCTCCGTACTCCAGGCCGACCCGAGCGGTCCATATCCGAGGTGGTGTAATGGTTAAAATACGAGATATATCAAAACATACAACAAAGTGCGTGAAGTGCATTGAATTGTAATTATTACTGCATTGTCAAATCATCAAATGTCAAACTGTTAATAGTAACACAAGTACCGACTTGAAATTGTTTTTTATTGAAATCGTTCATAGTTATACCCTCAATATCACCTGATCATAAGTGGCGATGTAGCTCAAGACGGTAACACGCTAAGGCTAATGGAAGACTGTGAAGCTTAATGAAGATTTTGAACTTGAAGGTGGTAGCTAGCCAGGTGTGTATTAGAAAAAGCCATGGTTTCCTAAGCTATGTTTTCATCACGATGTTTTCCTTCACCGAAAGCTCAGGCTCATTGCAGGAATTCGAACTCGCGCCGATCGACGCGATGTCCGTACACGCTATCACTCAGCCATAATTGCTTCTCCAATTTCAAATCTTTTTTTTAGTTTACTTTTATTGAATACTAGCTGTGCCCGCGCCTTCGCTCACGTGAACTACAGAATGCTCGATCGAATCTTGTTCCCCCGCTCCCGGCTATTTTAGAAACAAAAATGCTTATTGTGGGTATTCCTTGGATGATATACATATACTCTCGCTGACTTTTTTGTAGGTCGTTTTAATGTCTACAATTGTTTAGTACATTAATTAAATGTATCTCTTATAGTTTACTCAGCGTAAGCTATTTAAGCGCCCTTCACCATGACCAGTTTATTTTTTATTTGTGCGCAATCCTTATTCTTTTCATAAAATAAATGTAGCCTATGTTACTCTCTATAACATCAGCTATCTATCAGTGAAAGTCCCGTCAAAATCGGTCCAACCGTTTCGGAGATTACCCGGAACAATCAGACAGACATACAAAATTTTTAAAATGGTTTTATTTATAGGTGTCGTATATACTTTCATATGCATTTAGTAAAAAGCTGTTATTTTAACATTACAAACAGACACTTTAATTTTATTAATTGTATAGATTCCAGAGTCGTGAACACTTTCCCTCCAGCTTGCACCTATGTCTCTGATTTTCACCTTATCATCAGATACAACTTTTAAGTTTACATCTTTCAAATCAATGAAGTCTAAATGTCTAAATGTGCGATAACCATAATTTATAACAACACGTCTTTTATGCGCCAGCAAATATAATTACATAAAAATAGGAATTGTCAGTTTGGTTGTCATGCCTTAGACAACGTTTCTTTTTTGTTTAAATTTAAGCACAATTTTTAAAGCGTGTTTAGGATTCTTTAAATAATAATTGTAAAACACTCTTTTGTAATATAAAACATTTTATAAACATGTGTTCAACCCGGGTTCAATTTTTTTTTTAATAAGACCGAAAGAAACCTACATTATCAATTGCCGTGATAAGCAGTTCAGTTAAGCGAGGTTTGGGGTGGATATAGCGAAGCTTGAAAGCCACTGAGGGAAGTCCAAAATACTTGGACCGACGGGCCGATCACGTCTCTACAAATATTTCCTGAACGTGACCGGTAATTAAGATAATTTCTTAGACGGTGGTAGTATTTTGACGTTCATAAGTGCCTTCTTAGAGTCTAAATAAAATAAAATATTTTTAACATTGATTTTGACTGACCGTCCAAAGGAGAAGAAAAATGTTCGGCGAAATTTGCAGCATGTTTAGCAACCCTACTAACAATGGTAAAATAACACCATCGGTGACCCGTGCCGAAGCAACTAAATGAATTTCTCAAAATTAAAACGGTGGGATTCTCAGACGGATGAACTATTTTTTTGTTAACCGCTGATAACCGCGCACCACTCTTCCCGCGAATCCTAGCCAATACCTAGTGATATAATCGGCAATTCATAAGAAAATAAATATAATATTTTTGCAAGTGTATAATTTACTTAATAACAATTTACAGTGCTCTATTCTATTTCATAGGCCTATGTCGAAGAATAACTTGATAAACAAACTGGTAGCTGAAAAAATAGTACTATACAATTATTATTTACTTTAGTTTATAAGTCATTTATTATTATACTACTTAAGTTAAGATACTCGTGGTCAGTGAATAAAATTTTTATCTATCTATCTATTCCATTTCGAGAACTGTTGAGAAATCGACAGCGCTATTTTCTTTCTTTTATATCTCGTCAATACATAAATGTAAATAGCAGTTTATTTTCTGAATATAAAACACAAACGTCTCTGACTATATTTGTATGATTTGTTTATAGATAATGTTTTACATTCCAAGTTTACCTAGATAGGTGTTTTCCGTTTTTTCTAGGTCGCACAGACATTATAAAAGGTAATGCCTTGACATACTCATCGCTACCTAGGCCAAACTACTTAGTTCAGGCACAGAAAATTTGGAGTGGATGTTGGTTTTATATTGTAGGCAATGTTAAGAAGGGATTTCTCCAAATTAAAACCATAATAAACAGACAGATGACAGACCTAGATACAATAATGTACAGTAAGTAATGTAATCCGTTCGGAACCCTCGGGCGCACGTTCTACTCGCTTCTTACTTGTCCGAACTTTTTTAAATTCTAAGATAGAGAGGGGGTAAAAAATTTATATGGCAAATACCAAATTTAATGAACCAAATTTATTTTGATAAATCTGAGAAACCTGTAGTTAGTTACAACAGCAGTCTAATAATCGTATCACCAAACAGTGATGGTGATTAGTTGATTACCAGTGAGGTATTCAAAGAAAGGTGCTTTATTGAATTCAAATCTTCTGTCTCTAGCTTTGTTCACGTAAATTAGGTACACTGTATACATTTTTTTAATATTTATTGGTCTATAATGAAAAACAGACAGAACTTTTAATTTAAATAAAAATTAAAATAGTACCTACATATTATGATATTAAGATTAGTTTAAGCGAGCGGAGCCGTGACCGGAAAGCTAGTTTATATTCTAAACACCATATTACATCTGACTTCAACAAAAGACAAAATGTCCAGCCACAACTTCTTTGTTTATGAACCGATTTGGATGATTCTTTTTTTTTTTGTTAGATTGGGGATACCTCAAGGATGGTACCATTTTAATTTCATTGACATTGGACGGAGTTTTTGGCGGGATCTTGAAGTGAGATATTGTGGTTGTTATTTTTAATTAATTTACTTAGGTTTTTTACCCTATATTATGTAATATTGGTGGCGTTTTGCGTGATATAGTTTGGTTTTGTGCATAAGTGAGGTGGATTATAAATATAAGCTGAAAGCATTCATTCCGAGATCCCACAAAAATTCCCTAGAAAGTTCTAACAAGAGAGCCACCATCTTGTTAGGATACTGAGTCGTCATAACACTTGACAATATAATTCACTCGACAATGGCAGTAATGGTATTCATTAAAGAGGACCGGTTGCCAAGTTAGGAAGAGGAAGAAGAAGAAGAAGACATTGGGCCTACAACTTCGAAGATACATAAGAGAACTCTTCAAAATCTTTGAACTTGGCATTCTTTTTTTTTTAAATTATCTCTTTTAATTACTTATTTTCATCCTCTATCGTTCATAAGTCTATTTGACCATATAGATTAGATTAAGAGTAACTGCATATCGCAAGATGAATTTAACCTATCCGCAGTCCGATAGCCGTTAACAATTAGAAAGCATAACCCGTGAAATCGATTTGACTCGCCATTTAACCACATTATAGTGTACGTCTCTGCGAGTATTGTTTCAGTTGAATTGCATCTTAATATCAGAAAACACGTTCGTTTAACACGTTCATGTTTCTTTCGTCAATGTATGCCCACTACAAATTTAATGCAAATATAGTAATATTCGTTTAGCATATCTATAAATAAATAATTGTGCTTTGCAGTTTCGCACATGTTTATTATGTAGTGACTATTTTAGTCTTGTAGTTTTATTTTTACTTATAGTTAGAATATTATCAAATATAATGTGCAAGTAGCGCCATCTATGAGACATTAAATAAAACAGTCTGTATGAAACCGCCAACCAATGACTTATATTAAGGTTAAGGGCTACTCAGATTTTGCAAAGTAAATTAAAGTTATCGCGTTCATAGAAGAGTTATTGTTAGTTTATCAAGAACAGTATATTAATCAGTTACTTGAAAAATTTGAATGTCATGCAGTAGAAACTCCTATAGAATGTAAATGGAATGTTGTTAAGTCTAATGTATGTGAACAAAAGCTACCTTATCAAAAATTAATAGGAAGTTTGATGTACATAGCTGTCCTAACTCGTCCTGATATTTCATATTCAGTCAGTTATTTAAGCCAGTTTAACAACTGTTATTCTTATGTACACTGGAATTATGCAAAAAGAATTCTGAAATATTTGTCACAGACTAAGACCTATTGTTTAAAATATTCCAAAGAAAGTGCAGAGCTTGTAGGTTTTGTGGATGCTGATTGGGCAAGTGATGCCACTGACAGACGCTCATATACTAGTTTCTGTTTCACTAAATCAGGTGCTGTAATTTCTTGGGAGAGCAAGAAACAAAGAACTGTTGCTCTTAGTAGTTGTGAAGCAGAATATATGGCTTTGTCGGAAGCATGTCGAGAAGCAATATATTTACAGAAGTTAGAGTTTGAAATATTTGGTTCTTATAGTAAAATTGTTATGTACAATGACAGTCAGAGTACATTAAAGTTAGCAAATAATGATCAGTCACATAAACGGTCCAAACATATTGATATCAGGTATCATTTCATTAGATAAGTTTTAAGAAATGATATAATTGAAGCTAGATATTTGTCAACAGCTAACATGCCTGCTGACTTGCCAATCAAAGGTCTGCCAGCTGTTAAACATTATAAGTTCATGAAAGATTTTGGAATTGTTAATTTAAAATAGCCAAGGCAGAACTGTATACTATATTTGTTATTGTATATTGAGTTTAAAAGGCATTTTTTTATGTGTAGCTTTACCTCTCCACTGTATGTAATACTTTGAAAGTGTTGTTATTTTGATAAAGTGGGGGTGTTAGAATATTATCAAATATAATGTATAAGTAGCGCCATCTATGAGACATTAAATAAAACAGTCTGTATCAAACCGCCAACCAATGACTTTTATTACTTATATTATTGCCCGTTCTTAAAGCCTTTCAATTTAGGAATAACAAATTATACTATCCATGTACAACATTTTGTCAAAATCGGTCGAGAATTAACAGTAATTTTTTTTAAATTTGTAAATGTTTATTATTGACTATTTTTACTTATATTCTACTTTCCGTATACAAAATTTCATAGAAATCGGTTAGGCCGTTTTTGAGATAAATCCGGACACACATTTTTGTAAAGGAAGTTTGGAGGAATGAGTAAATTTAGAAAAAAATTACAACAAATTAATACTAAACTGACCAGTGCTATTGAACTTAAACCTCCCAAAATATTGACATAGTCACTCAAAGAAAAGTGACAGCAAGTGATGTAGATAATACTCATTGTTTAGGTTCATGAATACTGCAAATGTCAAACAGAAAACGGTTTATGATCAAAAAGTCGCTGGTCGAATTTCGACCTTAGGGCGATCGCTAGTTACAATAAATACATATTTGTAACTGAAAAAAGGTAAGCAATTGAGAAATTCTAACTTTGTAAAAATAAATAATAGTGTGTCTCCTCCGTTACAAGGTAACGCTATTGAATTTTGATGAAATCTCAAATGTGATCTATTAAATTGGCCCGACTTTAATATCGTAATTAATATTTGCGACTAATATACTAAGAGTTTTCGTGTTATCGATCTAATTTCAGCTTGGGCACCAACACGTAACGTAATTTCAATTACTTAGTTGATAGTAAACAAAGCGGTACAGACAGCGGCCACAGATAGACCTTTGATGTGTGAAGCATTGACTATTCACTACTGCAAATTAATGTTGGTTTATCTGGCAATCTTGCACATGAAACCGATGTTATAAATCGTATCGCTGCACTGTCTATTCAATATCAATCTATATATACTAAGTACCTAAGTATATGAGAAGGTACAAGTTTGTGTATATTATGTTTGTAGGAGGCACAGATTTGAGAAAAAGGCAGATGGAGCATATCACAATACGAAAATGTCCTATATTATCATAGTGATAAAGTAACGATTGGTTTCCGCTG
Organism: Saturnia japonica; assembly: GCA_033032175.1. NCBI lineage: Eukaryota > Metazoa > Arthropoda > Insecta > Lepidoptera > Saturniidae > Saturnia > Saturnia japonica. The sequence goes on along the minus strand of CM065304.1, from coordinate 3,413,499 downwards.
GCGCTACAATTAGATGCCGACCTACCTATAAACAATAGCTGCCAGAATACGGAAACTTCATATTGAAGTGTGAAATGATGCTCGTGTGCGTGAACGAAATAGTGTAGTGAACTTTTAAAATTTACCCTATTATTAGGAAGGTTTCAAAGTAAAAATTATAGAATTAGTGTCTCAGGCAAAAATCTAAAAGATTATCGCCAAACATTTCAAACGATTACGATATTGGAACCATTACGTATAAGCAGGATAAGTTAAAACAAAAAACATATAGAGAACCAAGAAATATTCATTGATAATAAAAAAATCAAGATGGCGGTTATACATTCTGTTCTAAATTTGTATGTTAAGGACTTTGAGACCTTCATTTCAAGTGAAAAAGCAGTTGTTTGATGACGTATGATGGATTAACGACTACACTATTGGAGTGGTATAAACAGTAAAACTTATTTTAACTGTCTTGGCAACATTATTCACACGATCGCACGTATCATTATCTGGTTGTCAAGGATACAGAGCTAAATGTATGTACCGCATTTTTTGTTCTGAAGGCTCCATTTTTCTTTTTCGTAAATCCTCGGGTTTTGCCTTAACATTCAAAAATTGTAATTTACAGTATTTATTTGTAATTATTTACCCTTTCGACAGTGAAACTTGCTTATCCTTTTTTGCTTTCGAAGACGTCTTACTGATAAGTTTCGTGTAACGTAGACAGTCCAAAACATTTGATACATATGTGCAAGGAATGTCTCATGTTTCGAAACATTATTATGCTTTTGTATTTCGCTTTAGGACCGATATATTGCAAATAAAAAAGTTTATACGTGTTATTATAGGTACGCGCGTTAGAAGTTGTACTACTTTGAATAGTCACACCCGATGATATGCGACTTAAAGTCTGAGCACCGATTGTAACTGTCTTCATCACAATAGAACAAGAGGTTTAGCAAACAACTTCATAGTGTAGAGACTTTGGTTGCACAGAGCGCGCCCGTCGATAATTTTACTTCATAATGCATCAAACAAAATATTATTTAAAAAAACTTTTTTTTTCACACAACAAATGTGGCTAACAACCATACAACCTGCATGATGGTAAACGGCTACCGTAGCGTATGGTCGCTTGTAATACCGTATGTTTTATACATAATTCTTGCGATCTCGCTAGGAGAAACCTATTTTCTTATAGAATTATCATTTCAAATTTGATTATTATTTTTTACGTGTTGTAGCGACATCTACATAGCGACACACAGCGACATCTATCGAGCCACATACGACGAATCCTACATCGCGCTATAGAAATTAACTCTTCAATTGAGTATATATACAAGAACCTGACTACAACCGATGGGCTCCGGTCGAATTAGACTCGCCGCGAGCCCGGATCCGTCTCCGGAGATGGATACCGCGGCCCCAAATGACGGTTTTACTGTTGTCGCGTCGCGCAAACGCCCGTCGCGAATTAGTCCATCTGCGCAACCGTCTCGCGCAACAAAAACCGTGAAAACGGTCAGTGGCGCCGTCGCCTCCGCGTCCTCCGCGCTCCCCGCACCCGCTGTCGGGAAAAAAGAGCGCCCCCCACCTCCTCTTATCGTCCGGGACAAAGCGGCCTGGACGACTCTCGTAAATGAGTTGCGCGCAGGCTTAACCTGCCATACCACAAAGCTCGAAATACCCTCAATGGTATTTCCGTTACGGTGAGTTCATCGGATACTCACCGTAAATTCACTGCCCTCCTCCGGGAGAGAGGGCTTCAATTTTTTACCTACACCCTTGCGGAGGAGCGCGTCCTCCGCGTGGTGATCCGCCGTATTCCGGTGGAAGTCAGCCCCGCAGAGGTGTGCTCCTCGCTCGCGGAGCAGGACTATCCTATCAGAGAGGTACACAGAATGTACAACAAGGAGAAGCGGCCTCTACAAATGGTAGTGGTCATTCTAGACCTTTCCCCCGAGGGAATGGAAATCTTTCAATTGGAAAATGTATGCGGGCTCTCCGGCGTCACCGTCGAGCCCCCATACAAAACCCACATGCCTTCGCAGTGTCACAACTGCCAGCTCTACGGGCACGCCGCCCGTAACTGCCATCTTCGTCCGCGGTGCGTCAAGTGCCGAGAGGACCACCCGACTAGGGAGTGCACGCGCGAGCGTGACTCCACCACCCCTCCGAGCTGCGTACTGTGCGAAGGGGAGGGGCACCCTGCGAATTATCGCGGTTGCCCCAAAGCTCCGCGCACTACGCGGCCTCGGCACCAGAGGCAGGCGGCCCCCGGGCGGCGCCTCCCGCCTCAGCCCTCCGAGCGCAACCCCTGCTGGCGCCAGGGGAATTTCCTGCGCTTCCAGTCCCTCGCCAGATCCCGGCCGCCACCGGCCCTCCCGCACCTCGCGGTCAATCACAACCCGTGCGTTCGGCTCCGAACGCATGGGGGCCCCGTCGCCCTAATCCACAGCCTCGTATGGCGATGGATAATTCCGCGCCCCGCGCTCCTTCCAACGTTGCGAGCAACGATATCATGATCTTGCTCCTTCGCGAACATCCTATCCAGGAGGTCATTGACTACAATGACCACCTGGAGCGCTACGGTCTCGTCAAGACCATATGCGCTTTCCCCCGCCTCGCCGAGACGTTACACCGTCTCGACTCTGAAACACGTGACCACCCGGCATAAACACCGGCCGCGCAAAAAGTTTTATTCTCGCATGTACAATAAAATATATCGATTCGTCTCTCCAAATAGAGCGTGACAGCGCCCACGCCCGCGTAACCACCGTTCTCTCCGCAGAGGACGGGCGGTCAAATTCGCTCCCGCACACACTCCATACGTTCACCCTCTTTAGCGGGTGACCCAAGCCTAGGTCCGTTCCTCGGTATGAAACCCTTGGGTCAGGCAACCGCCCGCGCGATACAAGTGACACTATACGTGCAGCACTTAGTTACCCACATACAACATTACACACGTATGAACAAACACACGTGCACACCACACAGGTACATAGGTTCTGTGAGGGACCTTTTTTTTTCTTTTTTTACGCTAGTTAGTTAGCGCTACTTAGTGTACAAAACATTTCTGATTACTGAATACACATACGCATGGTTCCTTCCTTCCTCCCAGGAGGAAGGGAACGTGCCTATGTGTATAATTGAGTTAGCTCGAATCGTAGGTGTAGGGATTCAGTTAGTTCGCGACTTATTTGCGTACGCGACGACCGCCCGAGCCGAGGTCCGGCCACTCAGGCGCCCTCGTGCGAGTCGTCCTTATAACTTTCGTGGTTGAGTGCTCTCCGCGCTCGCCCCCAAGTCCGGTGAAGCTGTAAAAGCCGCAGCGGCTTTAGGGCCCCTAAGGCTAATAGTACAGTCAGATCTAAAAAAAAAAAAAAAAAAAAATACAACCGGTGGGCCAAGTCCGGTGAAGCTGTAAAAGCCGCAGCGGCTCTGTTTTTGGATAGGGCCCCTAAGGCTAACAGTGTAGTCAGTTCAAAAAAAAAAAACAACCGTTGGGCAGCGGCCCGCCAGACATAACACCCGTCTGGTCGGAGGATCCTCCCTTTGCAATAGTTATCTCATAGTGTCAAACAGTTTTTTGTCTGTCGAATAAAATTGTTGAAAGGAAATACACGTTATAAATATTCATTGTTGTGTATTAAGTTTAAACGATTAAAAATCAGGATATTTATAGTAAGAATTATTATATTTCTTTACCGACCACAACAATATTAATACAATATCAATACAATACATATTACCAAGAGCATAAGTCATAAGTGTGCAATGTAAAACGAATACAGTGCTAACCATAAAGCTTCCATTAAAAGCTTTCTGAGGACCCATTGAACCACAAAGTACCTACAGTTCTACAAGTGCACAGTTTTCCCGACAGCTACTAGTGTTAGGTAGGTACATATCGCATAGGTTTGCTCGTATAAAGCCGAGCCAATTTCCAATCTAAAGCTCACAGATCAAAAGGAAATGAATTTATGAAATAGCGAATGAATGTTGTTTTTCCGTTGTCAATTGAAGATTGTTTGCATGTCAGATAAAACTGAAATTGGATTTTAGTGGTTACAGATTTTAATAAATAAAGATGACATTTCAATTATTTCTTTTTGCGGTAACAATGTTGCATTTGACTAACTACGTAATTAATCTGAAAAAATTCTGCTGAAAGAAATCTTTTATGACACATTTTTATGCATTTATACATTTCTAATGGTGCTAAATATGTGGTAAGTTATTCAGTGTGCTGTCTGGTTTCTGGACCATTTTTTTTAGTAAAGACTGTGTTCATAGCTTTATATGTCACTAGCGGTGTGCCCGCGACTCTGCACGCGTTTGTTACTATGCAGTAGTTAGTTACATCCCGTAATTTTATTTTTACTCATATTGTTTACAATTCATATGCCGTATCAATTGAGGAGTGGCATGTATATCCCGTGTACAATTTATTATCAAAATCGGTGGAAAGTTATTATTCTATTCTACGGTTTGTAATGCATTGTTATCGATTCTTATAGGCTCTCAATTATAGTATGATGTATTTTTCCCGTATAAAAAATTTGATCTGAATCAGTTGAGAATTGATGAGAATTTAAACTTTTAACTTTTTTTTTGCATTTCTAGAAGTAATATTGACAATTCTTATAGTCCATAAATTATATAATTGCTTAAACTTCCTTTCATCAAAATCGGTGTAGATTTAATAAAATTTTAAATTTTTGGAAATTCTTTTTTTATGATATCTAAAAGTGTAATTAAAAATTCTCATAACTAATGATTCATGGAATGCCTTATACTTCCCGTGTACAAAATTTCATCAAAATCGGTCCTAATGATTTTTTTAGGACTTCTAAAAGTAATATTGAAATTTCTTATACCCTATCAATTGTCCAATGACATAAGTATCCCGTGTATAAAATTTCATAAGAATCGGCGAAGCCATTTATGAGTTAAATTCGGACAAACAAACAAACATGCAGCCAAACCTTTATATCTATGTTTTTTTTTTTTATTCAGAAAATGATCAAATACACACTAATTTAAAGTTTATGAAAATTATTACAATCTAAAATAGAAACTATAGGTTCATAGTAACTAATATAGGAAATAAACAATTTTCATTCGAAGTTATTTAAATATCTCGTGAATGACGCATCAATTGTACTTTTATATCTCGTTATACTAATATTGCGTTGATTGGACATAGTAAAATCAAATTGTCTATTCAAAAATTCAATTAATGACAGATTTTTTTCGTCTACATAATTTATGTTGAAATCCCCACCCAAAATCACATTAAACCAATATACAGTATATAATTATTGACACTTCACAGTTTTAAGTTAATTTTAAGATATATTATTCACAGCAATAGCTTATATATATATATATATATTGTAAATGTTTTCATTATTAAAATAAAAATAAAGGTATATTGTTCAATTGAAAGAAAATAGTGTAAAAATATAAATGTATAATGCGAATTGTACAGGGTTCACGGCTCCAAAATGCCTACTGGCACACATATTGGCACCGAAAAAGCTAATGCTCCGAAACTAACCAACCAAGATGCGATCCCGACGGCGAAACGCCAAACTAAACGTCTATACTCGGTATATGTTACTGTGATATCGTAACATGAGATTTATTTAAAAAAATATTTATTAATCGGGAGTTAACAATTGTTGTATTATCGGTTGTTTAAATACTAGGCAAAACAGTTGTGTCGCGAGTCCAGAGATTCTATCTCATCTAAAAATATGCGTACCGCGCCAAAAGAAGTTTTCACTTCAATAAATAAATAAACACAATAAAATCATAAATCGTCTCAAAGGCATCACAAATATACACCGCCATATAGACATAATCCTTTCACGTAGTTGAGTTCTTTTGATCAAAGAAAAATAATATTTCTATTCGCTTGCCGTTTTAAGGTTGCTTGATACTGGTTTATGGATTATTGGAATTCAACTCTTTTTTTTTGTATACAAACGAGCGATATAAAGTAGATCTTTTAATTGTACAGAGATACGTTTGCTTACATCACGATTAATCCTCTTTTAATATTAAAGAACAATAGATAACAGAGACTTAAATAAATCCATACTTAATAATAATATATAAATGTGAAAGTAACTCTGTCTGTCTGTTACGTTTTCACGTCTAAACCGCTGCACCAATTTTGATGAATTTTGATATAGAGATAGATTGGACCTTGGGAAAGAACATAGAGTACTTTTTGTAGCGAAAATAAAACTTTAAAGGTAAAAAATAGGAGATGAAAATATGTAAAAGGGAAATATCAGCTTCCATGACAACCGTTTTGTTGATTTGAAATGACAGCGTTGTCAACGTAAACAATTCGGTTGATTTATTGAGATTTTTATACTTAATAAGAAATGTATTTGTAATAATTACATATTAAATGATAGTCCAGTATTCTTTTTAAGATTGGCTGAATTGTTTTTAAACTGTTTAACTACGCAGTACGGCATAATTACTGTTTTATTTTATGATAGGAATATGACGTGCGCTGTCAACCGCGGCTCGCGGGAGTTTATGTATTCAAAGCGATATTATACCTTTTGTAAATTATCTGAAATATACAGTTTTGCTAAAAGTGAATTATTTTATTGTGTTATTTCTCATGTGGTGAAAATAAAATTTGAGTGAAAGTTTGTATGAAGAACCCATTCATAATTTTTATGGGTTTGGTAAGAAAGGAATAAAAGGGGTTTCACGTTTTTCAAAAAACCTTCCCGTAGGCCGGTACAATAAGATATGATTTTAATATTTTTTTGAAGTTTTATTGGGATGGTTAATGTATTGGATTCATATTGGTATATATTGATAATAATACCATACAAACAGTAATAATCTCATCTATGATTTTTTTTGTTTTTTTTTGTTATATTATATAAATAAAGTTATTTATATTAATAACATCTGTATTCGTCTGTACTTTTAATATTTTTCCAAAATTTCCCGATACTCATATTATATGAACGATACTGAAGACGAATATGCCATTAAAATTTTTTTTGTCCCTCAGTCTGTTTGTTTGTATGTCCGGATTTAACTCAAAAACGGCTTGACTGATTCTTATGAAATTTTGTACACGGGATGCTTATATCATTGGTCAGTTGATAGGGCATAAGAAATTTCAATATTAAATAATATTAATATTAATAATATTTAATAATGTAAAAAAAATTAAAAAATAAAAAATATTTTCGTTAATTAATTTATGTACACGGGAAGTATAAGTCATTCCATGAATGATAAGTAATGAGAATTTTCAATAACACTTTTGGGAATCGAAAAAAAAAAAGAAATTCTCAAAAAATTAAAATTGTATTAATTGTTAATCGATTTTGATGAAATTTTGTAGAGGGGAAACATACATCATACTATAATTGAGAGGCTAAGAATTGTTAATAATGCATTAAAAATTGTAAATTAGAATAATAGTTTTCAATCGATTTTGATGAAAATTGTACACGGGAAATACATGCCACTCCTCAATTGATACGGCATATGAATTGTCAACAATATCAGTAGAAATAAAGAGATTTAAATAATTATTGCGTAGTAACAAACGCGTACGGAACCGCGGGCACACCGCTAGTGATTAAATATATTAGTTAGAGGTATTTGAGTTATGCAAGTTTTTTTTTAATTACAAGCAGTAGTACTCAGTAGTACTCACCTCAGGAATAGCCTAGTGCCTAGTCCCTCAGGCTCACAGTAAGGTCAGATCGAAAAAAAAGGTTCGTGATTGTTATTTTAACTATGAAGTGCCATAGATCTCTGTAAATCGTTAACCTAGAAAATGTATTTTTTTACAGCAGCTTGAGGTCTAATGCTGTATTGCATGATATTAAATTCACCTTTATAGGTACCTCAAGTCATTTTCGATAAAAAACGTCCTCACACACAGACATACAGCCAGCCAGCCAGTCAGACGGACCATATAGTGATCCTATGAGGATTCCGTTGTTTTTTCATTATGTGTTACGGAACCCTAATTATGATACTGATAAATATTATAAAAACCCTTTTCACGACAAAATCCTATATAATTTCCTCTATTCAATGAGAATTCTATTCTATTTGAGAATTTTCTTGTTATTTTTGTTACTACATGCAGCGTTAATTTTATGGTACTTAAAACTAGACTAGACCACAAAATTAAAACAATGAAAGGACAATTAATTATGGGAGTCGAAAATTAATCAAACACTATTGTACATTTAATTTATTACTTTTCTTTTAATTTAGACTAAAAAAATATATATATTTACCTAATTCCCACATTTTAGTACAGCAACACGCAACGAAAAATATTGTTTGGGAGAATAAAATTAATCTTGATGTTTGGTATTATTCAATAAATCAAGTGTTCCAGACTGTGATTTTAATTATTGTTAAATATTATGTTTTATTTTAATTACACAGCTTACACAAACCACAAATTATTTAAATCGAAATCATATGATCGATTATATTTAGCTCTAAAAAATAATTAATAATCGTAAAATCAACATCCAGTTTAAGGTATGCTAAATTTCTAAAATAAACATTATTATAAGTTTGAAGTAGGAGACAGCTCAGTACATAACAAACGCGACTCGTCTCTGATACTTTATTAATTAATATTGTAAAATCATACAAAATAGTCTTCAGAGTATTTGTTAAAGGTCATTTATCCTACATTCCGGGTGTGTAATTGTTGGTGTTTGTCGGAAAGGTGCTGATGTGTTTTATTTGAGTGTTTTGTGTCTATCTAAAACAAATTCGTTTGGTGGGTAGATTGGTCATATGATCGAATTGCTGTACTGAAAAAATAGTCAATCACCTAGTGCCACCTATCGATTTTCTACGGAGCCACGTAAACCGTCGGTATTAAATCAATTATGGCGAAGTGTAATGGATGTGGTAAATTTATCTCGCCAGTGTCGGCAGGTGTCGCTACCTGTGGCATCTGTTCATTTGTTTTTTATACGGGTGCGTCTCACTCCCTGAGACAGCACTGATTAGCAAGGATTGGGTATGTCCCGATTGCAATAAAGTAATGCATTAAGGGGACAACACTTCAACTCCCGTTAGAGGTATCTGCGGGGACTACACGCAGAGTGCTGCACCCGGTGACGTTATCGCCAACTCATCGCGCCTCAATGCAAGCGTGACCGACGCGGGGGTTCGGGATCTTCGTTGTGAGCTGGCCGAATGTGTGGCTGAGATGAGAGAGCTGCGCAGGGAGATGACTGAATTTCGCGCGTCTGTTGCGGGCATCGTAAACCGAATGGACGGCTTTAAGAAGAGGCTGGAGGTGATCGAGCAGCGAAAGGGCAGACCCGGGGCAGAAGAGGTCGCTGATCTAGAGAGAACAGTGAACCAGCTAAACTTCGAGCTTCATGATAGGGACCAGGAAGCCCTCCTAGCGGACCTCGAAATTGGACATCTTCTAGAAGAGAAGGGGGAGAATCTGGTCCATGCGATCACCGTGCTTGCTACCAGGCTGGGAGTGCGCCTAGAAGAACATGACATTGTGTTCGCAGAACGAGTAGGAATTGCTCCGAATGCTGTGGACATGCCATCGAATACGGAGTCGGTCACTCCGAGCACTATAGGCGAGGTTGTAGTGCCGCGGGCGAGTCGTGTGGTGGTGAGGCTGCCCCCCCTCGTATCTTTCTCAACGAGAGGCTAACACGCACTAACCGGCAGCTGTTCCATCGTGTTCGTGAGCAATGCCGTAAGCTTCAATGGCGTTTCTCGTGGACGAGACAAGGCCGTATCTATGCGAGGCAAGCGGAAGGGAAGACAGCTTACTATATCCGGTCGGAATCCGACCTCTCGCGGGTCTTTGAGCTTGCATCAATTGGATTCTAAATATTGGAATGTAAAGTATTTCAATGTTACCTATCTATATAAGTTACCTCTATTTAATATCAGTTTATTTGTCATGTTACACCTAATGATATTTACTTTATCTGTTGCCTATAAATAACCTATTCATACACTAACACATATTCAAAACTATCTTTGTAAAAGTCAACAATATTTATACATAAATACTCACTATATGAACTGTATTTTTATCTCAGGCTTAAGTTTATCTGTTACAATTCCTGCAAGTTGGTGCGATGTAACTGTTTCCTCTAATACTCAAGTAGATAATACACTTATTTCATTTTTAATTATTCCGTCAAAATTAAAACACACCTTTTATATTATTATTGTTATACAATGCAATCACTTAAGACATAATACATACTTACTCGCCACCATGAACCAGGAACTTTACATATTTTTTTATTTTCCTTTTTTGGGAAGAATATGGTGGTATATATTTATTTCAATATCATGACTACGGTAAACAACATTGTTCGTAAATTAGATGATATAGGTGTATCAGTATCGTCTAGGTGTTCTCCTGATGATTGTGAAAAACTTTTGATTAGTTACAAAAATTTGAGGTGTTATCTCTGAGACAGTTGTGTGTGCTAAGGCTTACGTTACGAAAGCATTCTGAATGTATTTTTGATAATGATAATTTTAACAGCCGTAGATATAAGTTCGTTTCTTCTCTGCCAAAACATAGGACAAAATTTGCAGAAAAACAATACTGGTTCCTTAGTCTTAGAATTTATAACAAAATCAATAAAAAATTAAATATATTTCAGCTAAATAAACACAAATGTAAAATTAAATTAAAAGAATGGATTCTTACACTAAACTATAATGACACTGAACAGCTTTTGTTAGCTAATTAATATGCCTATCATTCAACCTCTCATTTCTTTCTAACTTACAATCATCTTCCTATTCATATTTACCAACGCATTCACACACACACACACACACACACTTCTCGTACACTCTTAAGGTAGTCAGTTTATAATAAGTTTATTGTTATTAAATATTCAAATAGTATAATAAGTAGAATAATAGAGAATAATGTTTTTGCTGTATTTTTTTACGCCGTACGAGGACTGTCATTTTTGTTTTATTTCTCTTGTTTTGTGTTCTAGTAGATTGTAAAAAACCTGATATCCAAGATACAGAATCTCCTAGTTTGGGTATCAGGGCATGCTTCATTTGTATTTTCGTTGTTTCATAACAGATAAAAATTTATTATTGTTATTATTAATTATAATAGTTCTCTCGTACATACTTTCAAATATGCGACGTTGCCAGTTCTAGAGAAATCATATTACTGAATCATTAGTTAAAAACAAAAACAATTTTGTCTTAAAAATATAGAATAGTAGGAAACAAAAATAATTAATTAACCCGACATAGCCGGCTCTCGCCGTCCTACGAATCATAAAACTTTTCCCAGTAAGCTCGTTTCTTTCATTTAAAATTTTCTCCGTCATATCTGTGCTAGTTCGGAATTAATTTCTTACTTAAACTCGTCCATGTCGGGATTAAAAGGATTGAAGTCACGTGATCAATACTCGACAGAATTTTAGTTGTCGTTTTGTAAATTTATTTCCTTTGTGACTCCGAATCTTAAAGGGTTAAAAATAGTCGCGATATAACGTAATAGATTATTCATAAAATAATTACCAGGAGATTTAAAATATATACAATTAATAAATGTGAAGTGTCTGTTTGCAAGCTTAAACATTAAGTTTTTTAATTATTATTTTTTAATTTAATTAACCTCTCATACTGATTTTTTTTTCAGGGATAGAGTTAGAGTCTTCTACTTTTGGCACTGAAAAAAACTGAAATATATGTATGTACTCGAAATACCTGAAAAAAAATGCCAAACCCCCCAATTCACATAACCATGTAGTGTCACACTGCATGGGAGAGTAGTAATTTGCTTGATTATTGTCAAAATGACGAGTGTTTTTAGTATTAATTTTTATATACTAAAATCTTAGATAGTTTACCATTAAAATATGACTAAGTATATGTAGATATAACTATTAATAGATATTTTTCATGTCGCTACAAATTGTCACAGCACTTTCCTCACATTCACGTTATCATGAATAAACAGACCTGTAAAATCTCACACTTAAGAGTTTTGACGTCGCTATTATGATGAACGGACGCAACTACTATTGATAAACAGCTCGTGCAGACAAGATGTCATCTTAGTTGATGATTCAAAACGATATGATAGTTAATAGTATTAAAAAGGTACTTTGTCAGAGAATCGTTCACACTCATTGGACATTAATTACTCTGTACAGAAATGTGCAAACATTATTATTATTTATTCAATATATTTTAGCAAAGATTTACTGTTATAGAAACCACTTCAATATTGTAAAACTTATTTCTTAATTTAGTTATAATTAAAAAAACAATAATAATCACATAACCATGGTTCACATTACCGTAATTACCATGACTAATTTGTGCATATGATGTAAGAATGCTTATGGTAATGTGAAAATTGCTTGCATACATCAATAAAACTATCATTTGCACTATAGGTGCTTTATTTTTAATAGTAAAAAAGAATAAGTACATTATCTACTTGTTTAGTCAAATATTTTATCCACCCATTCATTCGAAAGCCTGCCTCCAAAAGTCGTCACAACGACGGACCCTGCTCTACTCACATCCAACGGGTTCCCACAACCTTAATCAGGTTTTGGGTACCCCTTGTAGCGAGTCTCCCTACGCTGCCTCTTCCGATATTTGATACGCTACCCGAGAACTTTTTAACCCATCGATCATCCGTTCTACGAGCAATGCGCTTCGTCTACTGCCACTTATGTTTAGCGATTCTGAGGACTATATTGGTGACTTTGATTCTACTGCGGATCTCCTAATTTCTGATCTGATCACGCAGAGATTTTCCAAGAATAACATGCTCCAATTCTACTTTGAGTCTCATAAGGCCCATCGTTAGTGACCATGTCTCAGTACCATATATCACGATTGGCAACGTATACAAGGTACACTTGAAATAAGATACCGCATCTTGGTGGAAAAGACGTTACGTAGCTTCCAAAAAGCTGCCCAGCAAGTTGGATTGGCCAATTAACCTGTTTCGAAGTTGGACGTACCTAACTTTACCTTTTTTTATCGTTTGACTCACGTTTTTACTGTTACATTTTTATAACACCTTGCTTCGTAGCTTCACCAAACGGGCCCAACGGAAGATCAGCGCTGGCTATTTTCAACAAGCATTATGCTGAGCTGGGGCCGTTCTTTAGCAACTGGCATTTGAATTTTAGTAATGTAAGTAATTGTAAATGTTTTAAAAATGTCTGTAGTTTCAAATGTCTATGCTACAAATAACTGTTTCTCAACAGAAGACTTTTTCTGAGATAAACATAGTCAATAATAACTGTACGGGAGTTGAACTTTCGACATGATCTTCGTTTGGCCATGTTCATTTTATGACCAACTTCTTCGGAGAATATACGTTCCAGCATTGCACTAATGCTAAGCAAAGAGGCACTCTTCGGTCATCTGTATGACTTGCTGTAGCGAATGTTGGTGGTCTACGATACTGAAGTCTTTTTGCAGGTTGGAAATCATCAAACTTTTACACGAGACAGTTCGTAATTACTCTCGACACCTTTTTGTAAACATGGCTTAGAAATGGTCTATAAATCTTTCATCAGGGCATTAACGCCTTTTTTTAAAGAAAAACACCTTCACACTTCTGGTCCATGCTTGTAGCATTTTTCCTTCGTCAATTAAACAGGGTCTGAAGAATCCTAAGGCACTGGTTTATCATCCGCCTTTAGAAGTTCGGCTGTGATTCCGTCATTGCGGGCAGCTTTGTTGGTTTGAACATGTTTGAGGGTCATTACTAATCTCGCACAAGCTCCAGTATGTCTTCGGTATAGTGACGGGTCCTACGTGGGTTTATCTAGATCTTGAATCTTTAGCTACATTCGTCACGGGCTTCTGCGTTCATGTCCATTGATCTCTGTCAAAAGTTCAGGTTTGGACGATAAGATTACGCTGTCGTCGGTCTTCAGCTTTGTTAGCTGTCTTTGACCAATAATCAGATTTCTTCCTAACACTTTGAAACATTTGTTTCGTTCTATTACCTTTGATAAAATTATATGGAATAAGTTTAATATGATCGCTATTTAATTGGCGTGCGTTACCTTTCCATAATTTAGAGGTGCGCATTGAGCTTCTTATACGGTACACACATCACCTGAAGTTTGCAGAATAATTTCAACGTTGGGGCCATAGTGTCACTATGTCAACAGCCGCCAACTTTGTGACGACAGCGTCGCCACGCCAACAGCCGGTCTGACACGCCGCATTAGATGTTTCACATCAAAAAACATTATACACGATTAATGCCAGTCAGTTCAGTAATCAAATAAGTTCAGTAGTAAAAACAGAATAATTGTATATAATAATAATTAAATATAAGCATAATACATTTACTATGAGGTTTTTATCTTTTAGCAGCTTATTGAATTACTTATTGAATTATGAAATTAGTTGTCGAAGAGTCACAAATGTATTCAGGATCACACGATGAAATTAATATAGTTTAAGGTAAAGTTATCTTTATGGAACCAATAGCTAAGCCTGGTATAAGAGTTTAAATCGCTTTGCTGTTGCTAGATCGTTACCAAAACTGCGCTTAGCGAGAAAATGTTATGTTTATTTGTTTTATTTGGTAACTTCGCCACAATGACGCTATCAATTGGATCTAGTCTAATTTTTTTTAACCCCCGAAATTGAAAATTTAATAAGCCCCCGACGTAAGTTACCTATTATTTGAAATCATTTCAATAAGCCCTATCTATATGTTGGTGCGGAGTTAAGTGTCCTACATATTCCAGATCAATGGCGGCTCATCGTAAGGAACACTGGTGCAGTGCACTGACTGCACTCTCACAAAAAAATACTGTTTTTTTTTTTACAAAAACAAAACTGACTCTAATATGCTCTAAAAATGAATACAAAATAAAAAATACGTTATTTTTTTAATTCAATTTAATCTTCATATAGATACTATCGTCTCTAAAGCTCTTAAGAAACTCGGCTTAATACTACGTCTGTGTAAACCCTTTAAAAAAGTAGAAACTTTAAAAGTCTTATATTACGCCTATGTACGCAGTATATTGGAGTTTGGAGCCCACAATATGAAGTACACATAGCCAGGATTGAGAAAATACAGAACAGATTTTTAAAGTCCCTCGATTATAGAACTGGTCATAATTTTATTGATTTTAAAACAAGTGCTTCCAGGCATAATATGCAATCCTTAAAACATAGGAGGAAATATCTTGATGCAATCTTCTTACATAAAATAATTAATTACCATATAGATTCCTCTCCACTTTTGGAACACATTTCTTTAAAAATACCGCGATCAAACGCACGATCAAAGGACACATTTCATGTTCCTTTTTGTCGGACAAATTATCTCAAAAACTCCTTTCAACGTTCTTGTTATTACTATAACAGATTTCTTAGTGATGTTGACATATTTTCAAATAAATTATGATCTTACAAAGGGAAGGTACGTGATTTGTTGAATAAAGACATGTTATGATATAATATATAATAAATTTAACTCTTGTATGTTTTTATTTTAATGTTTATATTTAATATTAATATTATTAGTAATAAGTCCTACATAAAAATACTTATTAAACTTTATGAATTCGCTTCATAAATTATGTACTTTGTTGTTGTTTAGAACTTCTAGCTTACTCAAATTCTAGATTTATTTAGTTTTTTTAATATGATTGTAACGCTACGATTTTTGAAAAATTATGTATAGATATACTTCAATACATGGGACTGTAGGCCTGTTTGTGTAAATTATATTTAAACATGTTTATGTTATGACTGTGTGTTACCTTAATTAAATAAATAAAAATATCCTTTTTTAATTCAATTTGATATTCTTACGAACTATGCGTGTGCCACATAATTTATTAGGACAATAATATACAATTATTGTTATTTTTGGGAGTCGTATTCCATTATTGGAGTTGTATTCCTACTAGTAGGACGGTACCAAGTGGACAGCAATCTCCAAGGAGATTTATCTGTGTCCTACCTCTCTCTACCTTATTTTTATACCACGGTGGTGGCAAACAAGCATGCGATCCGCCTGATGGTAAGCGGTCACCGCAGCCTATGGACACTTGCAACACAGGAAGTATAACTTCTTAATATAAAGTTATATAAAGTTGCCGACTGTTTAAAAGCCTATTTACCCTCTTTTTGAATAACTCCATACTGCAGTCCCCAGGGAAAACCTCGGCAGGGAGCTAATTTCACAAACGTAACGTTTGCGGAAGAAAATTTCTCTTAAACGGGACTCTCCGCTGTCATTTAGATTTCAAAGTGTGAGTATAAACTCCCTGCCTATGGCGAGCGGTGCGGAACGATGGTGTAAAGTATTCCAATTAATTTTATGCTTAAAAAGGCGACCCGGATCATTATAATAGGTATACAAATAACCAATTAAGCATAACTTTTAGGAGGGCTTTCAAAAATATATTTACCTTGGAAGTACTTTGTAGGTTTTGATGAAATCTGTCAATTGTAGACTTTTTTTATGAGGGCCTCAAGCAGCTGTATATTTTATTTATATTAGTCTGGAAACTAGATTTTTCTAGAGCAGTTTGAGATCATAGATTAGTATTCAATATTAATTTCAACTGTATACAGAAAACTGTACTGTATGCCGCTTTCGAGAAATAAATAAAACTTAATAAAAAAAATGCATTGTAATTTCACACTGGATTAAGATTTTTTATTTTATGATTTTTTTCTTAATTTAAATAAAATACCTCTATTAGTCCCAAATTTCAAACCTCTAGGTCTGCGGGATTTATCCTAGGATTTGATAATTGGTCACTGAGTGCGACTTTTAAAATTATGCTATGTATGAAGGTCGGTAGCTTTTTATTGGGTTAACCTAGAAACTTACCTCGTTTAAATCAATTTAAGGTGAAATATCATAGTATGTGGGATTAACAACCATTATATACATAAAGTCCTTTTCGAGAAAAAATTAAACTTAATACATTTTAACTTCACATGGGATTAGAAATTCCTTATTTTTGGATTTATTCCTAAATGTTTGTTAAAAGAGCTTCCTTAGTGACAAAATTTCAAGACTGTAGGTCTACGGAAAGTACCCAATAGGTTTTGTTAAACGGTTAATGAGCAGTATTTTAACTATGAATTGCCGTAACTCTTTAGTGTATTTACCTAGAAAAAAAAAATTACAGCAGCATGGGACCCCATAGTCCTTAATATTTTATATTAATTTCAACTTTATACCTCAAGCCGTTTTCGAGAAAAGGTGTCTTGACAGTCAACCAGCCAACTAGACAGACAGAAAGCAAAGTGATCCTATAACGGTTCCGTTTTTTTTAAATTATGAGTTACGGATCCCTAAGACACGAGTAATTTTTACTAAAATCTAATCGATTTTTTACTGGTTAAATTCCACTCTTTAACATCTACTGTGCATAGAGCCTAAAATATTTAAATTAATAACAAAACAATAAGGTTAATATATTATTTTTAAGTAGTGGAATTTTATTGACTTGGCCGTTGTTGCTAAACTCGAGGCCAGGAAAATAGAAGTACCTACGTAACCTAAGTAACAATAACCTCCACAATATTTCCAATGGCATAAGTCTTATAAAATTCTACGACATGTAATAAGAATATGATAATAATAAATACTTTATTATTATTGAAGTACAAAAATTTTTCGATAGATGGCGCTTAACCGTTGCGTCCACATATACCATCGCACACTTTTCTCTAGGCTTTTTGACTAATTTACTACAGTTCTTTAGTATATTATTTTGATCTATCTCATAAGGTTTAGCCAACGTAAGCGCCCGAACATGACACATTTTATGAAGAAATTATTACAAAACATGTAATTTTATTTACTACACAAAAATGTAATTAGAAAATATTGTACATACTCACCTTACATAAGATATTAAATAAACGACTGTGAAAACCGTACCAACATCATTACGTTGTTTAGAAGACGTAAACGAAGATTTTTAATTAATTTTAGTTTTATTAACAAGACTAAAGTAAAAATAACCATAATACATTTTATTCTGTGAATTGAAATAAAAACGAAGATAGACGCGGATATTGAAAAAAAACTACTATATTCCTCAATAGATGGCACTAACCGAAAATTAAACTAGCTATCGTTACATAATCTACAAAACGTCTAGCCTTGACGACAACGAATTCATTCACTTCCTAAACTTCTTTCTTTCTTCTCTTTAATTTCTTATATTTACAAATTTAAATCGATGTAAATAATTTTTGTAAGTATTGATCACTATCGATACTAGCTTGCTCTTATCTAGTAGGGATGCGGATTGGAATTTGAATATTCTTTTCCTCGAAAAATTTAATTTAACCATTAATCGTTTAATGACTAATTGACTAAATAATTAATTAAATTGAAGTGTCTATTTGTAATGTCAAAATAAACAGTTTTTTACTAAATGGCAATGAAAGTAATAGAGGTTGTTATATTAGGATGATATTTATGTATTCCTAATATGGAATAAATTAGTTAACTCTTATTAGGTTCCCGTACCTAATAATTTGGTATTAGTCAAATAATAGTCACCGATTCAATATTCGTTATTCGCTACCTACTTGAATCTAATACTGACATTAGTGATTAAATTTTCTTTCGTATTAATTAACTAGCTGTGACCGCGACTTCGCTCACGTGGACTACAGAATGCCCGCGCGAATCTTGCTCCCCCGCTCCCGGCTATTTTAAAGACAATAATGCTTATTGTAGTAGGTGTTTCTTAAAATATAGACGTATATTCTCCCAAAATTTTTTGTAGGCCTTTTTTAATGCTTATAATTATTTAGTACGTTAATTTGCTATATTTCTTATAGTTTACTCAGCGTAAGCCATTTTAAGCACCCGAATTGATTCACCATGACGTTGTTTTTTTATTTATTCGGAACCCTGATTATTTACTAAAATAAAGGTAGCTTAAGTCACTTCCTATAAAATCAAACTATACAAATTAGTAGTTACTGATGGTTATAATCAAGATACATATTTTGAAACATCTTCATAATATATTTATATTATCTTATATTTATCTTCATAATAATAATAAATAATTCTTTAGCACGGAATAAAAATAAAACAGAGACAGTCACAAGGACTGCCGACAGAAGCGAAAGCTCAAAACAATGGAATAACTTTGTTTTTTTTCTAAATTTTAAATTAATTATAAATTTCATAATTTAGAAACTGCTATTACAGCATGTCTGTGACACGAAATCACAAGATTTTATCCATCCAAATAGTCAAAAACGCATATAATGGTACAGTCGAGTGTATACAATGTATATATGCGTATACATGTACACAGGCCGCTATAGTACGTGTTGCTAGTCTGGCGCAAGCACAATACGTCACGAGCAATTTAAGGTCATCGGTGAAGCGAACCCCTTAAGCTTTTCCCCTACCAAAACTCGGTCAAATAAGTAAAATTCTAAATAAACTAACTATAGTGCCCCCGCCCGCCATGTCGAGCGCAAGGCAAGGCTGTACTATCCTTTTCTCGAAGCGACTTACAGCACTTTTGACCCCCTGTAACTTCGTTGTGTATAAAGCAAATATGTAGTTTGAATTTTAAGAGATCAAGAGGACATACTATAACTGACTATATTACCACTATACCTTTTTTTTTTTACTTTCTATCTTTAAAGCAACTTTGCCAATGTGAAGTGTGACAAATACACGTTATAGAATTTAGTTACCAAATGTTCGGTGTACTTTAGAATAAACTGAGAGAATAACCCATAAAAAAATGATAAGTACAAGTATGTACAAGATCGACATTCTATTTGAAGAGCATTTACTGGGAATGATTTTATAGCACCAGTAATTATTCTTAAAATTTTGAATTGTAATTTGTCTAATTTTGCAAGGAAAATTTTGCTACATGGTTGCAAAAGAAATGATCCGTAGTCAAAGTAACTTCGGATGATGTCATTCATTATATAACAGTATTTGGAAATAAGGGTGAACACCCCACCATACCCCTGATAGAGACCGCATGATATTTATATTTTTTCCACTTGATCTATAGCATAGTTTACATGAGGAATACCAGAGTTTCCATAGACAATAACTAAAAGCACTGACTGTTTTTGTAGTTAATAAACTGCGTTGCGAGACATTTTTTTTACATTTTATGGTTTTGACAGGATTACTTATTCTTTAATCCTTTTCTTGGATAAGTAGAATGGTATATATCAATATATAAATACACATTAAAATATTTCTCTATTTTTGGAAGGACTTCGATCTCTCGATGACCGCTTTTGTGTTTGGATTATACTGTGCTTACCATGAGGGACAGTATCGTAAATTTGACGAGCTACTTTAATAAAAAAAGAATCTCATCATTCAAAGTTACATAAATCAAAATATATTTGTCATATATAAATATAAACTGGATATTGCACCGGCACGCGATGTGTATAAACGAATCACTATATCTCATGCAGGTAGTGGTGATCCAATCAGGCCGTATCACCCCCCTCCCACAACCTCCCTGCTATTGCTATTTTCTCGTTCGTGTGTATCACGTGCAAGTAGGGTTACCATATGATAGGCATTTGTTGCATTTGACAGACATTTTCAGACTTAGACAGGCGTGCAGTCAGCATTTATCTGGGACAGGTATTTTTAAATTTTGTGCGCTATCCTAGGTAATCGCGCGATCGCGACCTCGTCGCTCCACCATTTTCTGTGAATGTTTTTCTAGAAAGAAATGGAAGGCTACACAAATTGTTATAAGTATAGTTTCTTATCTATCGAATTTCTTTTAACACTGGACATCACTGTTGACGAGGCGAAACTGTTTGACGAGAACGAATTATTAAAAGAATATTATAGAAGTTTAGATGATAATAGCGGTTTCCATAAAATTCGAAGCATTACAGGTGACATTATAGAATTTGTAAAAATCTGTCAGTTTTTGTTTTCTATTTTGGCACATAATGCCAATAACGCCCAGTGGCGTAAAGACAGAAATAAATTGACAATTGAGTTAGCGATGACACAAGAAAATTTAAAAACTATTTCTCGTGAACACTTTAATACTGGTATTACACAATCTCCAACACTCGAATTCATCGTCCAATCGTCGCGCGTCGCGGCGTCGATATGTAGAGGGGTGGTTCGGGCAAGTTGGTTAAAGTTTGGTAGCAATCCCGAACGGTAAATCGATCCCGAATCAAAGGAGTTCGAACGCGTTGGCCAATTCACAGAAACCGACCCTCTATACATCAGAGCGTGCTCGGCTATCAATCTTGCAATTAAATTATGTTTAATTTTACATTTTTCGCAATTTTGTTCGATCATGGCACAATCAGTCGAAGCTGCGTGGAGTAATATCTGCTTGTTTAATTGAATATAACAATAATATGCACTAATACAATAAAGCGAGACCGCTGCTATTTCGTCGATGTCTTCCATGATAATAAAGATTGTAATTTGCTGTCGATAAGCAAGGTTGGAAATCGATCGAGTTCGCTCAAGTTTAGAGTTTGAAGTTTGGCTCTTGGACGATTCTGTAAAGCCATCAGAACACATATACGTATACTAGCTGTACGTCACGGTTTCACCTGTGTTAATTTTATCCGACAAACATCGCGCCGCCAACGCACCCATGTAGTCTATCCTAATTGTTCTTCCCGTAAGTATAAATTATTTTAATTTTTCATTGTCTCTTAAACTATGTGTCTAAATAACATACTATAAAGAGCAAAATTTTACAACTGTTAGATAGTCTGGTTATCATACACAAAAAGATTTTTTTTAATCCGACTGGTAGTTCCAGAGATTAGCATGTTTAAACAAACAGACAGACAAAAAACTATTCCGCTTTATTATGTTATATTACATACCTACATTAGAAAAAAAAGAATCTTTTGAAAAAATTGTCCCCTGAAAAATATTAATATTAATAATTATTTAGTTCATTTTTATTATTAATACTTGATACAAGTTGGTATATACCTACTATATATGTATGTACTGTATTCATTAATTAAATAGGATTTAAACCGATGACTTTTTTCATTATTGTGTATTATCTTAGACAGGCATTTACTAAAAAATCAGGATTTTTACACGCAAGTGAGTCTTTGGGCGTTAAGTCTTAAAATGTTATCTTAAACTTTTTATTTCGTAACAATATTTCCAGTGTACATTACTAAACTTTTCCTTGGCACAATAGATATTAACATTACCTAGTAAGTAGTTCAATGTTAAAACCAATTTCCTTATTATATCTTCAACGTTACTAGCTAATTGACGCATTAACTGACGTTGAGATGGATCGATCTTCATCACATTTTATCTTTAACTTTTAGCATGCTACGAAGCCGTGGAACAATCTCCTAGTTATTTAACTCCCTTTTCCTATAATAGGTTTTCAAGCATAACGTGAAGAGATACTTAGGCAGACCGGCATGAAAGTGATGAATGGTGTCGGATACTCGCTCATTAGTCGATGAATTTTACCGTGGTAAAACGTTGTCACATTGTTCTGCTACTATAAAAAATACAGTTATACTAAAGGTTTAATGTATCAGAAGTAATGAAAGATTTGCAAGAGACAAAAAATGCGAAAAGGCAATGTATGCTGTACAACTCGAATAAAATTATAATCGAGTTTTTGTTCTATTGTAGTCAAATAAGAACTAAAGCGTTGACACTGGCATAAGTACGAGTGACGTCATTTGTAGAAAAAATTGTATGTCCAATTAATCTAAATTTTAAATTAAGATCAGAGACCGAGGTGATATGAAATGAAAGTTTTCAAGTGACGCTAAGATGATAATATTGAAAATATCAGAGAACCTCTATTGAATTATTCATGGAGCACTTATAACCTCGGTAACGAATAACTACTTCGCATAATGAATGAGCTAATATTTTATAGTAAGTAGGGACAATATTAACAATTTTAATATTACTATACGTCCTAATTTATCTCCGGTCATCCGTGAATTAGGGTTGCTACCATGAAACAAAGAATAAGGTCTTTATTCAGTGGTTGCTACTGATGTGTGTACAAAAACAGTATTTAATTAGCTAATGGCTGTGACTTTGTTCACTCAAAAATGCTTTTGACATTCCACGAGAACTATATATCTTATCTGGCTCGAAAGTGTTATGTTTTACCCGACTGCGAAAAAGAAGGATAGATGGATTTTATCATGCGCGGTGTCATTAGATTCGTCTTAATCGTGGGAGTAATATAGGCTATGTATTATTTAATTACGACGTCTAGGAAGCAAGTCAAGTGATTTTTGTTTCCTAACTAATATTTTTAAAATTTCAATATTTCTAATTATAATTTTATCATATACTACTTAATGATTATGAGAAAGCCTAATGGTATATATCCCAGACCCTTATTTAGGTTCAGTCCTCTATTAAACTGAAAACCACATACAAATTGGTTTAATAGTTTTAGTGGCGCGTTAAAATCAGTAAAATTGCAATTTTCTATACATATAGATAGAATAGCGGTTTCTCTCGAGTTTAATTTTTTTCGTTTTTCATTTGGTAGCCAATGCTCTCCGGGCTGATGGTCTTTCCGCACTATTTTTTTATTACTTAATTCTCGTTTGGCGTACTTTCTGACCTAAAATTCAAATATTTATTGTTTATAATCTTTGTGAATAAATAGGCTATAAGTTTCAAAAAGACTTTATCAAATCGGACAAATAGTTCCAGAGATTTGTACGATCAATCTAATAAACAAACCAATAATCAATCTCTTGCGCTTACTAACATTAAGTATGTCACAATAGATTACTTATTAATGAAATTAATATTATATTGATACACAAGTTATCTTATGATATTTCGTTTAATCAAATTTCTGTTGATTAACATCATTTTTCATTCGCGATTGCTCTTTCTTAGTATTCCCGTAACCAAGTAAAAGTCATTTTAATATTAAAAAATTATACGATTTATTTATTAATATTAATGAATAGTAAACTAGTTTAGTGCTTGAAAATGAAGATGTTTAACGAACGTCAACTTACTGAGCTTCAGTATTTTTTTTGGCTGAGACCAAGTTGGCATAATAGAGTATTCGTCGATCGTACCAATTAAAACGTCATTTATAATAGGGTTACGTATCATCGTTCCGTTATTTAACAAGAAACACTGTAAGCTGTAAGTAAGCAGGTTGTGAACAAAGCCGCAGTTGGTGACGTAACACATGACGCAATATTCCGTGGTCATATGCAGAGGCGTGGCTATCGGGTCAACGGATAGGTTGTGTTTTATCCAAACTATACGGGCGAATAAAAAAAAATTGCTCTTGGATATGTCATTAAAAGAAACAAATATGTTTTTAATCACATTAGGCCATAAGAAGTCACTTAAGATCTCAAAACACTGCCACTGGTTCGAAAAACATCCCAGTCATCGAGAAGAGCTGCCAAGAAACTCGATCGGGTTTACCAATATTTAAAAATAAATGATTTATAGTATTTATATTGTTTACGATTATTATTATTTCAATTGAATGCGCAGAGAAGGAATCTCTTTCAGACATCACCGTCTTTCAAATAATGATCTATATACCTTTCGACATTAAGACTTGCTTAACATGATTCATAAACTTATTATCCGGATTATCGGTAATAAGCCTATACCAAGTTTATTGTAAAACCTAATAAAATTACCTAATTACTTTGTACTCTACTCTACTTGTTTAAATTGTCCATAAAACATAACAATTATATAACGCAAGCCCACTACAAGACCACTGTTTCGGAAAACATCCCAGTCGTCGAGCAGAGCCGATTGAAACTCGATTTGGTTTATCAAAATAAAATTTATTAATAATTTGATTTTTTTTAATAAAGTCTTAGAAAAGCAATAATGGGTTCAGTAGGTTAAGAATAAACAAGGCTAAAATAACCCTTAAAGAAAACAGAACAAAAACAGAAATAAAATTCGGTACTTACGTATTAACGTCACCGCAGCAAAAATTCTGCTAATGCGCCAATTTACACCTATAATTTTTGCGACAAATCATACAATAAAAAACTTTGGATAATTCAATGAATAAATTGTGACCGAACTGTTCTGAAATTAACCTAATCTAACCAGAATTTTTGCTGCGGTGGCGTTAATACGTAAGTACCTAAAATTCGTACATAATCGTAAAAAAACGGCAAATGTCCATAAGTATAAATGTTCATGTTTCCATGTAGGTACTACCTAGTTATAACGCAGATTATGGTATGCGTACTTAGAATTATATATGTATTCAACATGAAATGCTTTACGAAATTCCTGTGTTGAGGAATTATTGCAATCTGATTCGAATATCAATTACGGCAGCTTATTTATTATTATAAGCACTGACTTTAGTCAACATTGCTCAATAAAGGTTTATTAGTGTTAGGAAAAAATATGGTTTTAGTGAATATATAGTAACCAAAGAATTTATAAAAAGTTGAGACCGTTTCATTTATGATTTTTAATAAATAAAAAATCAAAATCATCTTTATTCAATTTACGCCCTAAGAAGGCACTTATGAATATCAAACCACTGCTGCCGGTTCGGACATTGTCCCAGACATCGAGAAGAACCGATAAGAAACTTGATCGGGTTTATCTTTTTTATTTGTCAACTGTACAAATGTTAA
Source organism: Saturnia japonica (assembly GCA_033032175.1). Lineage (NCBI taxonomy): Eukaryota > Metazoa > Arthropoda > Insecta > Lepidoptera > Saturniidae > Saturnia > Saturnia japonica. The sequence continues at coordinate 3,387,819 of CM065304.1, read as the reverse complement.
TATAACAGGTACAATAATAACAGTTTAGTGGATGCACAGAGAGGGAGTCACTTTCAGACATCACTATCATTCACATAATGATCTACCCTATAATAACCTTTTGAGAGTAAATCTTGCTTAACATGGTCCTTGAACTTGTTGTCCGGAAAATCAGTAATATGCGTCGGGATCTTATAAAACCTGACACTATTACCTAAAAAACTTTTATTGGACCTACTTAGTCTAAAACACGGTACGACAAATTAATCTCTATTTCTAGTATTAACATTGGACTGATCTTTGACAAAATCTAACCTGACTAAGTTTTTACGAATATACATTAAGTTATCAAGGATGAATTTGGAGGGAAAAGTTAAGATATTATATTCCTGAAATTTGTTCTTTAGTGATTCACGAGGTTTTAGGTTGTAAATTGTACGAATTGCTCGTTTTTCTAATATAAATATGGTATCTATCTCAGCTGCTGAACCCCACAGCAAAATACAGAAAGACATTGAGCTATGGAAGTAACATGCCGGACATTGGGCAAGGCAAATCTCATACATTTGCTTTTGTTTGCATTTAGCAGTAAATTATTTAAAGCAAACCATTCAGAGATTATAACTAAAATATTGTTCAACTGGCTAAGCTCCGAATCTATTCATTTCACTTTGAATATAAGTGAAGAATTGTCCCCAAAAAGAACCATTTCAGCGCCGTCTTTAACTACTAGCGGCAGATCGTTTATATAAACGAGAAACAGAAATGATCCCAAAATCAATCTTTGAGGGATGCCAATTCTTGCCAATAATCTAGAAGATATTGCCCCTAATTTCACCTGCACTAATGGATGTAAAATTAAATGTAGAATTTAAAGGTGCAATCTACTTTTCCAAAAATGATGCGGCACCATGGGGTGACGATATTATATTTTTGGTTACTTCTAAAGGTATATTTGTGAAATAATCTTGGAAAATAGTCGCTACCTCTGAACTGTTTGAGATATGTACTCCCTCGACGATCAGATTAAGGGAATTATCATTTTTCCTAATTTTTCCAGATTCTTTATTTATTATTTGACAAATAGTTTTGGTCTTATTACAAGATTTAAGAACTTTATTTCTTAAAAATATCGCTTTTGCAGCAGCAACACTCGTGGACCTATATAATGGAATGCAATAATAAACTTTTTTTCACAAAAACAAAACCGACTCCAAAATACTCTGAAAAAATGCAATAATAAATAAACAAAATAATTACGTTATTAATTTACTTTAAAATATCCATTTTTAACTCAATTTGATATTCCTAGGAACTATTCGTCTGCCACATATTTTACTAGGACAATAATATACAATTATTATTATGTTTAGAGTCGGTGCCAGCCAAGTTTTTAAGAAATATTAGGATATGTATTTATTTTATATGTCTAGTATTTATATGATTTTGTTTATAATATCTCCAGAGTGTAGGTCTATCAACTTTGATATATTATTTAGCTTTTACAAACACATACCATAGACTAGCTGTGCCTACGACTTCGTTCGCATTAGTAATAAAATAGTTAACATAAAATACTTCTCCATGAAATAAACCAACCAAAACCAAAAATCAACTTTCATGATGATCGGACAAACAGCGTTCTATGTCTACAACTATAATCCCGTAACATTACTAGAACATAAAATAAAGTAAAATTAGCTTTTAAAATAATTTATTATTTTGTTTTGAATTGTTTTTTTTCATTTTAGTTATTTATCTATCTTTGAAGTGAAACCTTCTTTAGTACCTTTGTAATTTGAAACGCGATGAAACGAAAAAGCGAAAGTAAAAAGAGACAAACACATACATCTATAGGATTTCGCTTGCGAGAGAACGAGATAGAATACATTATACACGGTTAATGCAAATCCTCATATTCACGACTATGATTATTGTCGAATTGGCCTAGCGGTGTGACGGTCTGACTTGTACGCACTGTTGTATGTACAATACGAGTGGTCAACAGGTCGAATTCCGTTTGATATAGACATAAAAAAAAGATAAGATATTTTTATGTTTTCTGAAGGTTCCAAACTCGCACCATCCTCTGTTGGCTGGCTGCTCATCGTCACACTTTAAAACTTAGCCCAAAACGCGACAACAGTGAAAGGTTCTCTAAAACTTTCTGTCACGTATGCTACGATTGTGGAATGGGTTACCCAGCACGGTTTTCCCCCCGGGCTATGGAATGGGGTCCTTCAAGAGGATTGAATTATGGTCTCCAAGGCGGCAACATGGTTGTAATGTGCCTGGTGTTTCAATTATCCATAGGCAGACGGTAATCATCAGGTGAGCCATCAGCATGTTTGCGCCCTTTGGTATAAAAAAAGTTTTCACTTCTACCGCGTGTGAAATGGTGAAATGGTGTGTCCATTTTATTGTTAAGTCAAAATTGAGGTTTTCCACCCGCAAGCATACCACTGGATACGAAAGCTCTGACAATTATTACGTTATGAAAATAAAGTTAAAATTTTCAGCTCAGTTTTGTTATTTTTTTAAATAAAGCTCGGGCGTTCGCTCCCGGCTGGAAAGCATCACACGTTTGATAAATCAATTAATTATATTTAAAAGCGCGAACGGTAACCTGAGCTCTTAACTCATCGATAGTTTTGCCAATTTCAACTTGATTAATGAATATTATTAATGTTAAATTAATATGGGAATATTAAATTTTATATTTATAATAGCACATTTAGTATGCTTTAATATTATGTATAGATATATAACTTTGCTCCCTGCGTTTTATTTTCAATATTCAAGGCTTTATTATTATAAAACTCAATACATATTTATAGTTGAAAGTATTATTGCCATTTTCATCATAATTTGTGGAGAATTATCAAACGTCTGTCTGTATCAAATCTGTCTCGTTAGCCTAGTGGTCGTAAGCGCGACTGCTATTAACGAGGTCCTGGGTTCGAATCCTAGGTCGAGCAAAGTGTTATTGGGTTTTTCCTATGAAATTCTCAGTAGCATCTCGGAGTTTGGTTTCGTGCCCGACTAATGGCAATAGGCTCGCCCCCTATTACATGGGACTTAAAAACATACTCGGTGAACTGTTGGTGTACAAATGTACACCTCTGCCTAATCCTTCGGGGAATACAGGCGTGATGGTAAAAATACCATACATACACATAACATATGTGTAATTATGAAAATTGTTTTCTTATATATTAATGAAATTATTGTTGTCGATTCTTATAGTCTATCAATTGAAATCACATCTGTATATCCCGTCTACGAAATTGTGTCAAAAATGGTTGAGAGTTAATATAAATAAAATGTTGTTTTTTTTACAGTTTAAAAATTTTTTTGACAATCAACCTATTAATTATGGAATGACAAAATTCAAAAATCATCCCATAAACAAAATTTCTTAATGAAGATCTTGCAAGTATAGCCAGATGGTTTACAATTAATTGCCTGTTGCTTAACGCCACTAAAACAAAATACCTAGTATTCGGTAGTAAGCACCAGCTAGCGAGTATATGTCCATCGGTGAGTGTTAAGCTAATGGATGAGCCCATCGAGCGTGCATACGAAGCACGCAACCTGGGCTTGCATGTGGACTGTAACTTACGATTTGAAAAGCACATCAAATTCAGTTAAAGATTGCTTTTACAAACTGAAAGAATTGTATAGAATGAGGCCATACATTAAGGAAGGATTGCATATCCAACTTGTGGAGTCACTTATTTTAGCAAAGTTAAATTATATGGACACAATTTTTGGCCCACGTCTACTAACAAGAACACAAAAACTCATACAACGAGTTCAGAATGCTTGCGCCCGCTTTTGATTCGATATTTCCTCCAGAGCCCATGTGTCTCCATATTTAAACAAACACTCCATTCTTAAAATGAAGCATCGTCGCAAACTTCATTTGGCTTGTCTTCTTTTTGACGTAATAAAGTATAAAACACCAACTTATCTTTATGATAAATTATCTTGGGTATCAGATTAGGTAGATGTCATGGGCCTAGGAATTGCACAATGCAGCTTTCAACGCAAAGGCATAGATCTGTCGTTTTTAGAGGTAGTTTTCGTTACGCTGAGACCAAATATGTATTGGAATAATATTCCAACGCCGATAAGGAATCTGAGATACATTCACGGGTTTAGATTAACATTGAAAAGGTTTCTTTGCGAACATCAAAAGAGCCAAGAAGATCAACAGCATGACACCAGTGCTCTTTAAAACAAGTGCTACCTAATCTTAAGTCTTTTATATTACTTAATGTTTTGTTTGCTGTAAAATAATTTAAAACATACCTGTCCTGTGTGTGCTCCTGGTTTCCTCGTTTTGCTTGTTTAAGCACCAGCCCTTTTTGTTACGAGAATATTTGACTTTTTTGTTATGTTTCTTTGTTTTTCTTTAAGTTGCTTTTGTTTGTTTTTGTGTATCTATTGAAGTTTTATAATAATCAATACTTCTGTTTTATACGTATAAGTCTCACGTTTATACATTTTTATTTTTACTTTTAAGACTATTTAAGTTAGTATGTATGTCATGTGACGCCACCGAACGGCTCCAACGGAAGACCAGTGCTGGTTGTTACAACCAGCATAATGCTGAACTGCGGCCGTTTTGTCGCAACTGGCATTTGATGCTCGATATGTAATGGGTTTTTGTAAATATTTTTAAACTTTCTACGGTGTCAAATGTTTTTGTAACAAATTTATTTTTTATTTAAAATTTTTCGTTCTTTCTTTCTTTTTTTTATTGAAAATTCTCAAAACCCGTCATCCTTTCCGTGTACAAAATTACATCAAAATTGGTTTAGAATGAACAAAACAATTTTTTTTAAGTTCTTTTTCTATCGGTAAACCCGTTTTTGAGTTAAATCCGGACATACAAACAGACAGACAGACAAAAATTTTTTTGTTCAGTATCGTTCATATGATAGTATAGAATGCCTAATATGGGAGAAATATTTAATGTACAGATAGAACTACAGATTTATTCATATAGATTAATATTTATTTGATGGATTCTAAATTGGGTCCCATTTGATATCCTCAATTTTGAAATCACCTAACGACACACAAAAATTAATAGACGCACTGCCGTGGTTCTCTACGCGACTCGCTGGGCGACGAATCTCAAACCTGGCACCTAGCGAAGCACGTTGCTCTCAGTGTGGCCGTCTCCATAGTTTTTAATACGTCTGTTCACTAGAATCCGTCGTCCAAATGTAGCCTTAGTCCAGTGTTACTTGGTGTACCAATCAGAAAAGTAACATAATGAAAGAACATTTATAGGTAAAACAAAAAATGAATCACTGAGTAAAATTGCATTAATGATAAGTTCATAAATTCAGTAAACAGCTTTTTACTAAATGCATATGAAAGTATATAAGATGATACCTATAACAAAACACCCATTTTTTAAATATTTGTCTGTCTGTCTGTCTGTTTGTTCCAGGTAATCTTCGAAATGGTTGGACCTATTTTAACGGGACTTTCACTAGTAGATAGCTGAATTTATAGGAAGTAACTTAGGCTACTTTTATTTAAATAAAGAATTAGGGTTCCTCACAAATAAAAAAATTGGTCGCGGTGAATCAATTAGGGCGCTTAAATGGCTTACGCTGAGTAAACCATAAGAGATATAGCAAATGAATGTACTAAGCAATTGTAGATATTAAAAAGACCTACAAAATAGTTGCGAGAGTATACATCTATCTTCTAAGGAACACCCACAATAAGCATTTCTGTCTTTAAAATAGCCGGGAGCGAGGGAAGATTCGCGCGGGCATTCTGTAGTCCACGTGAGCGAAGCCGCGGGCACAGCTAGTTGTAAAATAAATTACGCGTGTTATTTGAAAATTGAAATAAATTTAATCCGTAAATCGCGGCGTGCGGGTAACAAGCCCAATTTGTTCTGTATTTAAATTGTTCACACACTGCACGGCAAACGTGTGGCGAGAGAGGGAGTTTAATCATGTCCGTAGCTCGCTACTTTGAGGAGGGGTCATCTATAGCTGGGTGGTTGTACTTGATAATTACGTCGGAGTGGATCACAACTATTGTATTCAGGTTTAGCACCTGCCATAGAGCGACGCTCAGGCGTATCGTTTTCCGTGATCAACCGATGCATGTAGAGGTATATTCACCGGCTTGTACGAACCGTTATTAAATCAATTAGTGAGATTGTAAATGGTCGATAGATTTTCTATTTAAGCAAAATAATGATAGTTGACGTATGTAACTTTTAGGGGTAATTTTTTGTGATAAAAGTTTCGACCTAACCTGACTAACCCAGTTAAATTATACCTACGATAATATAAATGTTAGTTAGCATTAATTTTTTATCGATTTCAAATAAAGGAGATCCTCAATTCGAAAGTATTTTTTATTTTATTTATTTATTTAGTGATACATGGTGATCTTACAACTAACAAAGTACATATATATAGAAATAACATACAGAAGGCCATTTAAAGTTCACACAGATAGATACACAGTAATAATAGGTAGTTAAATAAAATTGGTTGGTAAAATTAGACTGGTGAAATTAGTTAAAAAATTTACTGGTTAGTCTTTTCTTATGTTTGAAAGAGATCTTTTTCTATGGTTTTGGAAGTGATATTAATTTGATTGCTAATTCTGACTAAAAAGAGTTTTTTCTATATGATGATTTCACTAAAGTATGTTCACTAACGGATTAGATGATTCTTTTTTTGTTGGAGAGAGGATACCTTAAGGGTGGTCCTGTTATAATTTAATTGGCATTGGTCGTTAATCTTCGAAGATACACCGGAGAACTTCACAAAATCATTCAAGTAGGTTTTCTTTTTTGTTAAATTTGTCTTGTTGTTCCCGTGACAGTTACGTCACCCTTGTCCAGTTCTATGGATATGTACGGAGGTACGCGCACGTTACAATGTAACAAAATAGTTACGGTACTAAAGTCACTCGTGCGCGCTAGTTCTTAAATTGCAAATTTTAGTATCCGTTCACAATCTACCGACAGTATAAAATATCACTTTATTGTTTGAACTAACAGTTCGTACGATCATGCGGTAGCAAATTATAATCAAGCAAGGTGGTAGGGATCTGGAATAGACTAGGTCAAATAATGTAGATAAGATATCATTAAAAGCGCCTTGATCAACCGTCCTAGAGTTACCACCTTTTATTGGAAGAAAAAGTTTTTTTTTTCAAATGCTAAAAAATTTATAGTATTTTTTGGGAAATTCCGAGAAAAAAAGTACATATTTATTTGTTTCAACGTATCTGATGAGTGACGTGAATATGTTTCGTTCTGTAATTCCCCATGCTGTGCTGCGGGTGCGTACCAATCACAGTTAATATTAAAAAAGCGCAACACTTGAATTAGCGACGAAAAACAGCATTTTTCGTCCTATATTATATTTCTATAATATATGGTACAACTGAATAAAATATAGTACAGGTGGCAGCCCTAATTCGTTCACTGGTTACAGGCTATGTGAAATCATACTGAGTTCAAAATGGCGCTCTACAGAGGACATAAAGTCCTGTATTAAAAATAAACATTTTTGTAATGTTATGGGTTTAAATAAAAGGGCTCAATAAACTCACATTTCAAAATAAAAATATTATATATCATTCAGAACGTGACGTTTTCCGTAGTCGGGTCGCGATTTTTTTAGATATTTCAAAATTATCAAATGTTCTTATTTCAAATACAAGATTTGGTTGTGTGTTGTTAAAATATCCAAACTTACACTAGAACCCTGATTAAAATATTACAAATTGCCATACCATCCATACATACTGCCATGTGTAACTACATGAGCATTATATTAAATAAATAGAAACTATACTAGATTTAAAAAGTTTTTAAACATGTCGAAATAAAAGTGTTCCTCAAGTTATGCGCAGTGTCTCAAGATGTCAAGACGAAAGTCTTTGACCAGTGGGTATTGCCAGTGATGCCTTATGGTACTAAAACGTGGTTGCTTTTCTTCTTTCTGACTATACTGTTAACGATTAGGGCCCTGGAGCCTCAGACGGCTTTAACAGCTTTGGGCATTAAAGGCTTTGTGTTGCAACATGTTCAAGGGTGCCAAATGGCAGAACTTCGGCTTTGGCTGTTGCCGTAGTTGCAATTAAGTCACGAACTGGCTAATTTCCCTTTTCGTAGAAATGCGACCTAACTAACCATACATATATACATGTTTCTGCCTCCCGGAAGGAAGGAAGAAACATGTGTATATGTATTTATTCATCTGTTAGTTGTGGTCACTAAGGATAGGTCTGATAAGAAAGGTCAAGGTCACTCAAAAGGTAATGGAGAGGGCTATGCTCGAAGTTTCTCTGCGTAATCAAATCATAAATGAAAAGATTCACAGATAAACTAAAACACTGACATCACTTTCAGAATTTCTAGACTCAATTGGCATTGTGTGGGGTACATCCCTGTACAACGGATGGATAAAGGGGCCGTAGAGCTCTCGAGCAGGTACCGGAAGACGCAGCGTGGGTAGATCAAGTCATCATACTAATTTTCGCGACCAATCCTTCGCCGTAACAGCAGCACGACTGTGGGATTCACTCTTTATCAACATCCAACAAGCCAACTCTCGGGTTTTACTTGGAGAAGTTGAATATTGGCTAGATTTTTCTTTTTTTTACTTTACTAAATATTATGTGCACCTTGCATATACCTTTCTTATGCTCCGCTAGAAGACTGGTAGAGAATGCTTTTTTGTGCAATAAAGAATATAATAATAATAATAAATCCGCCACAAGGTGGACCGACGACCTGGTGAAGATTGTGGGAACCCACTAGATGCGGGCATCAAAGGACTGGTTGCTCTGACAATATTTGGGCGAGGCCCATTTCTATGTGGACATCTTTTGTCTGAATGGTTGGATGGATGGATAATGAAATGTCTTTTAAAATACAACTACACATAATCACAATCAGTTTCTCTCTAAATATTCCAGATAAAAAATTCCCACTGCTGGGCAAAACTTTCTTTTTGAAGCAATTGACAGACTTAGTCAGCCATCCAGCCCATAACGCATAGCCTAGGTGTGCCTCGTTCCGGGGCCAGCCGATGTATATCCAGGCCAGTTGATGAATTTCCGATCTATCGATGGTTGCCGTGTTTTTGCATTGACCTATACCTACTTACCATTAGGCACAGTGCCTTGCTACTACAAGGTGTCCAGAAAGGGTATCGGGTATTTGTTTTCGCGCCATATTCGAAACGGGGCGTCTAAAGGGTGCGGGGAGGGGTTCGTGGCGTCCGCCATTTTGTGGAGTTTTAGTCACGATGGAACAATACTCGGGGACGCATCGCGCATTTTGCGTACGAGCGTATTATCGTAATGGTGATTCAATAGTGACTGCTCAACGTCTCTATCGTGCGGAATATCGTACACGCCACGCGCCAAGTGACGGTAGCATTAGGAAATGGATCAGAATGTTCGAGAATACAGATGCGACAGTTAAAATTGAAAACTCTGGTCGTCCTCGTTCAGTTCGCGATGAAGAAACAATTGAAGAAGTTGAGGCGTCGGTTCGTCAAAATCCGTCTTTATCCATCCGAAAGCGAAGCCAAGCGTTGAACATCAAAAAATCGTCTTTACATTCGATTTTAAAGAAAGACTTACATCTAAAAGCCTATAAAATTCAAGTGGTTCAAAAATTGAAGGATACGGACTATGCTAATCGACTGAATTTTGCGAACGAAATGCTGCAGCGATTTAACAACTTTAACAACATACTGTTCAGTGACGAAGCAAATTTTCACCTGAATGGTCATGTTAATAAGCAGAATTGTCGGTACTGGGCAGTGGAGAATCCGAGACGAAAGCATGAACGACCCCTGCATAGCCCAAAGGTCGTTGTTTGGGCCGCTATATCTGCTAAAGGCATAATTGGTCCCTATTTTCATGAAGATCAACGAGGCCGAGCAATGAATGTGAATAGTGACCGTTATTGCGATATGTTGCGAAATTTTTTGGTCCCAGAGTCGCAGGAGTTTGCAGGTTTCAACTTAAGAACGTGGTTCCAGCAAGATGGGGCCACTTGCCATACCTCAAATGACTCAATGGAAGTTGTTAACGAATTATTCCCTAATAAAGTCATTTCGCGAAGGGGTAACATCAACTGGCCTCCCAGAAGCCCCGACCTTAGCACGCTTGACTATTTTGCATGGGGATACCTCAAGAGTAAGGTTTATCAAAACAATCCGAAGAATCTAACCCAGTTAAAGCAAAACATCAGGTCAGAAATGGCAGCAATATCGATAGCTATGTGTCAACGTGTTATCGTCAATCTTCGTTTCCGTTTAGAAGAGTGCCAGCAACGTAACGGTCATCATTTGGATAACATCATCTTTTCCAAATAATTCTCCAATTCATATGCTAATAATAAACAATAAACTTTTTTATTGCATAGAAATAATTTTTGTTTCATTGAACTTACAAATACCCGATACCCTTTCTGGACACCTTGTATAAAGAAAAGAAGTCCAACTATTCTCACTCTTTATATTGTAAAAAGCAAAACTGCTGTTAATTTACAACGTAACTGTTCCCAATTAATCCAATTCGAGCTTGCTGCAGCAACATTCGATTGAATTTTTTTTCAACTCTAGCCGGTGTTCGCTTAATTCGATTTGTCGGCAAATAAAACTAGGGTTGCTACAAATTTGTTCACCCGAAGAATAATTCTTTTCTATATGACAAAGGCTAAACTTAATCCGCTGAATTCAGTTTAATTAAATATAAGGTCACAAATTCCTACAGGGTCATTTAATTCTAACCTAGGCGAAGCTTGTATTATGATAATTGAATATCTGATATATTATGTATGTATAGATATTATTATTAAACATCCAAAGACACAACTGATAATTTTATTATACTGATATTATGCTCATCATATACCACGAAGCTTGTCATTAGTTATGCGGATAAAAAGAATATTAGATTAATTATTTATCTCAATTTATTATTAACTACTCCGAAAAGGTTAAAATTATTTCATATTCGTTAAACATCAAGGTTATATTTTGTTAACAGACTCCAAAAAAGGCAGAGTTTACTGAATTCGAGTTTAACTATATTGTTTTCTGGATGATTTTTGTCTTATAGGGAAGACCTAAGGGTGGTATAATTTTAATTTGATTAGCATTGGACCTTCAACTTCAGAGATATACCAAGAAACTTTTCAAAATCATTTAAGTTGGTTTTCTTATTTGTTAAATATTTATTTGTTTATTTTTAAACACATTGTACCAATTTCGAATATTTCATCACTTCAGTTGAGACATCAATGACTTAGCAGTGGAAGGACTAGCTCTCTAGTGAAACTGTCGGAACAATTATGGGTATGGGCTATCATTTATAGACGGGTGCTTGACGACAAACCTAAGAGTTAAACGAGTTCAGAGACTAAAGTTTCTGTCTATAAAATGGATGTTGGTAGCCCTATTTAACTGACTACAATGAAAGTTCCTAGTTCGAAGTGTTTATTTATGGAGAAGGTTTTTATGCTATCACTGAACGCGATAGGTGGCGTCATGCTCGAGTTGTTGACGTCTGGAAAAAGTAAAACAACGTCTTCGGAGTCAGCTAATCAAATGTAATTACGTTTAATGTGAATAACGTATTAAATTGAACGTTATAGCATCGACAGAGACATTGTCCCTACCTGATGAGCATGCCTTATACTTATATATTTTATTTATATATTTTTTGCATAAATTACAAGAAAATATTGACAACGGTTAAAGGGAACTTCCGATACGTGTTGCCAGAGCGCAAACAACGGACGAAAACATCAAACAATTTAAATTTGCAAACGACGATAGAGCTTCGAAATCGCCCCTTTGTAGGTGAAACTTTGTCCATGTTAACAAAGGCCATTTTGTTTGTTAACTGACGTTATAAAACTCGCCATTAGCATGTCAAACGTCGAGTGGGCTGGAGTGTAGCTCGCTTAAAACTGATCAAATTGATTCAGTACTTCAGGAAAATGCAGTTTATTAGTGGAACTGGACTTTTACGTACATTTCCGTTGAGTAGCGATCGCTCTAAGCTCGAAATTCGACCAGCGACTTTTTGATCATAGTCTATTTTCTGTTTGACATTTGCAGTATTCATGAACCTAAACAATGAGTATTATCTACATCACTTGCTGTCTCGTTTCGTTGAGTGACTATGTCAAATTTTTTTTAAATATATATATTTCTATTTTTTATATATACTGCTCGGGTTGGGATTCGCAGTATTAATTTATTTTATTTAATATATTAGTAAAAGTTTTTATAGATAAATTTTAGCTTTCTGCACTCCTTCGCCATATAAAGTTTAACCATGCCAAATCTTACAGTCTTCCGTACACGCAATACGCTTAAAAAGGGGTAGATTTTACGCTTTGCCTGTTATTGTTTTAATTAAAGTAGGGTTGACGTCAGACAGGCGGCCGGTCGTAAAACTTAAGTTAAAACTTTTACAGCACGTAAATTAATAGTTTATTAAATTAAGATGCGCTGCGCCGACATTACCTAGTGTGGGATATGGGCAAGAAGAAGAACTCTATTATTGTTTTGACCCAACCGCATTCAAGAACAAGTTATGTTATTAAATACTTAAAAAAAAATCTAAGTATCTGTTACACTTTTGTATTGTGATTGTTTACTACATTATTAGATTAAGTACGATTAAAATTACTAAATTAAGTAGTAGTAGTAGTAATGTCATAGTAGTTTTTTTTCTAACGGTAGTGTGTTGGAAAAAAAAACTAAACATTTATTAAAAAGTTTTAATTGGAAGTTTATTGAGTAAATCTGTATTCGACCATTACTATTTTGAATAGTTGCACGCTAACTTGTTACAAGGTCGTTAATTGTACAAAATGCTGTATGTACTCTTCCTAATTATTTTTGTTCAACAAATTCATATCTCACAATAGTACAATCACGTTTATGTCTTCTTCTTGCAGTTTCTAGTTTGATGTATGTTGTTATGGATATTTGCATATTATTTTGTGATAGAGTAATCTTGTTATATTTATTTAGTGTATTATACCAACTTTATTTATTTTGTTTTTTATTTTGTTTAAAATTAAATGTTTGCCCTTCTTCTGATACGAATTATAAATTGTCCTTTACATAATGTATTATACGTTGCAGTTGTTTAGTAGAACCCTTGGTACTGTTATGTACAACTTTCTATTCATATATTTAGTCATAAGTTTATGTTTTTTTTCAAATTTGCTTAGAATTCATTGTTCTTTGTAATAGATGTTCGTTATTGTTTTATTTCATCTGCTATTTTGTATATTCGGAAGTACTATGAATTATTTTTTTTATCTAATATTTGTAGTCGATGTTTGATTTGAATAATTGTTATGAATTTGATCTTCAATGTACTTCTGAGTAAGGAGTAATCCCGCGCGGCATTAAAACCTATACCATAGTATTTTCTGGGTAACGTTCCTTAAAACCTGTAGTAGTAAATCATTCATGCGATGTTATATCGCATGATGTCGACGGCTTAAGCTTTTACGAAATACATGCGGCAATGTGTTCGCCAGCGTAATTTGAAACTTTCGCCCACCAGCCTGGTGTCGCAAGCAATTCCATTGGGTATTGTACATGTATGGTTTTCATGTTGTATGCTAATGCAGTGCTTTTAAATGTAAAAGAAAATGTTGACTACATCTTCTATGGTTGTTTGGTAAATGAAAAACGTTTGAATTAAGGGCTTCTGTTCCTGGATGACCTGAAAAGGTAATTTAGAATCTTGAAGGAAATTTATGAAGTATTTTTCCCCACCCGTTTCCGTCACCCACCGCCCTCGGGCATCGCTCCTCCCCCCACTCCTGTCGACATGCGCTATCGATGGACTTACATAAACGTGACACGGGATCGCAGTTAGCAGTGCATTGCCGTGCACGCATGACCTCTAGTATGCATTAATGTGAATGCGGTATATCATACCTGACGTTCGCGTGCTCGGGAACTGAACTCGCCCCGCCTCATCCGATGAGTGATTAACTGCGAAGCATCGCTGGCCCTCGGGTACGGTTTTAGATCGATTGAGGCTCGGTTTACGTGCACATGGGACGCCGGTCGTCCGAACCGGTGCTGGTTAGTCCGTGAGGTAGCCGCGCTACGAGGTTGCGAGTCAGGCCGATACGGCCGCAGGACTCGCGCGTCTAACTCACTGCGCTATTGTTGGTCGTTGTGCCCGCGGTTGATACTCGCGCATGACTACTTCGAACACACGACCCGGCGAGACAGCGCCCCGCGCGCAACATTCGCGCACGGTCGATACAGTAGGGCGTGCGCTGCGGCTCCGCGGTGTTCTGGCCCCGCTTGACATCATGACACCCTTTATTTATATTGTGACGTTTCAAATCGGCGTCATAAGAAAAGCCATAGAAGCTTAGGAAGCGCTCGCGCGCTACGCGGCTTCGCGTGCGCCGGTCGCTGTCCACGTAGCGCACGCTCTATGCAGAAGTCACGCCCACCTCCCTATATCCGTTGATACTACGCTCACGTTAAAATATAACTAAAAGTTCAACTTAATAGTTGTTGTAAACTATATTCGACGTGTTTACGTTAACTCTCACTTTATTACATAGTATGGATGTTTCCGTTTTACCTGTTCGGGTATTAATTGTCCAGATTCACGTGGTAACTCATAATGGAAACAGACTAAAGTGGCGAACTTCCGTCAGACCAGCGCACGCGCCGCCTGCGCCGACCGCGCCGCACGCGCCGTCCACAACTCATGTGCCGCGCCGATGGACAATTTCTACAGGAATTTCAAATAATGCGTCGAGTTCAATTATAATTTTATACATTAATGAAATATGTGGTCGTTTTATTATTGCAACTAACTCTTAATTTATTTATGTTCATAAATAAATTAAGATTGATAATATCTCTATGTATGTTAAAATATGATGTGGACTGATCGTCTAGTTTTTATACTGCAAAGGTGGCAAATAAGCATACAACCCGCCTGATGGTAAACGGCTACCGTAGGCTATGACCATTGCCGACTTCGAACCTCCCTATCCTTTGGGATGAGCTCTAGAAGCTCTACTCACCCCTGAAACACAAAACGAGGTTATTTGGTTGCAATCTTCTATAGGGTGAAGATATTCCACCAGTAGGTCTGCCCCAAGTGGAGCGAAATTTCCGAAGAACCCTATCTCTCTTTTAATCCCCCACCCCATTCTCGAAAGAGCTCTGGAAACTTTACTCACCGGAAGAACACTACATAAAAATACTGATCTGATCTTCAATACTGGACACGCTTCAAGAATAAACAAAACAATTGGAAATGAAAACTAAACATAATGATTATATTAATATGAAATCGTGTAACATAAATTAAATATCCCAAGAAGCGTAGCATTGAATGAATCGAATTCTTATAAACCTGTCTGATTTCATCTTTATAATAGTTCCCAGATCTATATGGTAATGAAATCCTCTCATAAGTGTAAAATTTACACGACTAAAGTCGTTGGCAGAATCTAGTCTCATGGACAATTTCTTGGATAGGTATTCTTGAGTATTTAAATTACAAACATAAATAAACAGTGTACGAAAGAAAGGAGACTAGGAAAAAAGCGAGATAGATATATTCCATCTTAATTTTGTCTACGTTTCAGTACCAGGACAAGTATAACAAAAACGTATTGTTTCATTTTGGTTATTATGATATTTGCCTTTTGTAACTAAGCTAGTTTTTCATTTCGACCCTTTATAAGCCGTAGTCGGCACGAGCGAAAAATTGTTAAGAAGAAATGAAATGAAAATGCATTATTTAATGTATCAGCTGAGTTAAGAAGATCACTCGTATTTCTAGTGTTGTCGTTTTTCACGGAAGCGCTTATCGGAAAATAATAATCTGAAAATACAAAGTCATAAGTGATTTTTTATTGATATATTAACAGAGTTTCACCGAAATCCTTCACGATGTTAAGAGAAGATGTTATCAATTGAAGAATAAGGAATGGTTCTGAGCTTTAGACTCGATCTTGATTTCTCATATTATGGTGGTCTTAATTTTCATACGTTATTTGGCCCTATAGTATATCATACTATAAGGCAGAGGGCCCACGACTTCATCTGCGTGGACTACAGAAATGAGTCCAGAGAAAAATGAAAAATATATTTTATCATTATACCGCGATAAAAAGTATCCTATGTGTTTAAGTTATAAACTATCTGTGTATCAAATTTTATCCAAATTCGTTCAGCCGTTTTAGCGTGGTTGAGTAATATACATCCGAACATCAAACCTTCAAATTGATAATATTAGTAGGATTGGCGACAATTTGCATCATAGGTATAGTTCGGTTAATTTGCAAAAGAAAGTGAATTATAAATGTAATAATAACTATAAACATACATTTTCAGTTGCCACAAAAATTCCCTACACAGATTTAATAAGGATGCCACCATCTTATTAAAGTACAAAGTTAGACTTAAAGGACTTGTATCCAGCAACCTTAACAAATAAAAACAACAACAACAACGAATGGCCCCCTAGCTCAAAATACCCTACCACCATCAAAAACCCATTCACCAAAAATTCTTGCTCTACAGCCGTGAACTCGTGGTCGAAATGTAAGCCCGAAGATCAAGTACACTGGCGCAGTCTGGATGAAGTCTATTTCCAACAATGTGAAAATTACAGACGAGATTGAACTATCAGCTTCAATTTATTCACTCAAATGCACTATATAAACAGCTTACAATATCTTTGAATTTTACTCAGAGCTCGGTACGAAAAATACTTTCATTTCTCGGATCTGGAACAATGGAGTATTAACATTAGGTAAATTAAACTTATTGCTGAACCCCGGGCCATTGTGGTTTCTACCTCTAAACGATCATCGCACATACATTAAAACTTAGATTTTATTAACACCGATTTAATTATTACTAGCGATCGCCCAATGATCGAAATTCGACCACCGACTTTTTAATTATAGATTATTTTATGTTTGACATTTGCAGTATGAACCTGAACAATGAATATTATATCACTTGCTGTCACTTTTTATTGAGTGACAATGTCAATATTTATTGGGGGTCTAAGTTCATTGGCACTGGTTGGGTTAGGATTCGCAGTATTAATTTATTTAATTTAATATATTAGTAAAAAAAATTACCGATAAATTTTAGCTTTTATGCACTCCTTCTCCAAATAAACTTTAACCATGCCAAATCTCACAGTCTTCCGTGCACCCAAATACGCTTAAAAAGGTACCGAAAGCTTTTGCTTCACGTAATAATATATATATTTATATATAAATGTAGTAAACAATATAACCTTATTTATTACATAGTTCATAGCTATTATTGCTTACTATGCATTCAGAACTGAACAAAACGCAAATTGCAACTATGTTTAATTATAAGTCAATATCGAAAGACCACTAGATTCTGAATGTAAAGCGAACAGTTGACAAAGTTTGGGTGACCCATTAGTATAATTAGTAAAATAGTATTTTAACAAAAGGTTTTTGACATGCAACTATCACACGCAGGCGTTCCGTATACTTAAGTGACAGCTAAACTCTGATTCCTCACCATTAAGGTATATGGGAACTGAAAGCGGTCTATGTTCTCGTGAAGGATAAATAACTATACTATTATACCTATAAAGATATCTAAGAATCGATGAAACCCACGCCTGTTTAGGTTCGAAAGTAGATTTTTTTTCTATAAGCCTATCAAAAAACACCTACATCTATACAATTAATAAAATTGAAGTGTCTGTTTGTAATATCAAAATAACAGTTTTTTACTAAATGCATATGAAAGTATATACGATACCTATAACAAAAAACTCATTTCTAAAATTTTTGTCTGTCTGTATGTCTGTTTGTCCCAAGTAATCTCCGAAACGATTGTACCGATTTTAACTGGAATGGGGGTGATGATATAGGGGGTAACTTAGGCTACTTTTAATTTAGAAAAAGAATTAGGGTTCCACACAAATAAAAAAAAACTGGTCATGGTGAATCAATTCGGGCGCTTAAATGGCTTATGCTGAGTAAACCATAAGAGATATATCAAATTAATGCACTACCTAATTACAGGCATTAAAAAGAACTCCAAAAAATTTTGTGAGAATATATATCTATCTTCTAAGGAACACCCACAATAAGCATTTTTGTCTTTAAAATAGCTGGGAGCGGAGGAGCAAAATTCGCGCGGGCATTCTGTAGTCCACGTGAACGAAGCCGCAGTGTACCAGTCGTAAATAAAAACCTATCTCGTACTTTATCTACAAAGTTTAAATTTAATCATTAACATGATCAATTAATAAAAATTAAACAAAATACCTGGCTGCAACAATAAACTTTTTTTTGCTTTTCATTCGATTCCCACTCGTCCTACATAAATACTATGTCACTCCAACAATTAAGGCGAATCTAACGACACCTCATAAGCTTAAATCCATAAAGTCGTTTAGGTTACAGGGCATGCCAAAGAAATAGACATACCTACGCTCGAAAACCATTACCCTCCATTTTCGCAGTCGGGTAAAAAGTAAAACCAAATTTTTACCATAAAATATAAAAATAAAAGTGAACATTTTCCCTTTTGTCCGTATACAGTTCGTCGAAGTTCGTTAATCCATTCATCCACACGTCAAACAATACGATATAAAAAAAAAATTTCATTCAGGAAATATGGAATTTTATAAGCGGATTTATTTTATTTACCAATAACGGTAGCCGATTGTGTATTTTTGTTGAAAACTTTTGAACGTCCGCTCTAACCGCAATTATCAGTATATTTATTATTTGTGCATTTGTGAGGGCTTTATTTTATTAATTATTGGCTGTGCCCGCGCCTTCGCTCGCGTTGACTACAAAATGTCGTCGGTCGAACACACGGCGCGGCGGTCGCCCGCCTGTTTATTTTAAAAACTAAAATGCTTATTGTGGTTGATGCTTAGAAGATAGACAAAAGTTGTCGCTGGCTGTTTTTATAATTAAGTAGTATATTCATTTGATATATCTCTAATGTTTTAGTTAGCATCTTCTTAAGCGTCTTCTTTCCGAATTGATTCACTATAATCGTCACTGCTTAACTCGTATGTTACTTTATATAACAGAATAATAGTTCGGAGAAAAAGTTTCTTCGCATTTTTACATGAAAACCCAAGACATTTTTTTTTCAAAGTTTATATTTATTTACAGTATATATGTGTTGTTTTCTTCGATGACTTTCTACCATTTTGTAGGTAGAGACATGATCCCATTGCTGTAGAAACTTTGGGACTTCTGATCAAAAAAATGCAGCAAATAGTTTTGGCAGTCCTCTCTTGATGTTAACCTTACAAAACCTAAAGAATTCTGAAGAGACCGAAACAGGTGTAAATCTGAAGGTGCAAGGTCAGGGCTATATGGTGGATGCACTAACATCTTCCAGTCAAACTCTCTTAATTTTTGCTGAGTGGCTAAAAATGTGTGTAGTTTAGCATTATCGTGATGAAAGACCACACCCTTCCTGTAGATCAATTCCGGACGCTTTCTCTTAACTGCTTCCTTTAATCTCATGTTTTTGACAGTAGAGATCCGAATCGATGGTTTTGCCGGGCGGTTAAAACTCACAATGAACAATGCCCTTCCAGTCCCACCATACACACAGCATCGCCTTATTTCGAGTTAGCCCAGGTTTAGCCACAGTCTGTGAAGCCTGGCCGACCTTAGACCACGACCTATTTCGCACGTTCTTAGTCGTACGTGATACACTTTTCATCGCCAGTTATCAATCTACTCAAAAACTGTTCGGTTTCATTACGTCTCAATAATTAATCGCAAATGAGTACACGGTTCATTAGGTTTCTTTCAGTGAGCTTATGTGGAACCCAAATATCGAGCTTTTTGGTATAGCCAACTTTCTTCAAATGGGTTAAAACTGTTTTGTGGTCAATTTCCAGTTCTTCAGTTACATCGTAACTACGGATATGCTGATCTTGCTCCACTTTTTCAAAAATGGCGTCCATTTTATTCGTAACAGAGCGACCAGAGCGAGGTGCATCTTTTACATCAAAATTTCCGAACTGAAATCGTTTATACCAACTTTATACTACTCTTGCTGACACTGCGTTAGGTCCATAAACATCACAAATTTTTTTCTCTGCTTGAGTTGCATTTTTGTCTTTTTTGTAATAATATTTTAAAATGTATCGAATTTCTTCATTAGATTCACTCAACAACAAAAAAACAAATGAATAATAGCGGGAAACATCTTGTTTTATTTTTATTTGTAATGTAACCTTTTCAATGTTACCAAAACCAGCCAGATACAAATAGTACAGCCAAAGAAATTTTATAACAAGATTATACCTACGTTTTGCGAAAACACTTTTTCCCCGACCTAATATATCCTATAACCTGACCAGATAACATAGCAATGAATTAAAAAATATATATATCGGATAAGTGGTTTTCGCATGAAAAGAACGGACACAAAAGACAGACAAACAGACGTTGAGCTTTATTACATATAACATTAACATTAACGTATAACATTGTATGTGTGACACATAATTTTGATTTTTAAAGAACGCTATAAAGTGGGTATGTAATTAATGGAAAAAAAATGTAAAGTTTTTTATTCATATCGTTTTATTAAAGCAGTAAACTACGGTTGACACCGCAAAATTTTTAAAAGCTATAGTAAAGAAAAAAATAGAATTATGCTATATTTTTAGGATGAATTATTTTTCTGAAATATTTTTCATTTTGATACACACATTATTTTATACACCAACAGATATATTGTATACCTTTTTTTTTAAATAAAAACTTACAAGATTAACTTACATAATCATTGTTCTTTCAAAAGATACATAGGTAAGTAATACAATAGAAGCAAGAATAAGAATTCTTTAACAGATATTACATTTTATAAAATAATATTAAAAAATAATTCAAATTTAATAAAAAAAAAGAGATACAATTAATAAAATTGAAGTCTATGTTTGAAATGTCAAAATAACAGCTTTTTACTAAATGCATATCAAAGTATATAAGATGATACCTATAACAAAACACCCACTTTTTAATTTTTTGTATGTTTGTCTGTTTGTTCTGAGTAATCTCCGAAACGATTGGAGCAATTTTGACGGGGCTGTCACTGGTATATAGCTGATTGTAATGGGAGTAACTTAGGCTACTTTTATTCTAGAAAAAGAATTAGGGTTCCGAACAAATAAAAAAGTCTGGTCATAGTGAATCAATTCGGGTGCTTAAATGGCTAATGCTGAGTAAACCATAAGAGATATAGCAAATTAGTATTCTAAATAATTGTAGTCATTAAAGAGACCTACAAAAAAGTCAGAGAGAGTATACGTCCATCTTCTAACGAACACCCACAATGACCATTTTTGTCTTTATAATAGCCGGGAGCGGGGGAGCAAGATTCGCGCAGGCATTCTGTAGTCCACTTGAGCGACACGCCGCGGGCACAGCCAGTTTATAATATTAGTAAGCTCTCAATATACGCCCAACATAGCGGTTGTGTAATAGTTAACAATTATATATAATTATATTGTAATAAATTAATATTACAAATTAATAGTACAGAAGGCAATATATATATACATATATAAATTAAATTAAAGTCTGAACGTAGTTTCTACCTTGCAAACAAAGTTGCAGAGCGTCTATCGTCTGGCCAATGAGATAATAGACCGAGAGCCAACCAAGTTTTTTCTAATACATTTTCCTAGTCGTTTAAATTTAAATGTTTGGAATTGGTTCGTCATTTGTAAATTACAATTGACATTAGTAATCTTAATTTATCTACATAAGTTTAAATTAATATTTTTATAAAATATTATGAGACTTATTCGATATTAATTTTCGTAAAGTATTCATAAACATTTTTAAGCTTCGGTATAACGCAGATCTAGAAGTTAATGAGATCTTATGGCATTGACAACGTATTCGGATAGTAAGTATTCAATTATGAAATATCTCGTGTCTTGTATTACCAATTTTAGCTTTTACGTTGAAAATCGCTGTGCGTTGAAAACAAAAAAAAATAATTATTTTTCTTTTTTAGAGCTTCGTACCACTTAAATAACGAAAAAAAAAAACGGAACGCTTATAGTATAACTTTGTTGTCCGTCTGTCTGTGTGTCGGTACTTACGGTAAAGTTGAAATCAATATCATATACTTCATATAAAAATATTTTAAAATCATATGTACTTACTATTTATATACTATGTATACTTATGTACTGATATAGTCTGCCGTAAGCGGTCGCCGCAGTTTATGGGTGCTTGCGACACCCGAAGTATCACAAACGCGTTACACACATTTTTAAAACCTCTTCACTACCCTCTTGAATAACTTGTAGTCCCATTGGAAAACCTCAACAGAGAGCTCATTCTACATTCGGAGTATTCACGAGAGGAAACTCCTCTGAAACCAGGCTATCCGTAACCATTTAGACTTCAAGAATGAACTCCCTTCTTGTAGTGATAATTTTTTAAAACTATTAAAACTCATACTACGTCGGATAACGTTGTATAATATATCCTATTCACTGTCAATCAGTTCGTCCTTTCGGAAATACAAAATCAAAAACGACTCCTCAAGTAACCTGTAAACCCCTTGATTATATTCTACGAAGATTAACATTTCCATCAAAAAACTTACAAAATAATTAAAAAAAAAGAGAACTAGCTTCAATGATTTTGCTGAGTTTGGTTAAAAAAGCTATGACTGGACATCCATAAAAAGACATACATTCGAATTGAGTAAACTTCTCCTTTTTTGAAGTCAATTAAACATGAATTATTCAGGATTATAAAATCAAATGCATGGCTGTCTCTGCGACTGAAAGCGTGCAATGAATCCGGTTTGATGCGGTTTTGTACCGCTTGAAACTGTTACCTGTGACTCAATTATATAATGTTCGGACTTCCTGAAGTAAAGCGAGATACTCGACAGAGCTGCAGGTAACTTTGTTACATCTCTTAGCTTGAACTCTATTCTATTAAATTAGGACGGAGTTAGCCAGTAACTCCGTGTTTATAACTTAAGTAGATTGCTTACTGAAAATGATATTCGTACTTGGTGCTTTGTAGAAGACGTCTTATACTATAAGATTCTTTTATAATAGCTTGGTACATTGACGGTTCTATCAACGTACAATGAGAGATCTAAATCCATCTGCGGTCGCCGCTCTCATACTGACCTACATAAATATCTCTTGACGTTACGCTTAAAGGACCCGATGTCGTAAGGAGGGAACACACTGGTCAGGAGGTTTCACAGCTTCACGGTACGACAAAGACAAGTCATAGAGAACTTTTTAGTTCGTGTCGAGATGGAGGCTACCCATATCAAAATTGCAAATCTGATTTACATGTATATAATAAACCAATATTATTATATCATTGGTCTTTGGCCAGAGTTAATGAAGTTAATGTCATTACAAATTTTTATCTCATAAATATTTTTTCATAAAGCTCAATAAAAAAGTTCATGCTTGTAAAGTAAGAACGCCACATCGTAAAACTGGGACTCCGAAACACAGCGCGTGTGGTTCTCTTGGCGCGTGTGGAAGGGAGAGGAGGGAATTAGATTAAACAGCACTTAACACTTTAGTGTTTACACGGATTTAACACTTCCAGAAATTAAAGTTCATTTTTCACTGACTCACTCTCTTTTTACACGCATTGGCACACGAGCCCTTCTAACTCAGTCTTCTGGAGGAGTAACCTATTATCGTTTGTCTCAGGACAGCAATCCATTTAAGGTTAGTCTAGTCCACTTAACATCAGATGGACTGCATACCTGTTCGCTACTTAATACCATAAAAATTACTTTTTTAACGTTTACATGATTAGTGTAATTAGTACATTTTCACCTGATCTTAAGTGACGATGTGACCTAACATGGTCCTAACTACCGGAACATACCTATATCATCCTCCACACTAAATTCGGTATGTATAAGGCAATAATTTTACCCATCTTTCTGTCTTTACAAGAGCGATATCAAGCATCTTGACGCTTTCCACATGAATTGCTTAACATCCATTCTTCATATAACGGTAGCAGAACCTGGTCGCAAATTTAAAAGTAGTAAGAAGTACTATGTGGCATAGAATCCTTTCTCATAAAATGTCAACTAAGATATGTAGACATCTTGTACGTATAGCTGAGTCTAGGTTGCTTAAAGCTGTTTTCTTATCACAACTGAAGAAGAGCGCTTATCTGGAGGTCATTTCTTGCGTTATATGCTTGCCTTAAAGCGCCATCTCATTGCATGTAACATACCATGTGGGATGACATTCCCATCTCACGAAGAGCTCGCACAACAGAGGCGAGAGTGGCATTGCTCTGTTCATAAGGTTGTCATTAATTTTGAAGAAAAGCGATTACAGGATCTAAACGCAAAATGTCTTATAGTTAAAACCTGTTCGAAGCTTTCCTTTAGGTTCTTATACGTACAATACAGACGGTCAATTGCACTGTACACCTTGCAATAGCATCTTTAAAACAAATTTAGCTTTGCCAATCATATAAGTTCTCATAATCGGAGACAATTTTTGCCATTGACAGAAACGTGACATTCGACTTGAGGATGGTGGCTAGCCAAGCGGGCATTAGCAAATATCCTACCACCATGAGGTTTCATCTGCATTTCAATACATATTTTGATATAACAACCCGTGAACAAGTGGAACGTTTACAGACTAGTATATATCTTTTTACCGCTTGTTAAAAAAAAAAACATATTTTATGTTAATCAGTCGGTTAATATGTAACAGTGCTGCTTTACCTATGTTAAAATAAAAGGATTTCAAAAAAAGGTGTCGTGGGACGCCTAGCAGATGTGAAATATCTAAATTTAATAATATTTTTTAAATTAAATACTAGTTGTGCCCGTGGCTTCGCTCACGTGGACTACAGAATGCCCGCGCGAATCTTGCTCCCCCGCTCCCGGCTATTTTAAAGACAAAAATGCTTATTGTGGGTGTCCCTTAGAAGACAAATGTATACTCTCTCAGAGTTTTTTATAGGTCTTTTTAATTTGTACAATTATTTAGTACATTCATTTGCTATATCTCTTATAATTTACTCAGCGTAAGCCATTTAAGCGCCCGAATTGATTCATCATGACCAGTTTTTTTTTTATTTGTGAGGAAATCTAATTCTTTTTCTAAAATAAAAGTAGCCTAAGTTACTCCCTATATCATCAGCTATCTATCAGTAATAGTCCCGTCAAAATTAGTCCAACCGTTCCGGAGATTACCCGGAACAAACAGAGAGCCAGACAAAAATGTTAAAAATGGGCTTTTTGTTATATATATCGTGTATACTTATTACTTTCATTTGCATTTTGTAAAAAACTGTTATTTTGACATTACAAACAGACACTTCAATTTTATTAATTGTATAGATTAATTAATAAAAACATATATTCCAATAGTGATTTATAAAGTAAAATATCAATGTTTTACGTATGTAATTATCTTATTTTTATTAAATTACTTAGAACTGAAATACATTCACACAAGGCTAGCATAAGGAACCACGTTAATTTACTAAACCACATGTAAAGGAATAAGTACGTTTAATAAAGGTGAAGCTTTTAGTATAAATATTGAGTTATCCATTGAACCGGAAATTTCTCGGCTGAGTGCTTTAAGCGCTCGTCCCCAAGTCACGGTGAAGCTGTAAAAGTCGTCTGAGGCTTCAGGGCCCTAATAGCTAACAGTATAGTCAGTCAGAAATAAAAGAACCGGAAAGGATCGGCCAGACCTGACGCTGACCCAATGGTACGTAGCGACGTTCCATGAGAACGATTTTACTCCAGCCTAAACGTGCTATTAGATGTTTCACATCAAAAGAAAGCTTACTCAGAAATAAATAACCAATCTACCAATAAAGAATTCTTCACACGGTGTACATACTACAACATTCTTTTCAATCATAATATCGTCCCACACTATTAACGACCACAATAGAGTTCATTATTGCTATAGAATATCACGTACAACATTTTAGTTCTAAAAATTCAGACGACAAAGTCATCAAGCCTCCATTGTGTGCGGAATATTCATTCTAGTTTGATTACAGAGTATTTCCATTCATCGAACAATATTGTCTTTCCTCGTAGATTTATCGAATTCAACGTGTGTTAGTTATGACGACTTGGATTCTGATAATTTTATAATTTCGAAACGAATTTAATTTAGTTCCATGCATACTCAATTACGCAAACAGAGTAGTTGCTATCGGGGCATTTCAGGTGAAGCGGACAGGTAAAAAAAATATATATATTTCAGATTTCAGTCATTTATGATTATGTTATGTTATATATATATATAACTGGCTTATGAGCCTAGTGGTAGTAAACGCGACAGTTATGCTCGCGGTCCTGGGTTCAATTCCCAGGTCGAGCAAATTTTTATTGGGTTTTTCTATGAAATTTTCAATAGCAGCTCAGAGTGTAACTTTGTACCCGATTAATGGCATGATTCTCACCCTCTATTACATTGGAGCTAAAAACACAATCGGCCGCCACCTCTACAGATATCAGGCAAGTCGCCATTCAAGAATGTGACAGGTTGCCACAAAAATTTCTGGATAACTCTATCCAAATCATGCCCAAGATAATTTTATAATTAAATATAGCATTATTTTGCCAAAACATGTTGTAATTTGCAGTCAGTACCTTACGTCAAGGTCATTTTTTGACAATTGACGAATAAAACAGTGAGATGCAAATTCGCTTCGATCCAAAGCTATGAAAAGCAAACTTGTTTCGATCCAATGTTAAAATGCAAAGACACCTTAGTCCAAAACTATTTATGAATTTTGAAACAAATTATTGTATTTTTTAATAGTTAAGGATATGTTGTTTCAATAATAAGTTCTAATTAACAGATCTATACCAAAATATTGCTATTAAATCAATTTCCTACGCCATAGCAGAAAATCATAAATATCTCAATTTAGGTGTTTTGTGACTGAAGCGTCTTTGCTTTTAAACTCCTCATATGTCCTCGACACAGTTGTAAAATATTTTTGCAATATAAAGTCTTGTTATCGAGTTAAAGTACTTTGAAGTTTTGAGTAATCGAAAGGTATGTGCTACATTTAACCATTATTCACTTTTAAAAAGTAGCAATAAAATAAATTATGCAGTGGAATGTATACTTCATTTATTGAGATTTTTATCTGCACTTTTTGATATTAAGCAAAGAAATATAAGTTTAAAGCATTTATGTTCTAGACCATGTGTATAACAGTTCGGGTGACGTGTGGTTGTTTTTAAAACGCCGACTGTATTATCACCATAATACCAGTGCCTGAATTTAAAACACGGAAGAGGAATTTGATGAAAACAGTTTTTTTCTAGATAGCAGATCTGACTCTACAATGACAATACCAGGCATATAACTACCATAACTTTATTCCGACTACTGAAGGTGCCATGATAAAACGCACGAGTAACTGTAAAGCTTATACAATTGTCAAAAATTTAAACAAACCTATAAGATATCATTACATCATAACTGTGGGGGACACTGTCTAGTGTCTACTCAGCATTTACCATCGCTCGTACATACGCTGAGTAGACAGTTGCTTCCGACATATCGTCACGCCACCACTCCGCGTTACTCATGAATCGTTGCGCTATATATATATATATATATATATATATATATATATATAAGACGACTATAGTCATTTACTTTGACATGTAAAATAAACTGTAAGCGTTGCTCTGTAAACAAAGATTTATTTCATTAAATTTAATAATTAATTAATATTTTGTACTAATATACACTAAATAATAATATCATGTTAATTAACCAACCTGTAAACAAAGAAACGACATTAAAAGTTTATATTTCTTAGTTACATGTCCTTTCTTTAGTTTTACAATTCATTTTAATATTTGACACATCTGTCACCTTTTGTATGTCACAATATTCTTTTTAATAATAGATAAACTATATACAACCTACACTACTAAACATATTAAACCTACAAAACTTAAATTAGAATTAAATAAATATATTTTCTTTACATATATATATATATTATGTAATTGGCAGAATAAAGAGCATTATATAATATAACACGCGATATTATTTATTTCGAAATATCAACATTAGTTGATATTTTAAGACGTGGACCGGTTACAGTGCTGAAGCGTGACGACCGGCGCTAACAAAAGCTAAAGAAACTTTCATGCAATTGTATTACTTACCTTCTTTTGTTCAATATTTGTATTTACATATGCGCATAATAATTATCTTTCCTTGTTGTAATTTTAAGTACATCAAAATAATATACAAATATTGAACAAAAGAAGGTAAGTAATACAATTGCATGAAAGTTTCTTTAGCTTTTGTTAGCGCCGGTCGTCACGATCCGCACTGTAACCGGTCCACGTCTTAAAATCTCTTCTGCCATTATAAAAATTGGCAAGGATTGGCACTATTTGCTAAAAAGGTAAAGAGTATTAAGTTTTTAAACTCTACTACCAAACATAAAAATCCCTTGTTTTAAAAAAATATATTTTTGTTGTTATCAAAAATGCAGATAAAAAGCTCCATAAATTAAGTATAAATTTCACTGCATAATTTATTTTATTTTAATTTTTTAAACTGAATAAAAACTAGGACCTTTAACTCGTTAACCAGACTTTATATTGTAAAAATATTTTGTAATGTGCCGAGGACATAATATACCTAAATAGTGTACAATATAATAAAAAAATACTAAAATCGGAAACATCAACTTTTTTAACTGTCCGCTTCACGTAGAATGCGCCCCTATCGCTAGAGAAGAATTGAAGGTATCTGCCGCCCAGGTGCAAGATAATTATTTTGCAAACCCTTTATCTTATATACATAACTAGTTAATTTGTATTGTAGCATTTTAATTTTCCTCGACACACATCGCATATTGTAGTGCTCTAGCCCACTTTAAAAATATTGCATTATTTCTGTTTCTAAACTATCATACATTCTCATCTGATGTTGAGTGACGATGTGGCGCAGCTGCCGGAACACACCTATAGGTGCATGGCGAGTGACAACAGATTTTCAACTTGAGGGTTGTACCTACCTCTTGCTTCATCACAATATTTATCTTCTCCGGGCGCTCAAGTTCATTGCAGGAATTCTAACTCACGTCCATCGATGCGATGTCCGTATACGCTACCACTGCACTGAGCCATTAGTGCTTCTGTTTTAAGTTACCTAATAAAAAGTCAAACACATAGTATGATATGAATACAAGTGTAAAGAAATTACGTACTAAATTTTTTTTTTTTTTTAATTCTCTTAAAGGAATATTTGAAAGAGAATATTAAGAAATTTTATATGAGAATAGACATGGAATAACAGCAATGGCATTTTCTATTCATGTCCCGATTTCCTTTCTTGGCGCTTCTAATAAGTTCTCGCCCGGCTGCTGTGCACTCCCGGGAGTCCTGGCACGGGTCTACTCTAACTATCGGCGAGTTATGTGCAGTACGGTATTATTATATTAAACTAAAATATAAACATGGTAGTCTAAAGATTATGTTTTGATAAGTAATTCAATTCTACGTCAGCATAAAAACCCAACAATGAGCCTAAACTTTCTATAAAATTCTACATCTAAACAATAAAAAAAAAATAACGTGTCTGTTTATAATGTCAAAATAACGGTTTTTTTTACTAAATGTGTATTATGTAAGTATATGCGATACTATGGACCGATTTTGATGGGTAGATAACTGATTAGAGAAAAAATTAGGTTTCCGCGGAATTTAAAAAAATTGTCATGCTGAATCAATTCGAGTGCATACGCTGAGTAAACCGTAAGAGATATATTAAATTAATTTAATACATAATTGTAGATATTAAAAATACCTACAAAAAAGTTTGCGAGATCATATATCTATCATCTACGGATCACCCACAATAAGCATTTTTATCTTTAAAATAACTGGGTGCGGAGGTAGCACGATTTGCGCGTGTGCGCGATAGATGACATTCTATATTCCATGCGAGCGCAGCCGCGGCATTGAGGTAGAGCTTTTCTAATGACTGCCTGGTTTGCTAAAACCCTCAAATAGAAAATGTATTCAGGAGTAAATTCCTTTAAACTTAGCGTGGTAGGTACTGTCTTAAGTTGCAGATTATGATGAAACTCTAAATCTGTAAAAGTATAAAAAATGATAATTTTTGTGAAATTACAAACAAATCGTACAAACATATAATTTTATTGATAAGACCTATTTCCGTATCATTTATTTATTTTCGACGACAATCCAACCATTGATTAATCGAATATGAAGAGACTATATATAATACTACATCTATGAGAGACATAATAAACCTTTATAAAAGTTTACATTTAAAAAACATCCAACCTTCGCACAAAACTGTTTAGAATATCAGAAAATATTGAATTGAGAATTTTTTTTCAAAAAAGCAAATATATTTCAAATTGAACAGTAGAACGAAGGACGTCTTTTGTTTTTCCCCATTCGGTCCAAAGCTTGTTGTAGAACTACGTGACAGTGCTTTAGCGTAAAATATATTTATTTTTAAGCGAATTCGTTATAAATAGAAAATGCGTGAATGTATATCTATACACGGAGGACAAGCTGGCGTCCAGATCGGTAACGCATGCTGGGAGCTGTACTGTCTGGAGCATGGCATCCAACCGGACGGTCAGATGCCCTCCGACAAGACTGTGGGGGGCGGCGACGACTCTTTCAACACTTTCTTCAGCGAGACCGGCGCCGGCAAACATGTACCGAGGGCAGTATTCATAGATCTAGAACCGACAGTGGTTGACGAGGTGCGCACCGGTACCTATCGCCAGCTATTTCATCCCGAACAGCTAATCACTGGGAAGGAAGACGCTGCGAATAACTATGCGAGAGGACACTATACCATTGGTAAGGAAATAGTTGACCTCGTGCTTGACCGGGTCAGGAAACTTGCCGATCAATGTACCGGTTTGCAAGGTTTCCTCATTTTCCATTCGTTTGGGGGCGGCACCGGGTCAGGTTTTGCTTCGTTGCTAATGGAACGGCTATCCGTCGACTACGGGAAAAAGTCGAAGCTCGAATTTGCCATTTATCCCGCCCCGCAGATCTCCACCGCGGTCGTGGAGCCATACAACTCCATCCTTACGACGCATACGACGTTGGAGCACTCCGATGCAGCCTTCATGGTCGACAACGAGGCTATCTATGACATTTGCCGAAGAAATCTTGACATTGAGAGGCCGACTTACACAAACTTGAACCGCTTGATAGGGCAGATCGTATCCTCTATAACAGCCTCGCTTAGATTTGACGGAGCCCTAAACGTGGACTTGACTGAGTTCCAGACTAACCTGGTACCTTATCCGAGGATTCACTTCCCGTTGGTGACGTACGCGCCGGTCATCTCTGCTGAGAAGGCATACCACGAGCAGTTGTCTGTGGCGGAGATCACTAACGCTTGCTTCGAGCCAGCCAATCAGATGGTGAAGTGCGACCCTCGCCATGGTAAGTATATGGCGTGCTGTATGTTATACCGCGGGGACGTGGTACCCAAGGACGTGAACGCTGCGATTGGGACTATAAAGACTAAACGTACGATCCAGTTTGTGGACTGGTGCCCGACTGGTTTTAAAGTAGGCATCAACTACCAGCCGCCTACAGTTGTGCCGGGCGGAGATCTGGCGAAGGTGCAACGTGCAGTGTGCATGTTATCGAATACCACCGCGATCGCGGAGGCTTGGTCACGCCTTAACCACAAATTCGACTTGATGTATGCTAAGCGAGCGTTCGTCCACTGGTACGTCGGTGAGGGAATGGAGGAAGGAGAGTTCTCCGAGGCCCGAGAAGACCTTGCCGCTCTCGAGAAGGACTACGAGGAGGTAGGCATGGACTCTGGCGAAGGCGAGGGCGAAGGCGGCGAGGAATACTAATTTTAAATTCGACGTTTTATTTTTAGGATGACTCTTATTTTCGTTTAGGTCTAAAATGTATTGTAATTTTATTTTAATGTTTACGTTTACGCAATGTTTTATTTTGATGAAACAAATAAAATGTACAAGTGTATTTGGAAATGTGTTTATTTAGTAAGATTCCTTGAACTGGGGTGAGTATTTTATAATAAAACTAGCGGTGAATTTTTTTTAAATTTTTTTTTTTTTTTTATGCCATCCTAACAAATATTCTCATATCTTATTTTTAGTGTAGGTTTACAAAATAAATGAAACACATATCAGTTTAAATTGTTTATTTATCAGTTAAATCAGTTCATAAAGAATAGAAAAACTATAGTTTTATATATAGGTACTATACAAAATTACTGCTAAATAAGTAAATTACTGCGCGCCCGCGGACTTTAGCGTTTGCGCGGGAACACCCCCTGCCACTTGAGCGTTTTTTCCAAAATGGCGGCCTGCCGCATAAACGGTTATAAAATCACATGCATCCCGTCTACGAAATTGTATCAAAAGGGGTTGAGAGTTATAGAAGTTTTTTTTTTAAATTTAGGAAATATTTTTGACAATCCTTATAGTCGTATCAATTATAGAATGATATATACTTCCCATACACAAAATTTTATCAAAACCAGTTAAGAAATGATTTGAATTTATTGAAAATTCATTTTTTTACGATTCCTAGAACTGTTTAAGCTGAAAATTCTCATGACCAAATCATTCATGGAATAGCTTATACATTCCGTGTACAAAAATCGGTTAAATTTTAACGATAATATCGTTTTTTAGAAATTCATCTTTTTAATTATTTTTAAAAGTAATATTGAAAATTCTTGTACCCTATGAATTGACCAATGACATAAGCATCCCGTGTACACAATTTCATGAGAATAGTACAAGCCGTTTTTAACTAAAATCCGGACACACAAACATACAGACAGACCGACAACGAAATTTTGTAATGGCATATTCATGATCAGTATCATTTTGGAACAATATGAGTACACTGTACAGTCAGGACAACAAATTACCGCGTCGTTAACAATACCCTTTGTGTACAACCGTATAAATCTCTGTACCTATCAAATATTGTTTTCGAGAAAAAGGCTTTCTTGATAATACCTATATGATTATGTTAATACCTACCTATTATCTATACTAATATTATAAAGCTAAAGAGTTTGTTTGTTTGTTTGGTTAAACACGCTAATATCAGGAACTACTGATTTGAATGGAAAATTTTTTTTAATATTGGATAGCCCATTTATCGAGGAAGTCTATAGGTTATATAATATCACGCTACGACCAATAGGACCGGAGCATCAAAGAAAAATGTTACAAAAACGGGGGCAATTTATTCATTTTGAGAGCTTCCATTGCGTGCGCTGCGTGAATGGTTAAAGTTACGCTACAATTGTGTGTGAAAAAATTATTACTCTTAAAAAGTTCTAAAAAAAGTCCGCGATTGTATATGACTATCTTTTAAGGTTTATAAGCTTTTTATGGTAATAAAATTTGGTTTTGAAATAGTGAATTATTTGCGAAGGTGATTTTATGTACATGGTATAAATCCATTTCGAAATAAATACATTATTTATTCACAAGTATTTAATTTTGAATAAAATTGTCCTTTACAGTAATTGATTTAAATGAATATCTTATGAGATATCAGTTTTAAAATAACTCGGCAGTAAAATAATGATCAAGTACCGCGAGCACATTTTTATTATGCAGAATAATGTGGGAGGCGGGCGGTTCCTATAATACAGTGCCTACTACGCACTCTCTCTCTCTCTCTCTCTCTCTCTTATATTACGCAGACGAAGTTGCGCAGGTCAGCTAGTGCTTGATAGACGGACATACATACAGATTTGAGAAAAAGGCAATGGGAGCTAGAACAACAAATTCGGTACGTGCATTTAGCTCTGTGTCCTTAACAACCAGATAACAACACGCGCGCTAACATGTGAATAAGGTTGCCAGGGTGTTAAAATAAGTTTTAAATTTTTTTATCACTCCAGCAGTGAAGTCGTTGTTAATCCATCATACGTCATCAAAAAACAGATTTCGTACTTGAAATGAATTGTACTTCCAATCACCTTAATATACCTATTTTCATCTAAATGTATATTTGCAGTGAAAACTTCTTTAGCCGCGTTGACCGATTTTTGGTAAGGGAAAGACTTAATTGATGATGACTGATGACCTCGACATGCTCGTGACGTATTACGCTTGTGCCAGACTAGTGACGCGTAGTATAGCGGCCTGTGTACATGTATATACACTAATACATTGCGTATACTCGACTGTATCATATGCGTGTTTGACTTTTTGGATGAGTAAAACTTGTGATTTCGCGTCACCAACATACTCTGCAATAATTCAGACGATGATCTATTTAAGAATTCAAAAAAGAACACAGTTATTCCATTGTTATAAGTGTTTTCACTTCTGTGGGCAGTCCTCTGTTCTTCTTCTTTTTGTTATTTTTGAATACTTCTTGGTTCTCTTTAAGTTTTTTTTAACTTACCAAATGGTTCCGATATCGTAAGATTTTGATATTTTTGACAGCGATCTTGGATTTTAGATTTTTTACTGGGACACTAAATTGTCCAGAGCTCTATATATTTTTTTACTGTGGAACTATGGCCCTTACCTTTCAGTGTTTATAGATCGGTGTCAAACAAACAATTTTACGTATTATTATACTACGTACCAATATTGCTAAACTTTTAATTCAATGATAGGTTGTAAATAAAATAACGCTACATACATATATTTTACTATAATTTCCAGGAAAATATTTCATTATAACATTGATGTATGTTTGTTATTAGTAACAACAATAACAAGGAAATTAATTCAAAATATGCTTTGAAACTCTTGCTTGCTTTGAAATGGTTTCATTCATGCCTATGAAACCATTTTCCATCTTCCTTTCTTTGGGTTCAGCAAGATTTTTACTGTTTAATTCCATACAAGAGAGCATATTTTTTTATAATAGTAGCTGCCCCGCGTAACTTCGTCTGCGTCATATAAAAGAGAGAGAGAGAAAGGGTTAGAGAGAGTGGCTCGTAGGCAACGTATTATAGGTGCCGCCCGTCTCCCACATAATTGTGCATAATAAAAATGCGCTCGTGGTACATGTTCATTATTTTGCTGACGAGTTATTTTAAAACTGTGATACCTCCTGAGATATTCATTAAATCAATTACTGTACAGGGTAATTTTGTACAAAATTTAATACTTGTGTTAAATAACGTATTTATTTCGATAAGGATTAACACCATGTATATAAAAACACCTTAGCAAATAATTTATTATTTTAGGACAAACTTTATTACTATAAAAAAGGTTATAAAGGTTATAAAGTAAACCTTAAAAGATAGATATATACGATCGCAAACTTTTTTTAGTACTTTTTAAGAGAAACAATTCCGTCACACAAGATTGTTGTGCAACTTTAGCCATTTACGCGGCGCACGCAGTGGAAGCTCTCAAAAGGAAAAAATTCTCCCGTTTTTGCAACATTTTTCATTGATGGTCGTAGCGTGATGTTATATAACCTATAGCCTTCCTCGATAAATAGGCTATCCAACACTAAAACATTCCATTCGAACCAGTATTCCTGAGATTAGCGTGTACAAACAAACTCTTCAGCTTTATAATATTTGCATAGATTAAAACAAAGGGGGTTCTGACATTGCATGACGTTTCCTTTCAACATTGACTTAAGTAAATACTAACATGAGACATTTTCGTGTTCTCAGAGACTCCATATGCCTTTTTCTCAAATCTGTGCACGGACAGCCAACAAAGTTTTAAAGGTTCCTTCGTTTTCATTTATATATAACTAAGCTTGCACAGCTTAGTATTAAATCTATGGTTGATACATACAAAGAAATAAAATGAAATTGAAAAGAGATTTACATGAATACGCCTATACTAAAACGACGATATATTGAGTTACAATACATTTCTTGAGTCCACTGTTGGTTGAACCGTCGCAAGTCGCAACCGCTAGCCTGTAAGATGATTACAAACACGAACAAGAGTCCTTCATGGAAACGAAAGCTCTTTAAACTGATTAAAACGTACCTCATACTACACAATGGAAACCCAGTTGAGAGAATACAGCCTTTTCAACGTAATATTTCCCATTTTCCATTTAAATATAATGTTGAACTTTTTAAAGGAAAACAATTTTAGCTTATTATTTATTTATTTAGGTAACTTTCATTTGACGCTGTATTACAAAGTGTACGCCAACATATTATATAGATGCAATTAATATACTATACCTATGTTGATAAAATAATAGTAGTTTATGAAACTGTTACATAATAAGGGGTATGTTTTTTTTTTTAATTTATTTCAGTAATAAATTCATTTACATTTTTTTGTTAAAGGCATCCTATTAAACCACTGGGGTTTTTCTTAGCATGCCATGACCGAAGGTTTTATTCAACGCGTTGCTGTTTGTAATATACTTATGTATATATAGTATTAAATCAAATGTTCATTTAGAAGTTTATTATAATTTAATATACTTATACAATTGAGTTGATGTGGTAATCTTTAAGTTTGTATTTAATGTTTTCACTATTTATTGAATCCCTAACGTCCAGTGATATTTTATTTATATTATCGAAATTCTCAAATTATTCTACTAATAACAAGTACTCAGTGCGAACATGAACAGGTAATACCTTACAATATTTGAATAGTTTATCACAGTATTTGTTTCTTATATTTATTGGTACTTTTAATTTTAAAAAACGAATTTGCAGTTTCTTTTTCTTATCGAGGTAAGTTTTAAATGTGCGTCCATAGCTGGTTAAAACAGGGTGTGTTTAAAAACCGAGACGTAAGTATAGAGAGGTTTATAACATTATCACACGAGTGTTTTAACATCAAGTTATGTGCAGTTTCAGACATCACTTTATCTACTCTCTTACATTGGGATTGAACCTACTAAATACAAGACAATTTTTATCAAAAAAGAAAACCTACATCAATTATTTTGAAGAGTTCCTTAGTGTATCTTCGAAGTTCCGAGTCCAATACCGATAAAATTAAAACTGGACCACCCTTGATGTGTCCCCTATCCAAAAAAATAATCATCGAAATCGGTTCATAAACAAAGAAGTTATGTCTACACATCCATTAAAAAGATATAAGTACATTCGAACTGAGTAACCTCCCCGACTTTTGTTAAAGTCGGTTAAACAGATCAAAGTTTAAAAGTAAGAAAGTTTATTGGTTATCTTATTATATTATGTGAGCAATTCTTGTATATATATATATATATATATATATATATATATATATATATATATATATATATAATTGGTTACTCGGAAACGGCTACAACGATTTCGATGAAACTTAGCATTTAGATGATGCATCGAGTAAAGTAATACATTGGAGATGATGGTTTACGTTCCAAGTTTACCTAGATAGGTGATTTTCTTTTTTGTCTGTTTATAAGACACCGTGCACAGCTCGGTCGCCCAGATATTAATAATTATTTAAGTAAAATATTTGCGTCCATGATGAGAGAAATGATGCTCATATATGAATTAGAAAAATTTGTTAATTGTTCAGGTGAAAATGTCTTGGCTTTCTTCCCCTTAAATCCTTGAGATTTTGAAGTGAAAACTTCTTTAGCATCGTTGTGATTTGAAAGTCGATGAAACGAAAAAGCGAAAGCGACAGTAAAAAGATTGTCACGCAATAATGAATTTTATTACCCCACCAAAAAGGCACGAAACAAAAACTTTTTAGACAACACTTATGAAATTCTGTTACTGATTGATATTGTGTTGGGTAACCATGGATATTTCAAATGTGCATTAATTGAAAATGATATTGTGATTAATGATTGTGTGTACTTTAGCGGAGGTGAGGAACAGAGAGTAAAGTTCCCCATCCGCCATAGAAAAGGGAAGATCCTCCGACCAGACGGATGCTATGTCTGGCGGGCAGCTGCCCCGACGGTTGTAGTCGGGTTCTTATATATATACTCAACGATTGAGTTAATTTCTATAGCGTGATGTAGGATGCGTCGTATGTGGTTCGATAGATGTCGCTATGTGTCGCTACGTAGTTCTATCGATGCGTTGATGCGTCAGTTGAGGCGAGAGATGTCGCTACAATACATTATCATAAACTTTAAATTAGTGTTTATTTGAAAATTTTAAGTATAAAAAAAACAGGTGTGAAGGTTTCACTTCTACCACGTGTGAATTGCATACATTTCTTTTTCTTCAAAAACGCATTTAATTGTATGTAATTATATGATATATATATATGATACGATTTCATTATACAAGCTTAATGTACTCTTTAACATTGAGTATTTAGACCATAATGAGGAACACTTGAACTTGTCAGACAATTTATGAAAATAGACCAATAGCACGTTTTCCGAAAACGAAGGGGCCTTTTTTTGCACTGTCCATGCCCTAAAGCCGTGATAGCATTTGCAGCTGTCTTTTTGTTTCGGGTAATCTCCGAAACGGTTGGACCTTTTTTGATGGAACTTTCACTGGCAAATAGCTGATTCTATAAGGCGTAACTTAGGCTACTTCTATTTTAGAAAAAGAATTAGGGTTTCGCGCATATAAAAAAAACAGGTCATTGTGAATCAGCTTAATTGTAGATATTAAAAAGACCTACAAAAAAGTCAGCAAGAGCATATTAAGTCTATCTTTTAAGCATCACCCACAATAAACATTTTTTTTAAACCGAAATGTATCACGATTTGGCCGTGTGCCCGATCGACGGAATTCTGTAGTCCATACGAGTGCAGCCACGGGCACAGCTAGTATTCAACTCAATTTTAATAGTCGCCATCCATTAACAATTTATTTAACTAATATATTAGCCGTTAAACTGTTTATAATTTACATTATAGTCGTACAAGCTCGTGCGCGACCGTTCTATGTGAGACAGACGTTAGCGAGGACGAGGTAGCACTTCATTACGTCACCAAACTACACAGTACACTAAAGTCGAGTAAATAGTACAGTACAGTAAATTGAAAGATTTCGCTGGAATACCTCTCGCTCGCACTTCTACCGCATATAAGTTAACCGCATAGCTGTTATTGGTTAACTCATTACATAGATCGTAATATTTATTCATTTTTATTTCGTGGTCTTTAAGTATATTACTTTCCCACGATACCGTAAGTTCTACAACTATTATATGCTTGATTTCTCGAGAATAAAGAAATATGTCAACCCGGGTCTATCGACCTGTGCACCTGCCATAAATTCTTTGTGGAATTGAAGTCTTGACTCTAGCATATTTGTCTTTTGGGAGAGATGTAATTGTTTCATTATGGGATTTCAGCTATATGAAAAGCTTGAAATACCATAGGTAACATATAAAAATAATGTTTATGGTATTATTCGATCTAACAGTATATGGTTACATTTTTGTATTAACATAATTATGAGGGGATGGCGTGTCCAAATATTTTTATTATTGCCTACCTTCAATAACTGTTTATATATTTGTTTGAATTGATTTTATGTCTCAAGTTTTCAATTCCTATTCATAGCGCGATTGATTTCTTTCTGGGCGAATGACTTCTTTCTAGCAAAAAACTAAAAAAAAAACACTTGATTTCAATAATATTATAAGTAAAGACAAATATCATTGTTTGGACTATATAGCGTTGATTTTTACAATATCAAGCAGAAACTTAAAACCATTGAAAACATCATTGGAGATGGCTTCAGAGTGATATATTTTAAAATACCAAATTTTATTCATATGTTAGCTAGGCAAAATGCATACATTTGCACATGAAATACATTTCCAATATCGACAACAAAACAAGATAGTGGTAACTGTGGCGAATACTTGTTAACAACCTGCAACATGAATGCATAGGGTTGTCATAAATATTCAGGTTCTCGTCGTAACGTAAAGAGCAAAAAAAAACAATGTTTAGATATTGACAAATTCTAATCTATTCAGTGTTAGATGTGGATTGTGCTTTTATCCACTCTGTTTCTTCTACATATCAGTGACGGGTATAGGATCATACTCATAGATATGTATATGACAGTACCATTCATGTAGTCGGGGAGAAACAGATAAGAGACGTGAAGAACTTGCCATTGGACTTAATCAATCCTTGCACCGCGTATCTACATGAGGAGCTAGTAACTTGGTTGAGTTCAATGCCAAAAAAACTCAGCTGTGCGCGTTTTCTTTAAAAATTCCCTGTTTCCCCTCGCCCCGCTCTTCAGAACGTCACTCGAGCAATGCAATGCGTGGCAGTTTCAATATCCTAGGTGTGGATATCCACAGCGACCTCAACTCCAGTGATCGGGAGCGTCACCGCCACTACATCACGGAGACTTGGAATACTGAACAGAGTGCGACGGTTTTTTAACCCGGGCAACTATGTGTTCTTTACAAGGTACAAGTCCGGCCGTGTATGGAATACTGTTCGTATCTCTGGGGTGAAACCGCAAAACACCTCGTCGATGCTCTGGACAAGTTGTAGAGATGAGCTGTTCGCATTGTTAATGATCGAAACGTTATATACATCGAGCCACTTCAGCTACGCAGAAATATCGCCTCGCTGAGCTTCTTCCAACGACGTGAGTGCTCTGTTCGATCTAATACCCTCCTCTCCATTCCACAACAGAACTATATGCGTTCGGCTTCGGAGTTACAGTTTTACGGTAACCTTCATCTCGGCACGAAGTAAACAGTTCTTTAGGCAGATGGATATTGATCTCTCGGTGGTCACCGTTATGTTTGAATTGTACTGTGCTTGCCATCAGGGCTAGTAACGACAATTTGTAGAGCAACTTTAAATTTTTTTTAATCTATTTTGCTGAAGACTTTACCTGTTTAAATCATTTTTTCTGCACTTTTATATATTAATAAAACTCCGTATAGTTCATATTCACTCCACATTATGAAAAGTCAATAATCCTCGGCACACTTTACAGTTTTCGTTAGTACGCGATTTCTTTCATCATTCCACTGGTTCAATATTAATTAATTAATATTTGCTCAGTGGCGTTGTTGCCAGTTATACCAACCAAATATCCTCATAATTCAAATATATGGAATTTTCTTTCAGGAATTTTTGTTTTACTTTTTAAGTGTAAGCATATCTGTACTACACAATTTTAGGCTTTCCTCTTTTCAGAGCTAATTTACTCCCGCAATATTTATACAGTTACCTAAAATATCCACAATATTTTACTCCTACAACGCAGCCAATTAGTTTAGCGAAATACCATAACCGCGTGGAAAATCGGGACATAATAGTGCTTTGTCGAGACAGAGGGCGTAAAAATAGTGACAGCCCCGATATATCGGGACGAATGGCAACTCTATGAATGCATCACTCGATGGAACCGGTATTATAGGAGGAGGGGCCATTATGACGCTGGAGAGAGTTATACAGTTATTACTTGTTCTTTGTTTCAAACGTAACACGGTGTCCTATTTCCAGTAAGACATTGGATGCTCGATACAGTGATTTTTTATATAACTTCTAGTATTATTAATCAAAAAGAAGTCAGTTTATTGTTTGTAGTATTATTCCATATAATTTAGTTGAAGGCTCTAATAAAACAAAATATAGCTTATATTAGTTACTACCGTATACTTTTTAGCTATAATGGGCTTACTTTCACAAAGTTCAGCGCCTTATCTATTTGCAATTATATAGAGTAGATAATGTTACAAATAATTGTGGTAAATTTATAGTATTAAATCTTCTTTTCGGTGATTACTAGATGTTATGCAATACACACTGTACCGGTCGTCTAGTCTTTTACTTGAAAAATGACACCGAGGTACGTTTGAAACAATCATATTATTATCTTTATAAAAGCGCCCACTTAGTTTTTAACATCTCCATAGTCTAATTTTCTAAACTAGCATTAAATCTGAAAATCTAACATCGATGTTAGTTCTTAAACTGAATAAAGAATATCTAATTTTTGTTTTTCAAGAAATGAACTCGCATAATCAACAGTTAAATAACAGATTAACATTATTCAAAAAAACAATATAATTAAAGTTATACTTTGATTTGTGTATGCAATTAAAATTTCACCGGATGATAATAATTATGAGGCAGCTGCGGTAGTTTCCCTGCATGTTCAGCCTTACTCTCCAAGCACCTGTAATTAGTAAGAAATACAAGATTAATAACAAAGAAAGAATGAAAATAATAATACCTAATGTTTTTGGAGAGATTTTCGTAATTAAACCAGACTAAATTTAGGCAGTCCTCCGAAAATCAATTTGTGTCGGCAATTCTAGAAAAGCGATGTACCCAGCTGGTGCTGGTATTCATCTATAATTATATTGATAGAGTCCTAAATTCAAGAAGTATCTTTATTACGTAATATATCTTACTTCACGCGGACCAAGTGTATAAAAGTACAGATATTGGTTGCATCTATTCATTATAGTTGTTTCTGAAGGTTAAACACATCAAGGGTAATTGCAAATTCAACATAATAAATCTAAGAAGAAAAAAATATTTTTTACCCGTAATATCCATATCATTACATGGCATAACAGTAAGGATTATAATGATCAACGTTCATAAGAGCTATTGACGAAATATTCGTTACGTACCTACGTGAATGTGTTGATAATTTTAATACAGTATTTCTCTTTTAGTTTGTCGCGTTTAGGGATCAGCCAGCGTATATCCAGGCTTGCAGAATATTTTTTTTCAACTTGTCTATAGTGTATACTCTATACTGTTAGCCATATCAGCTATATGGGCCCTGAAGTCTCAGACGGCTTTTAAAGCTTCACAGGGCTCCTTTTTTTTGGCGTGACTACCAAGCGATGTCCACGGGCCTTTCTGAGCGCCTTCGAATAATCCCCTGTATATTTTACAGGACCTTTGTTTTGCTTTGTTTAAGTGGTAAATGATCAGGGAATCTTGATTATATTTAATTTTAATATTCACCATATGTTGGATCTTTCTGATGCTTGTCTACAATAGTTATTACGCATTTTTCTGTGGTGATTAATGTCGCAGTAGATGTAGCAGCGCTAGACGAACAGTCTGATACCAAAATCTTTTGTGTAGGTTCGAATTTCAGATTTGCAGACTGTCTTCATCGGGCTTGGGGGCGGGCGCGGAAGGCACTCAGCCTTCAAAGCGTGGCAATAAGCTCAAGGGTGCCAAAAAGGCCGAACCTCGGTTTGGACTACTGCCAGGTATACAAAATCGCGATCTGACTAATTTCAATTCCATATCCGTAGAATTCGAGCTAACTAACTATACATAACTTTGTCTCCTGGGAAAAAAAAGAAACATGTATATAAATGCATTTAGTGATCTGTCAATTTTTGTACTAAATAGAAAAAAAGGTCCCTTACAGAATCTATGTACCTGTGGGGTGTGCACGAGTGTGGTGGTGCAGTGTAAGGAAGTATGTTGGTAGCTAATAAATGCAAGTGCAGTGTCACTTGTATCGCGCGATCGGCTGCTAGACTCAAGGGCTCCACGCCAAGGGAACGGACTTAGGCTTGAGTTGTCGCAGGATAGGGTGGACGTGACGGTGCCTTTCAGGCTGGTAGGTATGACATTGGACATTAGATCTGTTGGTGGTAGTCTTTTTTTGGATTGTATTTTGTTAACCTTCAAGCACAAAGTCCGGTGAAGCTGTAAAAGCCATCAGAGGCTCTAGGGCCCCTAAGGCTAACAGTATAGACAGTTCTAAAAAAAAAAATAAGGCACTTTACTATACAACTTAAAAAAAAAG
The DNA here is from genome assembly GCA_033032175.1 of Saturnia japonica. Classification (NCBI taxonomy): domain Eukaryota; kingdom Metazoa; phylum Arthropoda; class Insecta; order Lepidoptera; family Saturniidae; genus Saturnia; species Saturnia japonica. The sequence goes on along the minus strand of CM065304.1, from coordinate 3,344,046 downwards.
ATTCCGTTCGTTTTCAATTCAATATTTATAAACAGAATTTTAGAATATTTTAAGTGAATGCTCGATATCGAAGTGTAGTCTCTAAATTATTGTTTACTAGCTGTGCCCGTGGCTTCGCCCACCCGAACTACAGAATGCCCGCGCGAATCTTGCTCCCTCGCTCTCGGCTATTTTAAAGACAAAAATAGACGTATACTCTCCCAGACTCTTTTGTAGGTCTTTTTAATTTCTATAATTATTTAGTACATTAATTTGCTATATCTCTTATGGTTTACTCAGTATAAGCCATTTAAGCGGCCGAATTGATTCACCGTGACCCTTTTTTTTTTTTTTTGTGCGGAACCCTAACTCTTTTTCTAAACTAAAATTAGCCTAAGTTACTTACTATAAATTCAGCTATTTACCAGTGAAAGTTCCGTCACAAACGGTCCAACCGTTTCGGAGATTACCCGGAACAAACAAACAGACAGACAGACAAATAGAGAAAATTTTTATAAATGGGTGTTTTGTTATAGGTATCGTATATACTTTCATATCCATTTAATAAAAAGCTGTTATTTTGACATTACAAACATACTTTCTTCAATTTTATTAATTGTATAGATACATATACATTGATCACCATTCCTACCCGGGTTTAATGTTGACTCGAGACTAATTTAAAAAAGGTCGGGGTTGAAGTGCAACTCTATCTGCTAGCTTCCAGTCGCGATCTCTACCCAACGAGTAACACACTTTATTCGAGCCCGTTGTATTTTAACAAAATTTTAGTCGTTTAAATATTCATTGTATTACGGACTCGATATCTAATAGTATTCTCTTTTTTATTGTTATATAATAGGTTTAAGCGTTGTGGCTACAATCTCACCTGATCTTAAGTGACGATGTGGTCCATGATGGTAGCACGCTAAGCCTAGTGGAAGACTGGCTCTTAAGTGCAGCTGTCGGAACACACCTAATGGTGATGTTTGGCGAGAGATTTTCAAGTTAAAGGTGGTAGCTAGCCAGGTAGGTTTTAGAAAAAGCCCTAGGCTACCACCAACATGCTATGATTTTATCACGACGTTTTTTTTTTCATTATAATCTCAGATACATTGCAGGGTTTCGAACTCACGACGATCGACTCGAAGTCCGTACACGCTACTAACTGAGCCATCATTACTTAGTGTGTGTGCGTGTATACTTATACTCCTTCTTTTATATCGCAGATAATTAGTACTTTTACTTTGGATATAAACACGTTATGTGCCTATACAAGCATCCTTATTTACATACATACTACAGTAGTACATACTAGCGGTCGCCTAAAAATCAAAATTCAACCAGCGACTTTTTAATCATAGACTCTTTTCTGTTTGACATTTGCAGTATGAACCTAAACAATGAATATTATATCACTTGTTGTCACTTTTCATTTAGTGACAATGCCAATATTTTGGGGGTCTAAGTTTAGTGGCACGGGTCGATTTAGGAATTGCAATATTAATTTAATATATTAGTAACAGATATTATAGATAAATTTTAGCTTTCTGCACTCCTTCTCCATATAAACTTTAACCATGCCAAAACTCACAGTCTTCCGTGCACGCAATACGCTTAAAAAGATACCGAAATCTTTTGCTTCACGTATTAAAATAATGATGATAATACCGGTGTACGGTCATTTTAAACATTTTTTTCGTTCACCGGTGTATACTATATCTTTACTACTATTATAAACAAGTTGAGTTTATTAGTACCTATATTTGTAGCATCTATGGAACTACTGACCCGATTCCAAAAAATATTTCAATATTAAGAATATACATTTTATCTTTAAGCGTCCGAGTAAACAAGTAATCCTAGTGGACTCGCTTCGAGATTGCTCGTATAGTGAAAAAGCGGCTAAATATAGAACCCGGGTTCCGAACCAGGGGGTGATTACTACTTCGACGGTAAAATCGCTATCTTGCTGGGGTAATGAAGCTTTTACAAAAAAAAATTACACATCCAATGAGGTGGTGAAAATCGCCTTTAAGAGGTCATCGATTCGCGTCCTCCGGTAACTTTCCATTAAAATTGCAAAAATGCATCGATAATAATAGGTATCGACTAATTTATTTATAATACTAGCTGATTAAAAATGGGTGTTTTGTTATATTGTATGTATATATTTTCATTTGCATTTAGTAAAAAGCTGTTATTTTGACATTACAAACAGACACTTCAATTTTATTTAATTGTATAAGATATAGGTACTTTTCATAAAATAAAACAAATTCTATATAAAACGGCAATTTCATAGGTAAAGATAGGTCCTTGAAAAAAAATCAATAAAATGAAAAATATTGGGATATTTTTGTGAAATTTAATATGATTAATTAAGACTTTGTATTTTCGTGTGTTATTTTCTCTTTGATAAAAAATTTAAGGGGGGGTGGGAGTATGGGTGTTCCTAATAGGTAATTGATAATAATTGGTAATAGATAAATAATAATAGGTAATTGAATGGGTTAGGAACCCCTGATATAGGCTATACTTAATTGCTATTAAGTTTTATATTGTAATTAACGCCTACGAAATCGCAGACTCTTTCTAATATATAATAAAAAGATATAATTACTGTAACAATATTCTTTATGGTGTGCAAAGAAAAAGATTTAAATTTTATTACTGGTGCACTCAGGTTTTATTACCCCCGTTAAAGAACGAAAGGCAAAACGAACCGAGCTCTTAAAATAGAGTTACGTCCAATTTATTTCAATAAGAGCTACCAACGTAACTTTCTATCTTCTTGAACTATTATTACTGTAGAGGCAAAAATATGAAATACATTTTTATGGTAAAAAATACCATATGGTCGGAATACGAATGTAGAAAAGATACCACACAAGTATTCGAATAAGGAGGATCATCTTTACTTAGAATACAATTTTAACTTACGTTATTTCATTCATTCGTTTATATTTCATAACTAGCTGTGCCCGTGGCTTCGCTTAGGTGTACTACAGAATGCTCGTGCGAATCTTGCTTCCCGCTCCAGGCTATTTTAAATACAAAAATGCTTATTGTGGGTGTTTCTTAGAAGACAGATGTATACTCTCCCGGATTTTTTATTGGTCTTTTTAAAGCCTATAATTATGTAGTACAAAAATTTGCTCTATCTCTTATGGTTTACTCAGCGTAAGCCATTTAAGCGGCTAAATTGATTCACGACCATTTTTTTTATTTGTGCGGAACCTTAACTCTTTTTCTAAACTAAAAGTAGCCTAAGTTACTCCCTATAAATGCAGCTATCTACCAGTGAAATTCCCGTCAAAATCGGTCCAACCGTTTCAGAGATTACCCGGTACAAACAGATAGACAGACAGGCAAAATTTTAAAAAAATGGGCTTTTTGCTATGGGCATCGTGTATACTTTCATATACATTTAGTAAAAAACGGTTGTTTTGACATTACAAACATACACTTCAATTTTATTTAATAAATTATAATCGATATAAGAATGAGTTGGATACTCTTTCATATAATCTTGCGCCTGGATAAAAGGAAAGGTGTAAAAATATGACAATGTTTTCATTTAATAGTTAATACATTATCAAAGACTCATCGAAAATTCTAAGAATTATGGCAATCTGAGAACAGAGTTTTAGGATATTTCGTAAAAGTTAAGTGAAGCCAATTATATAAGACTTGTCATGATGTATGAATGCTGGGCAACGAAAGAAACGGATGAAAGAAGAGTACAAGTGGCTCTGAATGTAAAGATGGATGTGTGGTGTAATTAAAATGGTTACGATTAGGAATGAGTATATCAGAGGAACTAGGACATTAGCTCCAGTAAAAAAGAAGTTGAGGGGTAATAAGTTAGCGTGGTATGGAGATGTCATGATGAAAGAAAGTCATATAACAAGGAGAGTGTTAGTTATGAAGGTGAACGGTTATAGGAGTAGAGGTAGACCGAAAGAGGTATGAATGGATTATGTGAGGAATGATATGTATAGAATAGGTATGTAATCTGAGATGAGAGTTGGAAGAGGAGAATGTAAGAGGAAAAAATATTATGCCGACCCTACTTTAATGGGATAAGGGGTAAGAAGAAGAAGATGAAGAAGGTATTGTGGTGGCCAAAATAACAACCACATATTTATGTATGTCCACTAATTTATTGCTCTTTACAAAAGTCCGTACATACAATATTATTATTATAATTACAAGTAGGTACTCGTTACGCGATATTTGTAATATACTAATAATATACGTTCGGGGCACGTGCGCGCAACTTCCCAGCGTCGGAGTTGGCAGACGACTGGAAATTTAGGTACGATCTACGATATCGCACAAAGCGCGTCGCGGATCGCAGCCGATCGGTTCTGAGCGGCCGCGAGTCCCGCTTCAGTATAATAAATAATACCAGCCCGTAATTGTCCTTGTCCCAAGTCTGGTGAAGCTGTAAAAGCCGCAGCGGCTTCAGGGCCCTTAAGGCTAACAGTATAGTCAGATTAAAAAAATGTCCTTGTCTCATTGCTGAGGAAAGGCAAATTCCCAAGGAAAGGAACGGGGTTAATAACGACGTCAGCTCACAAAATATAGGCTATTTTAAACACTGAAAAATCGACCACTATATTTTCACAGTTGTATTACAAGAGTACAAGAATATTTCTCAAGCGTATAGGTTACGTCGTTATGTTTTCTTTCATCGTCGGCCATTAGGTGTGACCTCCACGAGCGAGTTTACTGCGGCGATATTATCATTCTATAATTAACATAGATGTAATGTTATACTACATCTATGATAATAACTCTATCAGTGTGTCTCCACACGACAACGACTCGCTACATGCTCGCCGCGAGATGCGCCTACTCGCCGCAAAACAGAATTATTGACACTTCTGATTTAGTTCTTGTCTGTCAACAAATTGAGCTTATTTATACAAAATAATTTTTATCGGCACGCAGCAACCCGCAACGTTTCGCGACGAGTCGTTGCGGCCACGTAGCGTTCCGTCACGAGTTGCGTTGATACCTAGACGGAAGAATTATCGTCTCGTAAAGATCACCGGACGATAGCAGGGCAGAGTCGGGGCAATACATTCGCTCGTAGAGGTGGCACCTTAGTGTCACTAATTAATATTGCTAAAAATAAAAATTAATTAATTAGAAAAAGTAATTAATAAAAATTCGTTGGCACTTGCCGGTGCTTCAAACTGCGAAAATCAAATCGATATTCCAACGGTCTAAACCACTTGACCATCACGAATTTAATTTTTTTATTTAATTTAGATTTTTAAAGAGCCATTATCAATTTAGATCTCTCGTCAAAGTGGAAACTGGTTGGCTGGCCATTATCATGAAAAATATATCATTCATTTTTGTAGATTCATTATATTTCAAAGTATTTTAATTCGTGATATTTTTATCATTCAAAATTATATTAAGAAAAAAAAAAACATTGACATTTGATTTCATAATTAATTTTTTCATAGTAGGTAAAATATTTTGTGATAACATGGTAAGGTTAGATTTCAGTTAATTTAGGCTTAGATTTTACAAACCTCTTCACCCAGTGGGATGACTGTCTGATAGTGAAGTACGCGTGAAATGCAAACTTGAACATTATAGTGAGGAACACCACGAAGTTAGCAATGAGGAAACAGAGTAGGACAGCCAGATCCATCAGTGTATTACGCAAGCAATTGTCCGTCTTCGAGGAGCTGCGTAATGGACAATATCTGCGATAGATTTTGTTCTTTTAACAATTATTTTAACCATTTACAAATTACCAGCAGTCACCCAATGATCGAAACTCGACCAGCGACTTTTGAATCATAGATTATTTTCTGTTTGACATTTGCAGTATGAACCTAAACAATGAATATTATATTACTTGCTGTCACTTTTCATTGATTGACGATGACAATATTTTGGGGAGTCAAGTTGAATGGTACTGGTCGGGTTAGGATTCGCAGTATTAATTTATTTTATTTAATATATTAGTAACAGATATTATAGATAAATTTTAGGTTTCTGCTCTCCTGCATATAAACTTTAACCATGCCAAATCTCACAGACTTCCGTGCAAGCAATACACTTAAAAAGGTGTTCGAAGTTTTCTTCTCACGTATTAATACAATGATGATGATTTACAAGTTATTCTATAGATCGGGTGATATCTCTAAGAAGGCAGTGACGAGAGGTTTCATTGTTAATCAAAAACCATCTATGGTTTTGATAGTACCTAACAGTAATACATTTCATAATATAACTTCCAAACTAAACATGCGTGGATTTATAAATAGGGTTATGACTGCCTGATTGGATGAAAAAAGGGGAAATAAACAAAACCATTTTTAGAATATAATGAAACAATAACTAATCATGGTTCATACCTACAGCCGCGACCGTTAAATATTTACGCGCGAAACTGATATCTGTGAGGTTTGTTAACGGTTGTCCTTTAGTCTACAAGCATTTAATGCAGTAACTATCACATTGAAATTTAAGATGTAAGCAAGATGACGTGATCTTCTCATCTTACGACTCCCTGTCTGTATATCCACTAAAATATATATTACGTACTCAGTAAATGATAAACCCGATCGTTTCCCGAACCGGTGGTAGTGTTGTGACATTCATAAGTGCCTCCTTAAGATCCAAATAGAATCATGTATTTATATGCCTGTTTTTGAAACGTATCAATAAAATAAATATATTATGTGAATACCAGCTCAAGATTTTTATGATTTTGCACCTTTGGTAAGACAAGGGCCTAATTGTTAAAAATACCTATGTATAATGACGAGTTAAGTACGCCTAAGTTTTTAAAATCATCTTTTTAACTGGAGGAACAAACAAGCTTCTAAAAAGTGTAAGGCATATTTCATGCAAAGAACAATTACTTCAGAGCATTTTTAGCTGAACAAATGTCTGTATCATGAAAAATTACAAAAAGTGCAGTTATGCCCTTGTCTTATCGAAGGTGCAAATTATAAGATTACTAGCGGTGTGCCCGCGGCTCCGCACGCGTTTATAGTTATTTATAGTTACGCAGTAGTTATTTAAATCCCGTAACTTTATTTTTACCCATATTGTTGGCAATTCGTATGCCGTATCAATTGAAGAATGTCGTGTATTTCTCGTGCACAATTTTCATCAAATAATTCTTTTTATTTCTTTCTTACCAAAAGCATAAATATGAATAGCCCTAATTTTTATTTTCACCATATGTGGAATATAACAATGTAATAATTCACTAGTATCAAAACTGTATAATTCAGATAATTTACAATAGTTATATCGCTTAGAATATATAAACTCCCGCGAGTCGCGATTGACAACGTACATCATATTCCTATCATAAAATAAAACAGCAATTATGCCGCACAGCATTTAAACAGTTTAAAAACACTCCAGCCAATCTTAAAAATAATACTGGACTACCATTTAATAGGCAATTATTATAAATATCATACATTTCTTATTAAGTATAACAATGTCAATAAATCAACAAACCAGATTGACAATCAACAAACTGGTTGGTATGGCAGCCGATGTCATTTCACCATTATCGCGCATGCTCTTTTGGTGTTACCATTATTTGTTCATAGAAACTTTCATCTCTTATTTTCTACCCTTAAAGTTTTATTTTCTATACAAAAAGTACCCTATATCCTTTCCCAAGGTCCAATCTATCTTTATACCAAAATTCATCAAAATTGGTTCAGCGGTCTAAGCGTGAAAACGTAACAGACAGACAGAGTTGCTTTCGCATTTATAATATTAGTATGGATTATTATACGACGTAAAAAAAACGGACGAATAACAAATTTACGTGAATTCGATAATCGGATGGAATTTATTTATTTCACCCGTTCATCATTTTGTGCTGTTTTGTGATTTATGTATCTGAGCTATTTTCATTTTTTCGTTGTAGCTATGAAATTGGTTAGATTAGGTTTGAACTGTGATCATAATGCCAGAAACAAATAAATAAATATCTATACATGTTCTAGACCAATCATGAGATCAACATTTCGTTGCCAAAAAAAATAGCTACATAATTATCATCGATTAATTTATTTTATTCGTCTGTTTTTTATTACTACTATTATATTGTGATCTTCAACGATAATCAAAAAGAGTCCATACCTTAAATTATATCCAGCGCATTTTTCATATAAGCCTTCTAAAATGCGCATGATAATGTTTCTGTCTGAATTTTTTTTATGAAGATAGCAAGGATTGTCTGTTGGGTGAGCCACGAGAATAATGTTGGAATCGTTGACCCTCAACGGGTATTCAGTTTCCAAAACACATTTGCACTTGTTATGTCGAACTCCTGTACATCTACAGGGCATTTTGGACCGAATCGCAGCCTTGCTTCATATCTGCGTCTTTAAAATAAACTCAATTACATATTTTTCATCTCCATAATATTTTTGTAGAATTAATATTTATTTTCAAATTTTTTTGACAATGTTATTCATGTCACACGAGGCTATATTTTCTTTAATATACAGATTATATTTTTATTTTTGAATCTTATGCATCTATGATATTGGCTTCGATCATAGATAGTAATATCTTATCTTATTATATTAAGTGAGCAATTTATATTATAATATATATATATATATATATTAACAATTTATATATATTATAACTAAATTAACAAACATTATCTAAATGCAAAGTTTCATCGAAATCGTTGGAGCCGTTTCTGAGAAACCAATTATATATATATTATAATTATACATATATATATATATATATGTAATTGGTTTCTCAGAAACGGCTCCAACGATTTCGATGAAACTTTGCATTTAGATAATGTTTTACATTCCAAGTTTACCTAGATAGGTGTTTTTCTTTTTTTGTTTATAAGATACCGAACATAGCTTTTTTTTTTTTTTGTAACTGACTACACTTAGCCTTAGGGGCCCTATCCAAAAACAGAGCCACTGCGGCTTTTACAGCTTCACCGGACTAGAGTCCGAGCATAGCTCGGTCGCCCAAATATTTATATATAAATTGACTGCACGACAGAGAAAGAACATAGTATATAAGACATATGTCAGAGCGAGATAGGGACACAGCACGAATTCTTAAAAGCTATGGCTTCGTAGGACCATTATTAAGTCCGGTGAAGCTGTAAAAGCCGCAACGGCTCTGTTTTTGAATAGGGCCCCTAAGGCTAACAGTGTAGTCAGTTCAAAAAAAAAGGGCCTTTTTTCAATCGTGATGAAAATAAATATCGCTTATTTTCGTAAAATATAAGGTTTTACAATATAATTTAATGTTTGGTTGACGTATTACAGTTATCGTTACCTGTGCAGTGCCTTGTTGTAACTCATCCATACAAAAACCCACATAATTATCCATTTCACATATAAGGCCGTTTTTTCACATATCCTAAAAATATTGAAGTTCGGCAAAAATGCCTATCAAAAGATTGACAAAAATTAACAAAAGCAAATTATTAGCAAGTTGTTTCGCAGCGAAATAGGACATATGCATGTAATTTAAATACTGTGCAAATATTATTATTTGGACTCTTTATTACTGTAGAATTACACACCCTACAATGTTGTTGTTTTTATTCCTTTTTCGTGTACACATTTTCAGTAATAAAAAGTGTTAAAAATACGAGGGAAAATAAAATCTCAAAACGCAACGCTAATGGTTAAACCGAATCCTGACCTAAAGTCCGCGTTGAGTTATCCACAAAGGCGAAGTTACTGGGTGTTTTTTATAATTGTGTTCAAGTTTAATAATTATTTATTAATTTAACTAGTAAAATATAACAAAAATTGTGGATTGTCGATAAAGTATGTTCGGCCAGATTACCTTATGATAAGTGAGTACCAAATAACTCGGGTAAATATTTTTCTGTAATATAAAGCAATAATTGTTTTTTATATAGGATGACGGAAAAGTGACGGAGAACTGCCTTATTAGCCTAGTGGTCCCAAGCGCGACTGCTATGCTCGAGGTCCTGGGTTCTATTCCCAGGTCGAGCAAAGTGTTATTGGGTTTTTTCTATGAAATTGTCATTAGCAACTCGGAGTTTGGCTTTGTGCCTGATTAATGGCGATACGCTCGCCCCTTATTACATGGGACCTAAAAAAAACATACTCGGCGAACTGTGGGTGTACACATACATTAGTACACCTTTGCCTAACCCTTCGGGGAATACAGGCATGATGGTTTGTGTGTGTGTGTGAAAAGTGACGACAATATACCTGATGGTATGCACAGTACTTAACATCCAAAACCAACGGCTATCATCGATAGATTGTACATCTCTCGATGATCGCCACTGTCATACCGACCTGTAAGGAGCCTCTTAGCCAATTCTAAGCTACACACTAGCTATTTCCAATACTAGACATACCAAAAGAGAGACTCTGTGACAAGTATATAACCATTTGCATGGTGGTCGCAATCCAGTCGGATACAGATACCCTAACACCTCACTTGATCACTAAATAATGGATATTTCATTTGAGTATATAATAAGCGACTCGTAGCTCGAGCAGCCGAGCCATGGCAGTTCTGTTTTTAAAACCGAAGTGGAAACAACAAGCGATATAAAAGTCGAAATCTACAAACGGACTATAGAGGAACAAAACTGTAAGCATGACAACACTACAACCATAGAGCAGTATTGTAAGTTTGTTTAAATTGTATTTATCTACCCATTGCCGATCTAAATAGGTTTATATTAAATCTATGGGCTTAATTTTTGTCTGTCTTTCTGTCTAGATATACAATAAAATTGATATAAATTAATATTACAAACAGATGTTTGTAAGTCCAGATTTCACTCAAAAACGGCTTGACTCCTTCATATGTAATTTCGTACACGGGAAGCTGATATCATTAGACAATTGATATGTAATAAGAATTCTCGATAATGTGTTAGAAATCGAAAAAAAAATTCCATTAAATACGATTTTGATGAAATTTTGTACAAAAGGTACAAGATTATCCACGATTGAAGGGCTGTAAGAGTTGTCAATAATAACTTTTAGAAATCTTAAACAAAAAAAATTACATAAAAAATAATTTGTATCAATTCCCGACTCATTTCGATGAAATTTTGTACACAAGAAGTATATGTCATTTCTGAATTGAGAGGCTACAAAAACAAAAAATATACTTTTCAAAATCGAATTCAAATGGAATTCAAAATTTCAAAAGATTTTTTTATTATATTCATGTTGATTTTGATGAAATTTTATACACGGGAACCATAATATAATATTATATCATTCCATAATTGCTTAGCTATAAAAATCGTCAACAAAACATTTAAAATTGTACAAATTAATAACTTTCAACCGATTCTAATGAAAATTATACAAGGGAAATCATGTCATTCCTCAATTGATACGCTATGTAAATTGACAATAATATGAGTAAAAATAAAATCACGGAAAGTATATAACTACTGCGGGGCTCCGCTAGTTATAATATAATAACATTATAGATTTTATAAAGACGACACAGATACCTACTTTATTGAAGTAATATTCCTTGAGGCACGTTATAAAAAATTGTTAGAATTTTTTACGATATCCGTGCACATCGTAGCAAAACTCTATATTTTGACGTTGCATTCTAACCTCTCTTGTTTATTGATATCAAATTTTTTAAGTTCAGTATCATTGACATTTAAAAATGTAATTATAAATGATGAAATCAATTATGATTAATAATGCTCTTTGGTTGACTATGTACTTTAAAATTATTGTATCGTTTAATTTCAATATTAACAACATTTTTAAATTTTTGAGCCTTTATAATATACAATACAATCCTGGTTTCAGTTTATAATTTACTAGCCGTTTACCCGTCCGCTGTTGTGAATGTATATTACATTTTAGTAATAAGTAAATTTAATAATAATATAATTATATCGTCTAACTCGCGTACATAAATTAACACATATATATATATACATTTATATAAATATATATTATAATATTGTTCAGTTATTTAAACTTGTTCAATAATTTTGTGATATACTTTAGACCTTTTTGTGCTCCTATTTCATGTTTTTCTTTGTAAATACTGTTTTGTAACAATAGATTTCCACCACTCAACAATAAAAACTGTGTGAAGTTATTGTGGTTCATCCACTTTAAGAAAGTAAACTGGTTTTAGTCGACTACGTTGTTTTAAATTCCATAATATTTTGGAAAGGAAGATGTACACATCGGATAGAGAGTTTGATATTTATTTATGTTATGTATTACGTAGCACGTACACAAGCGATGGTTTATAAACTGATTTATTTCTAAACCCCAACAATTTATTTCAAATATATTGCATTATTTATTTGTTTTCATAAATAAGTACATTCAAAATTTATAATATTTACTACTAAATTTTTTTGTTTCAGATATTTAATTAATGACCATATCGATTAAAAGGAAATGCTTAAAATTTCATCCCTAAAATTTGGTTCCAGTTTAAAATTGTCGAAGCACAACGAAGTGTATAAAATATATATTTTATGTGATTGTTCTATTTGCCACTAGTTTGTACGTAAGTGACATCCCTAAAATTTGGTTTCAGTTTGCTTCTATCAAGCGTGAAATAGTCGAAGCACAACGAAGTGTATAAAATATATATTAAGTGATCGTTGTATTTGCCACTAGATGGTACACAAGTGTCATCGCTAAAATTTGGTTTCCCTTGGGTTCCATCTAGTGTGAAATAGTCGAAGGACAACGAAGTGTATAATATATATATTTTATGTGATCGTTCTATTTGCCACTAGATGGTACGTAAGTGTTACATAAAATATTTTACATAGATTTTTTTAATAAGTTCTTACTGATATATAATTTAATTTCTTAATTCATGTTTAATATAACTATAAGTGGCCGTAGTTCCAAACTCATTTATTACGTATTATTTACATATTATAAAAAAAAAAATAATGACTTTTTCTAACTGATTACCTACGTAAGTAATGATTTCAGTGATTTTACAACCCCTTCTCTCCTGTATAACATTAATTATGTAAGTCATGATATAAACGCCTAAATAACAGGATAAATAATTTATTTTTAAGCGTTATTTTAAAGATCAAAATCAATATTTACAGAAGTGAACTTGAAAAGAAGTGAAGAAATTTTGTAGAATTAGAAGTGAAACCTTCACAAAACATAAAGATATCTGCTTTATTTATATGTTTCAATTATAAATCAGCGGGACATGAGCTATCGACTTCTCGAACTGTACATATAACAGTGCGTACTGTGTACAAGGCTAGTCGTCACACCGCTATGCCATTTCGACGACGACGATAGAGAATTTTTTACAACAAAAAAACAACTTCAATGGTTTTGTGGAGTTCCCTGATGTATCTTCGAAGTCGGTGATCTAATACTAGTAACATTAAAATAAGACTACACTTGAGGTCTCTTTCCAACAAAAAAATCCTGTAAATCGGTTCATAAACAAAGATATTATGATCACTTTATCCAAATTTTCTTTGCTACTTCCGCCTCACTTCAGAAGATTTGGATTAATTAATTACGATTTCCGCAAAGTAACGCCTACATCAATCAAATACAAAAAGAAGTTATGGCAGAAAATCCTTAAAAAATAGATTCGAATTGAGAGCCTCCTTTTTTTGAAGTCAGTTAAAATAAGGACTTGCTTTAACATTATTTATAAGAGTGGCCCAAAACTAACGGTAATATTTTTAATTTACCTCTCACATGTAAATATGGTAAATTAAAGTTTTAATAATTGTCACCCAAAAATTTACTCGGAATTTTATTTTTTTCAATCGCCCAATTTTGTTAACAAATTCCATTATTGTAAAAAAAAATCTTTTCATTTAATTATGTTTTACAGTTCACATAAAAAAGTTAACGTAAAGCTTAGTAACCTACAATAATACTTTTAAGTTAAAGTTAAAAAAAAGTTCCCGTCCTAATTCTATCTCATTGTCTCGCAGGCTAAATCCTACGGATTTTTATGTTTGTCTCTTTTTAGTGTCGCTTTTTCGTTTCATCGCGTTTCAAATCACAAAGGTAGAGGTACCTACGAAAAGTTAGTTATTGCAAAAGAATGCGCCGGATGCTATATTTTGTTCAAGTAGATTTTTCGTAAACATTAAATTTATTAATTAAATTACATACCCAACATAAAAAAATATACAGTCAGTCTTGTCCAGCGCAGGTGCGCTGGCTTTTAGAAAATCACATAAATAAAGACTTAAAAAGACTTGTTGAACTCTGATGGCCGAATAAATATCCTACATAATTTAGTCCGGTATAAAATTTTTGTTATGATGAAAACAGAAAGGTAAGGTAGAACAAGGTAAGGAAAAACAGATAAATAAAATGCTAAATTGGACAATTAATAAAGCATTAATATTTTTACTAGAACCCCCAACTTGCGAATACAGCGCCCTTAGTTCAGAGTACATTACATAGGACATTATACACATTATTACATTACATTTATATGACTTAAAAAAATTCATCACAAAAATCGAAAAAGTGGTTCTCGAATTATAAACACCCTATCGGACAGTCATCTGTATATTAAATATTAAAAGCTTTCGGTACCTTTTTAAGCGTATTGCGTGCACAGAAGACTGAGATTTGGCATGGTTAAAGTTTACATGGAGAAGGAGTGCAGAAAGCTTAAATTTATTCGTAATATCTTGTACTAATATAAACAATTAAATAAATTAATAACTTAGACCCCCCAAAATACTGACATTGTCCCTCAACGAAAAGTGACAGCAAGTTATGTAGATAATACTCAGTGTTTCATATGATCAAAAAGTCGCTGGTCGAATTTCGACCTTAGGGCGATCGCTAGTACAGATAAAGAGGCAATGCGTTTTACAATATTCCGTATGTACCTTCCTTACGTACAAGAAGAAAGATATTCGAACTGCGGTACAGGCGTGGTATTCCTATATTCTTCTCCATGTTTTTTTTCTTAACTGACTATACTGACACTATACTGATACTACTATACTATACTACCACTAATACTATACTGACTAAGACTATACTGTTACCCATAAGGTTCTTGGAGTTACTAAAGGCCCTGACAGCTTCGCCGGACTTAAGTTTCTTCGTGTTGTTACACGTCATATATATACAAATAAAATGATAGAGTTTCACGTAGAGCACGCATCAAGATAAAACTACTGGATAGAAATTCATAATTTTTTCCCCCGGTAAAAGTCATAGATTAACCAGTGTTATCCTATATAAATATAATAAATGGAAAGTTTCTATGTTTGTTACTCAATCACGCAAAAACTGCGAAACCGATTTAGATTAAATTTGGCACACAGATAGTCTAGGACCTGGAATAATAGATAGGGTACTTTTTATCCCAGTAAAAGTCATAGCTTAACCAGTGTTTTACTACAAATATAATAAATGGAAAGTTTCTATGTTTGTTACTCAATCACGCAAAAACTGCGAAACCGATTTAGATTAAATTTGGCACACAGATAGTCTAGGACCTGGAATAATAGATAGGGTACTTTTATCCCAGTAAAAGTCATAGCTTAACCAGTGTTTTACTACAAATATAATAAATGGAAAGTTTCTATGTTTGTTACTCAATCACGCAAAAACTGCGAAACCGATTTAGATTAAATTTGGCACACAGATAGTCTAGGACCTGGAATAATAGATAGGGTACTTTTTATCCCAGTAAAAGTCATAGCTTAACCAGTGTTTTACTACAAATATAATAAATGGAAAGTTTCTATGTTTGTTACTCAATCACGCAAAAACTGCGAAACCGATTTAGATTAAATTTGGCACACAGATAGTCTAGGATCTGGAATAATAGATAGGGTACTTTTTATCCCAGTAAAAGTCATAGCTTAACCAGTGTTTTACTACAAATATAATAAATGGAAAGTTTCTATGTTTGTTACTCAATCACGCAAAAACTGCGAAACCGATTTAGATTAAATTTGGCACACAGATAGTCTAGGACCTGGAATAATAGATAGGGTACTTTTTATCCCAGTAAAAGTCATAGCTTAACCAGTGTTTTACTACAAATATAATAAATGGAAAGTTTCTATGTTTGTTACTCAATCACGCAAAAACAGCTGAACGGATTTAGATGAAATTTGGCACACAGATAGTGATATCCAATAATACGCAGAAGAAGTCGCGGGTACCAGCTAGTAATTATAATATAACGGAAAGTTTTTTTGTTTGTTTTTTTATTTAAACACTCTAATCTCAGGAACTAAATGAAAAATTCTTTTTCTATATGATGAAAGCCATATTCACGAGGAATAGTATAGGTATAGGCTATCTAACATTAGGCTACTACTCTCAACTAGCCTTAAATATTGATTTTCGTTAAAGTCGGAAGTGGAAACCTTCCCGAGCTGCTTTATACGCGTGCGCTGGCGTAATGGTTAATGATACGTAAATACAATGTTCTACAAAAATATTGGTCCTTAAAAAAAGGTTCGCGATATCATATGTCTATCGCTTATACATAAGCTACAATAAGCTATTTTGTGACAAATATTTGTTATAGATTAAAAAGTGATTTATGAGCATTATTTTTAAGCATGGCATATTAATACTAACGAAGAAAAGTTACTTCATCATAAAGACAATTTTATAAGTTAAATTTTGCTCATGTTATTTCGGCACATAGTTTAGGAGATAATGAAAAATTTAAATTATTTTTACTGGGGGAAGGGAGAACAATTATTATAGGCTGGCTATACGGATGTGTTGGCGGCGCGGCGCGGTGTTTGTAGGATAAAATTAACATGGGTGAACCCGTAGAGCACAGCTAGTGTTTATATACCAACAGCATCCTGCATGTAATCGCAAAGAGAGTCGACTGTCCGATATTGCAGCACTGGGATCGCGTCCATGTTGCGGTAGTTATTTAACGTGACAACTTTTTATTTTTATTAATTAAGGACTCTTAAAATTATTATGTAACATTAATAGGGTTATATTATTGTCTGAATAAACAACTTATATTATTATTATTATATATTATATTATACACGAAATTAACCAACAAAAGAAAATCAAAAGTATGTACAATCAAATACAAAAAAGTTGGTCAAAAAGAAAATCCACAATATTAAGAAAAACAAAATATCTTAACTTAATTTAGTATCGGATATAATACATATACATATATGTATATCGTTCCTATTTTGAATAAATTGTATACTCGATGCCGACGGCTTTGCTGAATAGGCCTCGGTCCTATCCATTTCTATGACTTGAGTTGGAGTACTAGGAACGCAGAATTTACGGAAAAGTTAAATTATAAGTACGCATGTGCAAGATCTTGCAAGTTCAAATAGTCCACGTAATGGTAACGGTTTTCAGATCGTGTAGGCCACCACTGACAGTATACTGTCATACCGATTACTATTGGTCATTGCCACGGTAACACATAGGCTCACATAAATATAATAAAGATGTGTTCTTTACTCCTGTCTTAGCATTTCATTCTAGTAGTTATAATACGAGCGACGTATGATGATCGAACTAAATGTTATATAAGTAAATCATCCACTAAGCATTTCAGAGAAAATACAATATGACATATTTAGTATTACAGGAACAACTTTTGCTACTTTCTAGGATCAAATCAGGAGAGTCGTAGATGAGTAATTATCACTACTAAAATATACAACATTTAATGACATCAACCGAAGAAGATTCTAACAAGCACCCATAATATTTGAAGTTTAAATTCATTCTAGTTATTCTCGTATATTTATTACAACATGCATTAATTATTATTATTATTATTATTTCATTTTTATTGAAATACTAGCTGTGCCCGTGGCTTCGCTCACGTGAACTACAGAATGCCCGCGCGAATCTAGCTACCCCGCTCCCATCTATTTTAAAAACAAAAATGCTTATTGTGGGTGTTGCTTAGAAGATAGATGTGTATACTCTCCCAAACTTTTTTGTAGGTATTTTTAATGCCTATGATTATGTAGTAAATTAATTTGCTATATTTATGATGGTTTACTCAGCATAAGCCATTTAAGCGCCCGAATTGATTCACCGTGACCAGTTTTTTTTTTTATATTTGTGCGGAACCCTAATTCTTTTTCTAAAATCAAAGTAGCCTAGGTTACTTACTCCCTATAAATTCAGCTATCTACCAGTGAATGTCCCGTCAAAATCGGTCCAACCATTTCGCAGATTAAATTAATATATTAAATAAATTACAGAGACAAAAATTTTAAAAATGGCTGTTTTGTTATAGGTATCGTATATACTTTCATATGCATTTATTAAAAAACTGTTATTTTGACATTACAAACAGACACTTCAATTTTATTAATTGTATGTATAGATTGTCTGTATTTCTCGTAAAAATACTGTAGTTTTTTTTCGTCTTTTATATCTTTATCACTTTGAAATAGTTATGTGGTAAAATCTACAACACTATATTATTTCTAGTTATACTAGATTGATGATTAATCTAATCTAATAAATAACCTAATCTAAGACTAATCGATCATTAATTTAAGTTGCAACTTTTTCTGTGGTCTCTTAATGTGTGTTTGTTTTAAAGTTCTGCTACATTTCGTTACTTCATTTAGCAGCTAAATTCTTAGAAAATGTGTCATTCGGTGAAATTACCTTTAATAACAGAACTCGGAACACATAACTTTAAAAAGTCTCAAACTTTGATTATATAATCATAATTATTATTGCCGTCCGAAAACATACTGAGCTAACCTAACGACTACCACAACTCTAGAGAAGAGAACGTCAAAATATATATACTTTTCCGTTTTCCAGTTCTAGTCAGCAAACCATAAAGTGAACAAAGCTTTCTGAATTTGCAAATTCAATAAATTAGAGTTTATTTTATTGCAAATAATTTTACTGTTTTGTTATCACATTCCTTTCTTTTTTGTTTGTATATTTTTCTTATTATTAACAACTTTAATAAGTGTATATTTATGGCTTAATAAAAATTGCCTAATATAATTTATTATTTTTATTCTATATATAATTAATAATAATATATTAAAATAATAAAAATAATAAATATTTATATTTTTTATCTTAAAATTTCCATCAATAAATATTATTGAAGTTTTTTTGGTTGCATGCGGGATACATTTACCCGCATCTGTACTAGGACATCATCCGAGATTGAGAGTTTCTGCGCAGGTCAAAGTTCTGTCTGTTTTTGTTTCTAGGCGTTCCCGCTATAGGCAATAATTAGAGATATGTTAATTTCAATATTTTATAATAAAAACGATCAACTATGCAAATAAATATAAAATATTTATTATTTGAAAATGTATAAAACGTTAATTTATTTGATTAAATAAACAACATACTTTGTTTAAGACATCAAATTATATTGGAGTCATCAAATATTAGGTCCTTACATATGAAATTAGCGTTTTGTTGTACTGACCCACTTTGACCTGAAATATCTTCTCTTTGGTTAAGAATTTCAAATTTATTAATTAATTTAGCTGGTACATTTGAGTTTTACATAGCACCACAGCGCCCATCTTTCAAAATATATTTCCTGACAAATTTTCCAGAACCATAATGATCAAAACTAAGGATAAAGCAAAAGTTTTAAAATTGAATTCATTAGGGTTTCTTTTAAAAAAAATTCTTGTCCTAAAACCTTTAATTAGGTACCTACCTAAAGAATTAGCCAAATCTGTCCAAAATCATTCTCAAGTGACGGCTGCACTTACAGACGAACAGAATTTCTATTTTATGTAAATATATACCTAGACGTTTTGTTCTAGTAAATAAAATATCCGACATATCTTTGTTACTTCCACCCGAAACAGATTAACAGCGGTTTCGTCTTTCTGCAACAAAACACGTTTGTTATTAATTGTTAATGTGAAACTAAAAATGTAAAATTTGAAACTAATCGTGGATAAGAAGAAAAAAGAACAAAAATTGAAACGTTAGTAAATTAGTAACTGAAACATTAAAAGGTCGAGCCCGTGAATAAATGATAAAATGTTAAACAAGTAATAATAATAAAAATACTACTAAAAAGTATGTTGCAGATGAGACGCGAAACGACTACAATGGAGTTTACACGTGTGTTACTCCCTCCCATCAACAGAGCATCCGTAGAATTATAATTTCTCTTCACTTCCAATTTTCAGATAACCTAGAAGGTTGCATGCGGGTCATTTTACCCGCACCTGTACTAGGAACTCATGTTTCATGGAGGGTTTCTTTTCATATTACCTACTGCGCAAGTACAGATTCTGTCAACGCTTTAGAGACATGCGTACAAACAGTTCAGAATAACTAAGGACCTCCTTACCGAATGAAACGAGTCATAGCCTGCAATAACTTGGAAACACCGTTAATAAGCTTAATTAATCCACTTCACTTTACAGTATACACATTTCAAATATTTCTAACTGTCCTACCGAATCATTATGACGTTTTAAATATTATATACAGTAACTAAAAAGAACAACTTAGAGCTAATGCGTTAATAAAATGGCTCTATGGACCACGGAGCGCTGATTTTTTAATATATACCGCAGTATAAATACTGTTAATTGTAGTAAATAAACAAGTTTCGTAAGTAGAGATAAATCTAAAAGAATAATCAACTTCATAAGGAAACAAACGCCAACTGATGGCTAGATGGATAGCTACTGTGATTCATTTTCTAGAGATGTTTTTTTTGACTGACTAATAATACTGTTATCCATAGGGGCCCTGGAGCCTCAGACGGCTTTTAGAGATTCACCGTGACTTATTGGGCGTTTTCTAGAGATGGGTCAACCTTTGAAAATATACACGTTAAAAGGGATCAAATATGGTATCTATCCAAATTTTAAGCAGCGTTTAATAAGGAGATTTTTTTAGTTTCGTAAGTTTATTTTTACTCACATTATTCATAATAAAGCCTATCAACTGAGGAATGACTTAAAGGTGATATCGGTGCTTCTCGTATACGCAATTTATGATAGATATCGACTGTAAAGAACACTGATCAGGAATATAATGTTTTGTCTGTTTGTAAATAATTCTTTAATTAAAAGGTTGTAAGAATAGTCGACAATTCATTTAGAAATTATGCAATAAATAAATATAAATAGTTTTTTTTATTAACTATCGACCGATTTTTATGAAATTTTGTAGACAAGAAGCGTACATATTTCATTCTTTAGTTGATAGGTTATTTGAACATTGAATATTTATTTACTTATTTCGATTTTTTAATGAATTGTCATTTTAATATTTAATCACCTATTAATTAAGTTCGATTCATTAAATTCTTTGACTAAAAGGAAGCTACATTTTCACCAAGTGATGTACATAGTCTATTTTTAAATGTTATATCGTAATTAACAAGTGCGAAGTCGCGGGCAATTGCTAGTATATTATAATATCCTTCGCTTCATATTATTTCCAATAAAACGTCAGTTTTTTAAAATCAAATGCCTGTAGCTACTAGCTCTCCTAGCCGAAACCCGGAAGGACTTTATTTAAAATTAATTTCAACAGACATCATCTTAGTTAATATGTCTTTTAATTCAATTAATAACTCTTCATTCAGATATTAAAAAAAATTATTTAATACTTAGTGAATACTAGTACTGTTATAAGTTTTTGTCAAGCTAGCTCAGTCTTATAAATAATGTAGTCGGCAGATATTTAAAACGTTCACTCAACCACCACAATGTATTTACACCTTCGTAAATTAGGCTAAATATATAAAATAAACAGAAAATACGACAGACATTTTAAATGTTACCAAATGACGTGCTAGCTAGAGTTCTCTCCAAAGAGAATACAATACTACGTAAGAGCTCTCTCCTTTATTCTCTGTCAAATTCAAGACAAGAATAAACAACCCACGCGTATAAAACCTACATCGAGTATTCATAGTAACTAGACGGGAGACGTATATCACGACGTTTGGAAATACTAGGGCCGGGTTGACTTATTATAAAGTATAATTCTATATACTATCTACTAACAAAATTCTTGCCATACTTAATAATACTAGTGATATCTTCTTTTACTTTTTCCTTAACTTAAGGCAACCCAAAAATTTTATAATAAGCTAAAAATTTATACTTTCACAAGACGTCTACAATTATGGCACTGGTCACAACATAAAATGACAGAAACGAAAATAATCAATAAAATTAATAAAAATTGTCAAAAGCAAAACTATAAACAGATAAAAATAATCAATAAAAATTAAGAAAACATGCAATCTTACGGACACCTAAAAACTCTTATTTGTAACTGCTCCAAAGCATAAAGTTATAAATGAAAGGTATGAAACATACAAGTGTGATGCTGCGCGTCTAAACTGAAATGAAGGTAAAAACTAATGAATATTTCGTCTTGATTTTCAAATACTCAAACACGTCATGATTGGGTCTTTTAAATTACCAGTTGGTGTCAGCTAGACAGACAATCAGACAAATCTAAGGTCAACGAAATTGATAAGTTGTTATTAATCGGGTCAATTTACATAACTATAGTAGCTAAATGTTTCAAAACTTTGTTCAACCACTTTGTATTCTGATTTACTATATTTCGTTTTTTTCAGTGAAATGGTAAAAACTCATTATTATTATTATGATTCAACAGATGCTATAATGCGCTTTAATTCATTAAGTTGCGAACAACAGAGGACAATAATCAATACAGAAATCTATACAATTGTAGATTTTTTTTTACGTATATCCAGACAAATAACAATATAGACATGACGATAAATAATAAGCTTATGGCACAAATGGAAGAAGAGGAAAATCCTTGCAACGGTGTTAAAAATATTAGTATAATAGAAAGGAAAAATAAACGAAACCAATACAAGAAACGTAAAAAAAAGAAAGTTTATAAAATGCATAAACTTCTTTGGGGCGTGTCCTTATCGAAATTAAATCATACTCATAACATAGCGCCAATAATCCAATTATCCAGTATGCCTGAATTAACGGAAGAAAAAAGAGATAAAAATATGTGTATTAGGAATTCTGACATAGATACATCTACAAATAGTTCTTATCGTTCTGATTATATAGTAAACGTAGCTTCAGGTTACCCAATACCTGAGTGTTTTAATCCATTTAACAATTCATTAACACAAATCAAATGGAGAATTTACAGATGTCAATTAAGTACTAAAGAAGAAACGTGCTGTTGTTCATGTAATTCTGACGCGATGTTTGAGGTAATGAAAAGTTTATACGACTGTTACAAAAAGAAAAATTGTGATCATTGTAACTGTATACTTTGTGGACATTTACCCAGAGAAGAACGACGCCTTGGAGAAAAGCGTAAATCAGTTGGTGCTATCGCTCTCACAGATATCGACACAACAAGCCCAAAAGAAAAGAAGAAACAAAAGTTTAAAAAAGGTGAAACAGGCTTACCGAGAGAATCAAAAACTGCGGCTGACAAAGAAAAATCGAAAAAAGTAGAAACATCTGGTGTTCCAGTATCACTTGAACGGAAATCTTCTGCAGAAAAAGAAAAAATTCTTAAAAAACAAGCTGAGAAAGAAAGACGAAAGCTATCCGATAAAGCTTTAATACAGAAAATTAAAACTGAAGCAACTTTAAAAAAAACACCATCGGAAAAAGTTCGTAAAGCGAAAGAAGCTGGTTTATTAACACCTTTAGAAAGTAAAACGCCCGAACAGAAAGAAAAAATACTAAGAGGTCTTGCTATGCACGGGATTCCTCTTCCAGAAGGCAAAACCCCGTCAGAAAAAAAATTGATTAGAAAAGTTCGGAAAGATGTTGGCCTTCCACCAGAACCTAAAACACCTTCAATAAAAGAGAAATACAAGAAAGCCATGGAATCCGGAATTATTACACCTTTAGAAGGAAAAACTGCAGCTAAGAAAGAAAAAATTCTAAAAGCTCAAGCTGATCTTGGTATACCGCTACCGGAGGGTCGAACTCCTTCTGAAAAGAAACTAATAGACAGAATTAAAACTTCATCTAAAACTCCATCAGTTATTGTTCCCTCAGAGAAAATACGAAGGGCAAAAACAGCAGGGCTGCTTACTCCATTAACAGACAAGACACCCGAACAAAAGGAAAAAATACTTAAAGGCTTAGCTATTGAAGGTCTTCCACTTCCTGAAGCAAAGACACCCTCTGAAAAAAAACTACTTGAAAAAGTTCGTACTGAGTTGGGTCTACCACCAGAACCAAAAACTGAAGCAGCAAAAGAGAAATATAAAAAAGCCATGACAGCTGGCATAATAACTCCCCTGGAGGGTAAATCACCGGCTGAAAAGGAGAAAATTCTTAAACGCCAAGTAGATATGGGTATTCCATTGCCAGAGGGACGAACACCTTCAGAAAAAGCGCTCATAGCTAAAATGAAAACAAGTGTTCGGCCTCCTTCGGAAGGTGCCGCTCCTTCGGAAAAAATTCGAAAAGTGAAAACTGCTGGGCTACTAACACCAATAGAAGGGAAAACGCCAGAACAAAAAGAAAAAATTTTTAAAGGGCTTGCTATGCATGGTCTTCCTTTACCTGAAGCTAAATCACCATCAGAAAAAAAAATTCTTCATAAAGTTCGAATTGATCTAGGTTTGCCACCGGAACCTAAAACGGCTTCTGAAAAGGATAAATATAATAAGGGAATCACTGCTGGTATCATAGTACCTCTAGAAGGTAAGACACCAGCTGACAAGGAAAAGATACTTAAAGCTCAAGCGGAACTGGGAGTACCACTTCCACAAGGAAGGACTCCATCTGAAAAAGCATTAATCAAAAAGATAAAAGAACCACGCAAAAAAACAAAAACAAGAGAAAAACGTGATTTAACTCCCGAAAAAATTCAGAAAATCGATAAAAAAACAGCTAAAGTAATGAAAGAGGGCAAGGGACCCAGTGATGAATGTATTTGCGGTATGCTTACCCCTGATAGTGAGAAACAGTCGCTAAAACCGAAGACATCTAAATTAATACCACAAAAAATAACATCTGAAAAACTAAAATCTGCTAAAGCTGCTGGTATTCTTACACCTTTAGCAGGCAAGACACCGGCCCAAAAAGAAAATATTTTAAGAGGATTAGCTAAACAAGGGCTTCCACTACCTGAAGGAAAAACGACATCCGAAAAAAAACTGATTGATAAAGTACGATTAGATATGGGTCTACCACCAGAGCCAAAGACTCTCTCAGCTAAAGAAAATTATGCTAGGGCACAAGCTGCAGGTATTATAACACCGTTAGAAGGTAAAACACCAAGTCAAAAAGAAAAGGTTTTAAAAAAACAAGCTGATATGGGAGTACCTTTGCCTGAAGGTCGAACGCCGTCAGAAAAAGCATTAATCAATAAAGTAAAAAAAGGTACCATACCCGGTGCTTCTTCAGAAAGGCTTCGAAAAGCTAAATCAGCTGGATTAATTACTTCTCTACAAGGTAAAACACCACAACAAAAAGAGAAAATTCTAAGAGACAGGATCGTGGCAGGTTTACCTTTGCCTCTAGGAAAAACTCCATCGGAAAAAGAATTAATTAAGAAAGTTAAAGCTGATACAGGTTATGTATCTCCCATTGATAAAATTCGGTCAACTGCTAAGACCCCTTTAACTACCAGGTTAGAAGGTAAAACTCCATCTCAAAAAGAAAAGATCTTAAGAAGCATAGCGAAGCAAGGACTTCAACTTCCAGAAGGAAAAACTCCTTCAGAAAAATCGATGATACGGAAAATAAAAACCTCAGCACCATCTACCGTACCATCAGAAAAATTACGAGCTGCAAAAGCTGCAGGATTACTGACACCATTATCAGGCAAAACACCTGCACAAAAAGAAAAAATATTAAAAGATTTAGCTAAATCTGGCATACCTTTGCCAGACGGAAAAACACCATCAGAGAAAGAATTAATAAAGAAAGTAAGAAAAGATATGGGTCTACCACGAGAGTCAAGATCACCATCAGAAGCAGATAAAACACGAAAAGCTTATGCAGCAGGAATAGTTACTCCTTTAGAAGGAAAAACTACTGCACAAAAAGATAAGATACTGAAGGATTTGGCAAAGGCCGGGGCGCCTTTACCAGAAGGAAGGACAAATTCTGAAAAAGCTTTGATAAAAAAAGTGCAAGCTGAAGTAATGAGTAAGCCATCGAAACCTCAGGTACCCTCAGAAAAATTACGAGCTGCAAAAGCTGCAGGATTATTAACGCCATTATCAGGCAAAACACCTGCACAAAAAGAAAAAATATTAAAAGATTTAGCTAAATCTGGCATACCTTTGCCAGACGGTAAAACACCATCAGAGAAAGAATTAATAAAGAAAGTAAGAAAAGATATGGGTCTGCCACGAGAGTCAAGATCACCGTCAGAAGCAGATAAAACACGAAAAGCTTATGCAGCTGGAATAGTTACTCCTTTAGAAGGAAAAACAACTGCACAAAAAGATAAGATACTGAAGAATTTAGCAAAGGCCGGGGCGCCTTTACCAGAAGGAAGAACAAATTCTGAAAAAGCTTTGATAAAAAAAGTGCAAGCTGAAGTAATGAGTAAGCCATCGAAACCTCAGGTACCCTCAGAAAAAATACGAGCTGCAAAAGCTGCAGGATTATTAACGCCATTATCAGGCAAAACACCTGCACAAAAAGAAAAAATATTAAAAGATTTAGCTAAATCTGGCATACCTTTGCCAGACGGAAAAACCCCATCAGAGAAAGAATTAATAAAGAAAGTAAGAAAGGATATGGGTTTGCCACGAGAGTCAAGATCACCGTCAGAAGCAGATAAAACACGAAAAGCTTATGCAGCTGGAATAGTTACTCCTTTAGAAGGAAAAACAACTGCACAAAAAGATAAGATACTGAAGAATTTAGCAAAGGCCGGGGCGCCTTTACCAGAAGGAAGGACAAGATTCTGAAAAAGCTTTGATAAAAAAAGTGCAGGCTGAAGTAATGGCCAAGCCATCGAAACGTCAGGTACCTTCAGACCTAGGGCCTCCTGCCTTGTCACCACAAAAACGGCAAAAGCTTGATAAAAAAACAGCAAAAATAATGAAAGAAGGCAAAGGACCAAGTGACGAATGTATATGTAGTCTTTTAACACCAGAATCCGAAAGAATAGGCAAGACTCCTTCTGAAAAATTTCGTAAAGTAAAAGAATTTGGATTATCAACACCGGTAGAAGGTAAAATGCCAGCACAAAAAGAAAAAATGGAAAAAAAAGATAGAAAAGTGGCTGAAATATCGCCGAAGCGTGTATCATCAGAAAAATTAGGAAAAATAAAAACAAAATCTAAAAAAATTGGTGTTGAAACGTCCAAAAAAAGCGCTAAATCGATCGGTGCAATTAGAAAATCTGCTGGAATCTTAGAAGAGTTACAAGATATTCAGAAGACTACAACTTGTGATCGTGGATGCGGTTGTGATAAAAAGAAAATAAGATTTAAGCATAGTTATGTAAAAATCAGAGTAACCTCACCGGATTTTTCCTCAATTTGTCCCTGTCCTAACGAATGTATCCCAGGCATCAAAAGTGGTGTTTTAACAGATAACGAAGGAATTAAAGTAACAGTAGGAAGAGCATTAGGCGTGCCTTCATTTTTAATCGAGACACCCAAAAATGATATTCCTACCTCGATTTATATTAACGATCATTTTGCTACAAATTCAACAGACAGTATCGGAAATGATGCTATTTACTCGATTTTAAACGATCTCAATATAAATCCCAAAGAAGAAATACAAAATGTGTTTCGCAGTCCAGTCTGTAAAAACAGTTCCGAAGAATGCTTGGAAGGTAAATTTACTACCTATGGTAGAAAGTACATTAACTCGAACACGTACATTTACGATTGTGAGTCCGAGAACAATATAATAGAGGTAAAATATTACACAAATTGTAATACATCACAAATAATAAATAAAAACGCAACTTCTACCATTTCAAATTCAATAATATCTAAAGATTGCTCTGAGACACCTGGATCAAGTTTTGATTCAATATATTTCCTTAAAACCGAATCGTCATTAAGTCTCTCGACGCAGTCGAGATGTAGTGTCAGGAGGATAAGTGTAATATCAATGGTCGACAATAGTATTGCTTCTCATTCTAGTCATTATTTATATTATCCACAATCTGAAGCATTATACAGTGATGAATTTGCTGAAGAGAAAGAATATTTCACGAACCAAATAGATTACTCCATTATCGAGAGTGAACTCAGGTAAGTTTTAACTTGTTTTTTTTTCGATTTGACCTTAGTGTTACTCTATCCAAAAACAGAGCCGCTGATGGCTTTTACAGCTTTACCGAGCATGGGCAACAAGCGCGCAAAGGTACCAAAGTGGCCGGACCTTAGCTTGGATTGTTGCCGCGGATTCGCGATCTGACTAATTCCCTATCCGTAAAAGTCGAGCTAAACTAACATATACATATATACACATGTTCCTGCCTTCTGGGAGGATCTGAATCCTGTATATGGATTTAGTGATCTGAAATATGGTCGACACTAACTAGCGTAAAAAAGAGGAAAAATAAGGTTCCCTACAAAACCTAATGTGGTGTGGACGTATAAATGAACATATTGTGTGTAATGATGTGAGTAGCTAAGTGATTAAGAGTGCAGTGTCACTTGTATTGCGCGGGTGGCTGCCAGATTAAGGGTTCTATGCTTGAGTTGCCGCGAGAGACGGAGGTCGCGGCGGTGGGTGTGCTATTTTTAACTTGTATACTGTATTGTGACCACTATAAACTAGGCGTCACGTATCGCGTTCAACCAGTGTGTTGATTCTTAATTATTATTTTTTTGAAACACCTAATTTCATTGGAGATTTCTCTGCTTGCCAACGAATTTTCGTGATTTCAGTTGCTAATAATATCGATTGTCAGTATAAGGAAAAAACAAAGTGAAAATTTCAACGATTGAGAAAAGTTTTCGTAGTAGGTACCATTATACAGCTTATATGTGGAAAAAACAGATATGTAGATTTGTTAGTGATTAAGTCAGGATGGTGTGGCCCATGTCTTCCTTACAAACGGGGCTTTTACTTACTCGTACGTTTGGGATATTTACAGGATGGTATTATTTCGATGCCTATATAAATATCATAGATTCTTTAAACATAATGTGTTTGTCGTACGAGATTATAGATAATAATTGCTATTATTATTTTCAGTACTAAAAGTGGTATAGATGGAGAAAGTTTACAAAATACATTATATAAAAGCTTTACAAAGAACAATGATGTGTTAATATTTAGAGTATCTGGTATCAAAATTAATAAATTGGATGATGAATCTCAGGAAAACAAACATAAGGACAAACCTGTTCTAATTATAAACGATTTAATTAGTGAACATGATATAAGAGATATGGTTGATGAAATCATGTCGAATAAGTTGGATGGAGATGCCTCTTCAGTTTTCATTATTGTGGCGAGTTCTGACGATGTGTCTGAGTGTTCAGGTGACAGTTCTTCAGTGTACATTCAAATGTGTGAGAATTTTTCTAACTGGAAGAATGATATACATGTAAATGACAAGAGTAAGTATTTCCAATACGTACTAGCAAAACAAAAATTGCTTCTAGATCACTCGTGCTTTAATATAAACACTCCAAAATATTAACCAATTATTTTTATTTTATTTCATAAGGCACATATATATACATGTAGGAGATCAAAAAATAATGTCTAAATAGCTATTTAAGTCTAGTACCCTAGACATATGTGCATAACTTACATTGTTAACAAGTACTGATTATATGTAAATGGACGTTGAAGATTTAATAATTAAAAAGAAATCAAATATATTATTACGCAAGTGAGCCTTTAAATTTGGCAAGATTGGCGCAAAATATGTCGTACTGTAAATTAACTTCATTATAACGCCTATACATTCTATAAATGGGACTATTCTTCGTTACATTCTTGATACATAAAGGAAAGCTAAACAATTGTTGATGTATTACGGAGTGGGTGGGCACCTTTATATTGAGTTTAGCCAGTAATTCACTTCCAAGAGTACAGAGGTCTGTAACATTTCTTCTATAGTCTGGTCGTTTATCTTACGAGTTCAAACCTGTTTGCTGGGATTCATTTTTATCTTTTAGCAGTGGCCGATTTCCTGAATTGAAATATCACCTATCTTATTCGTTGTATTCACTGCAGCCGTATTGCCGAAGCGAGTAAAATAATCTACCTACTCAAATATAATTAAATTACTTTTTAGGTGAAAAAAAGGAGAAAAAGTTTTCCACAAATGGTTTAAAAATTAATGCTAGAGGCAAAACTTCTTGCGACGGGAAATCTAAA
Organism: Saturnia japonica; assembly: GCA_033032175.1. NCBI lineage: Eukaryota > Metazoa > Arthropoda > Insecta > Lepidoptera > Saturniidae > Saturnia > Saturnia japonica. The sequence goes on along the minus strand of CM065304.1, from coordinate 3,313,763 downwards.
AAAAGGAGCTCCATTATTTCCGAAATAAAATTTCAAAGTTACGCTAAAAAAATTATAAATGGACGTGAAACGTACCAAAATAAAAGAAACGGTGGTAAAATAGAGAGTCATGTCGCAAGTGTCGACACCACGTGCGACAGACCCTGCTGCTGTCAGCTGAAAGCGATGATACCTCAATACTATACGTCATCGGAGCATCGCGTTGCGAATGTCGTCTCCGAACTTGTTACTCCAATGATTATGAAGCAGGGTACAGCTCAAGGTAAATGGACCTGCGTTGTCAGAGATTTCTTAAATATGATCTGTACCTGAATTCGAATATCAGTTTTGAGCTAAGCTAACAAATTATAATTTAAATTTAACTAGCTGGGCCTGCAAACGTTGTTGTACCTTTCCCGGCAGTTAATAGCTCGACCACAGCGCCATCTATGGGATCCTAACAATGAATAATGTGCACAATAAAGGATATTTCATTATCTACTCTGTCTGTTTGTGAAACCTATTATTGATAGGACAGAAACTTGAAAATCTTTTTTTTCATACAACAAAGGTGACAAACAAGTGTATGGTCCGTCTGTGTAGGTAAGCGGCTATTGTAGCTTAGGGACGCTTGTAATACGATACGTACAACTAGCGCGTTGCTGACCTTGAACCTGAAGAGCTCTAAGCTCATCCCAGAGATTCAACACTATCCAACTACAACACAAATCCTAGGAATATCTACTTACTTTATAATATAAAATGTTTTGACTGAACGTTGTTGAAAATCGAAAATGGTCTTCAATGTTCAGCCCAGGCATACAACTAAATGATTACTTAATATTTATAGGTATACTTAATTGTGATTATATTTTACCGGTGTGGTATTGTGTGAAGCATTCCTCACGTACACATATAGTCACTTTAGCGGAGGTGAGGAACAGAGAGTACAGTTCCTTACCCGCCATAGAAAAGGAAGGATCCTCCGGCCAGACGGGTGCTATGTCTGGCGGGCAGATGCCCCGACGGTTGTAGTCGGGTTCTTGTATATATACACAACGATTGAGTTAATTTCTATAGCGCGATGTAGGATGCGTCGTATGTGGCTCGATAGATGTCGCTATGTAGATCTGTCGATGCGTCAGTTGTGGCAAGAGATATCGCTACAGTCACTTTGTCTCAAAGAAAGCATAATTTTATGTAATGTTGTTTCATTAATAATAGACAGTAAAATTCGATGGTTTCCAATAGAATGTAATGTACAAAATATTGGAGAAAAATATTTGTTTTTGACTCTACTATCTATTTGTTTTTAGGTCTAAACGACGAAACACTATTAAATGTATCAGGATTGGGCGAACCAAGGCAATTGTTTTACGGTCCAATTGAAGTGGAACCAACGCCAGTGACGTCATGTATTATTCCATCGTGTTCGGGGCGCACAACATGTCACGATATGGACACGTCTACAAACAATGTAATTTCGCAGCCCCCGATTAACCCACTGGGCTCCTGGCAACCTTGTCACTGCACACCATCTAAGATTCCAGAATTAACTCAAGATCGTGCAAGAAATTACGCCCGTGGGGAAAATTCTATGCCAGCGAACATTCCACCATTGAAACCTGGTGGTGCAGGTAACTTTGCATCCATTGTTATTATCCATTATAAAAAAATATAAAATATGTTTTTTTAGCGTCGAAATTTCTAATTGCTTGACTTTGTGCGTTATATTACATTACGCGATACGTTATATTACTTTAGTTACGTTTATGGTCTAAAATATATAAAGTTTAATGTTTATTTAAGGGAAACTTCTTTGGGCACAATTGAGAGAAAATTTGTAATTGCGTGACGTTACACGTTACTTTAGGTTACACGATACTTTATATTATTAACGTTGTTGATGGTCTAGAATGTATAAACAATCATGATTTTTAAATTGAAATATCTTCTGGCACGCTGGCGAAACGATTGCAGGGCAAATTATGTTACTTTACGTTGTGGAAATAATGTTAACGGCGAAGTCTAAATCCTACAATATTGATTAAAAGATATAAATTCTGTAATTAACAATACAAATATGTTTGTGAAAAAGGCATTTCGTTAAATCCCACTGAGTAATTCTTCGAAAAACGTTAGTCAGTGGAGCATTTTGTTACACAAGGGAACTAACTTCTGATTTTTTTGTTACAGAACGTGTTAATGCCCAATGTAGTCCGATAGAAACCTTAGACAAAATGGCAGCCTTTACACCCATAAGTATTTACCTCTTTTGATCCTTCCTTAAAGTATTTTGCCTAAGTTATTTAACAGCTATTTCTAATATAAACCACAGTATAGATAACGCGCGGGAGCCAAGTGAGAAGTATTTCACTCCCATAAATTAAACATTCAAATACGAAATGCTTATTTGTTTCTCTGCTATTCTATTGTTTTAGACCAAATCTGCCCGAGATAGATTAGATGACATTTAATATGACTAAGGTTTTCTGTTTAAGATGGTTTCATAATAGTTGGGGAGTAAATGCAAATGCTTTGGCGGACTACTTTATGACCCGCCGGCCAGAGTTTGAGCAACCTTGTATTAGACCAACAGACAAAAATGACAAAGCCAAGTACTTTGCATTTTCTCAATGGTAACATACCCTTTAATATAGTTAGGTATATTAATTAATGGGACCTAAAACACACCTCTGCCTAACCCTTCGGAAAATACAGGTGTGATGGTATGTTATGTAACTTCATAGCTAGAAAAAGCGCGATTAGCTCGCGACACGCAATTCATCGTAGGTGCGGAGTGCCGGCCAACCGATCGCGACCGATTTGCTAAGACCGATTTCTTTGGTCGCGCATAATTTTGAATTCGTAGTATCTTCTATGTTATTCATATATTCATTTGAAAAGTGTAAAGCAAAATTTTAATCTACATTAAATGCCCCAGTTAACTAATATATTTATCAGAATAAAGATTACACAAAATAGTTTTACAAATAACTTAATATTTATAATTACTATTTTGAAGATAAAAAAAAAATATTTGCTGTAGGTCAACCTTAAGAGATAAATATATGCCATCGCAGACTTTTCTCTAGGCTTTTTGAAGAAGTATAATTCTTTGAAACATTATTTTGATGTATCTCATAAGGTTTATCCAGCATAAGCCATGTAAGCGCCCTAAAATCATTTTTGACGATTTGATTACAATACATTGAATTTTCTCTACTACACAAAACCTTTATTTGCAGAGATGTGACTTATTTAAGGTACAAGTATCTGAAATACAGATACAAGATACAACATGCGTATTTTCATCTTTTACCTAAAATACTTTTTTTTTAAATTAATTTTGTATCTTGTATTTAAATAACTTTTGTTTGGTATAATAGTATTTTGTAAATACTTTGTTTGCTAAAATACTTTTAGTAATAGTTATTTAAGCATTTATTCGCTAAATCTGATGATATTCTATGGAGACATTAAATTTAAATGTTAATATCACCATAGATAAAACTGAACCCGCCTTTAAAACTTTAGTCTGGGACCAAACTGATAGATGGCAACTCTTTCTTTCTACAAATGTCATCGTCTATGAAGTCCTCCTTTCTTTTGCTTTTTTATTAACTTTGAGAAACCCGTCATGGGTACACATCCGCCCGGGGGGACGAGTGGTTATGTGAGACTTCTACTCTCTAAAACTCCACGGTGTACCATCGGCCACCATAGTGGGGCGACGCGGGACCTGCGGCAGCATTCTACCGCGTCGCCCCGGCGCGGCGCGTGGCCCCAGGCGGGCCTCCGGCGCTAAAGAGAGACAATCTGGTACAACCCCGACTGTCTCTCAGACGGCTGAACCAGTGCAATGGGAAGACGGGCACCCCGACCCATCTCCCCTTGGTCCAGCTAGGGTATGAAGTCCGCCTGACCTGACCCGTGTCAATTCTTACGTAGTATTGTATTTTCTCTTTGTACTTTGTAGTATTGTATCAATATAATTATTATTCTGTGTTTTTTGTGTGGTATCAAAAAAATCGCCCGTGTGAGATTCGAGATCGCAAACATGAAAACGTAAGTTTTATTTTATTTTGCTATTTACTTATTTATTTAGATTATTATTTAATTAAGTTTTATAAACGACAGAAATATATATGCATTGTGTATGTAACTCGCGAACAGACCGGGAAGAGAAAAGACAAACCATCAATGATCTTTTTATGCATTTGTGTGTAATTTCGTTTTAGTTTAATAAATGTTATTAAATTTATAAATTATAAATATGTATGATTGAATTGATTACTATTAAATTTATGCGTTTGAGTCGAATCGGGGTGTCGTTCTGTTAGGGATAATTCTGCCCGTTACTGTTACCTACCTTTTTAAAACTTCATATTTCTTTTCTTAACAAAGTTTATTTTGTGTTTTCAGGGTTAAAGAGAATAATTTGAATATACCACTAATTTTAAAAGATTGTTTTAAAGATATTAAACAATTTGATGGAAGTGAGGTGAATGTATCTGCATTATGCAACGAATGGGTACGACTTTCCGTTGACGTCCATCGAATTGAATGGCGGGAAGGGGGTTGGGGGAGTGCTACTACTCCCCTTAAAAGGAAAAGTTGCTGAGCACCCCCTTTTCGAGTTTTTTAAATTTTTAATTCTCAGGAAAGTTTTCTCATTTTTAAGGTTAAAACTAATAATAAGTTAAAAAAACAAGGGTTGTGCTCTTGGAGGGGAAGGGGTCCCCCTACGGAAGAGGGAGAACCCCACTCATCTAAAAAAAAAAAAATAGGCGGACTGATTCAGAGGGATTTCCATATATATTTTGAGACTGCAATGTCTCCAGCGCTGCGGGAAGAGCAGCCTCTACGCCTTTGCGTAACAAATCGCAGGCATCCATTCTCGCCTCCATTTGTTACAGCAGGCGGAGGTTACTCTTCCTACACGCCTCCGGCTTTATAAAAACACTCTAGGGATAGGAGAGACCCGTACCAGGTAGAGTCGGGGTTAATCAATTCGGTTCTTTGACATAAGTTGAACCTAACCTATTCTATTTGTTATCTACCCTAATAGGTACTGTTAAAATAAAACAAACTACATACTACTTAATTATTTTTAATCAATTTTATACACATATTGTATTGCGTATAATTAATTCTTGAAAAACATCTATAAGCGCTATTTTTATTTTTCTTCGCCAAGAATATTCTCTGAGCCAGTCTGTGAGGTTTCCCTACAAGTGGCTCACTAGAGTCCAATAGTTGTACACACGGGTGGCCTGCAGAAAAGCTCGCGACAAGTGGCTTATCAGAGTCCAACTCTTGCACTACAGTCGATTCTTCAGACAGCATTGGCAAAACATGAAACCTGGGGCTTCGGAGCCATGGTGGTAGTCAAACGTTGTTTTCACCGACAGGAGTACGTAAACTAGGTATGTGAAAAAAATAGAATTTTAATTATTTTTTTTAAAATTCACTCTTCATTTTTTTTTTGATAGATCTAATTTTTTTGTGACAGTAGGTATTCAATCACCCTTCTTCTTACTAACTTGCCAACTAGTTCTCATTATTGAAAACCATTAATGCCAATAACAAATGAATATAGAGTGTCCTGTCTTAGAACGAATTCAGTATCCCAACAAGATGGTGGCTCCCTTATTAGAATTGTCTAGGTAGTTTTTGTGGCACATTTAGTTTCTAGTTCACTTCTAGTTTATATTTATAATCCACTTCACATAAGCACATTAACCAAGCTATATCACACAAAACGCTATCAGTATTACATAATATAGGTTCTTAAACCCATGTTAATTAATTTATTATAAAGCTGAAGAGTTACTTTGTTTGGTTGAACACGCTAATCTCAGGAACTACTTGTTCGAATGGGAATTTTTTTTTTGGATTTCCCATTGCTCGTAGAAGGCTAATAGGCCATATAACATCACACTATGACCAATAGGAGCGGAGCATCAATGAAAAATGTTGCAAAAACGGGGAAATTTTATTACTTTCGAGAGCTTCCATTGCATGCGCTGCGTAAATTATTAAAGTTATGCAATAACCATGTGTAACAAAAAATTTTCTCTTAAAAAGTTAAAAAAAAACCTGTGGTAGCATTTGACTATCTTTTATGGTTGATTCAATATAACCTTTTTTATGGTAATTTTGAACAAAATTGTCCTTGACATCAATTGATTTCAATACATATTTTAGGAGATATATCAGTTTTAAAATAACACCGCAGCAAATTAAAGAAAGTTTCAGCTCCTTTAGAATTGTATTATAGGTACCTATGACCCACTCTTTCTAACTCTCTCTCTCTCTCTCTCTCTTAGTTGACGCAGAAGAAGTTGTGCGGATCAGTTAGTTAAAAATAAAAACCACAACATGTCACTTCAAAATCCTCCAAGTCCGGTGAAGCTGTAAAAGCCGTCAGAGGCTCCAGGGCCCTTATGGCTAACAATACAGTCAGTTCTAAAAAAACTTCAAGATTCCACCAAAAACTTCAATTGCCCTTAAATATCACCCAGAAATATCGTTATTTATAATTAAATAATGTGTTGCTTTTTATTTACGCAGTGTATAATTATTTTTAGCTATGCTCCACGGTTTCACCCGTATTAATTTTATACGACAAACACCGCAACGCCAACGCACCCGTGTACCCTATCATAATTTTTTTTCTCACAAGTACAAATTATTTTAATTTTTCATTATCCCCTAAACTATGTGACCAAATAACATGCTATAAAGAGAAAAATTTAACTTCATATAATAAAATTGTCATTATTAAAATAATGAACATAAATATTTTTTAGTTTTTAACAATTGTTTGTCATAAAATAGTTTATTGTGGCTTATATATAAGAGATAAGCATATGCTATACCGGACTATTTTTTAGATATACTAAGGCCCAATATTTTTGTACAACATTGTATTTACGTAATACTAAAAATTATCGCAGCGCACGCCGATAAAGCAATTCGGGAGAGCTTCGTGTTGCGACTTACTTAACAAAAACAACAATAAAGGCTAGCTGGGATGTGCACCTTGGAGCTAGATACTCTGTACTATTCCTATTGAATCAAGCTATCGTATACAAAAATAATTTTTCAAATCCGACTGTAGTTCCAGAGATTAGCATATTTACACAAACAAAAGAACATTAAAACTCTTCTGCTCTGTTATATTAGTTTATATATATATACATATATTATAAGCTATAGATAAAAGCTGAAAGAATATTCCTACTTAGAAAACCATATTCCGAGGACAAAAAGGCATAAAATATTATGAAAAAAAAAACATTGTCCAATTTTTATTCAACCCTGTTAGACAACAAAATTTGTTACAAGAGTGGGCATTCTCCGTTATTAACAACAATTTTTAATAATCAATTTTAAAAAAAATATTATTTTTTAAAATTCTCATCCCTAACGTAAACGCTCTCAACTGATAGTCCTCTACACAAAAGTACTCTGTGACTGCTAGGGACAGTGTTGCCACTTGAATTTTAAAAAGGGGCATTTGGGCAAACTAGAAAGGGCTAAATGTATCAAAAAAGGTGCTAGAAAGGGCTAAAAAATAAAAACTTTTTACGGCCGGAAACTCAACAGTTGCATTTGCCTGTTAAATTTCGGGCCACAACAAGGTAAAAATGCAAGAAATTGTTTATTTGAAATGTAGTAAGTAATTTCAGAAAATGTAACAAAATAAGTATTGTATTACTCAATTATTCAATTGTTAAAAATCGGATTCTTCATAGGAATCTTCCAAAATTGTATCTGCTGAAGCAGAAAAGTTGAAGGCTGATTGACATCTGCGTTTTTTACCAATTTGAAAGAGTATTTCATATTACTCCTGCACTTTTTTTATTATTTCAGGTGTAATCTTGTGTGAACAGCAGGACTCTCTCAATCGTTTTAAACCCCATCGTATATGTAGTATGGATATCATTGTTTTTAGCTCCATTTTGTTACTGGTTTTTGTTTTAATTAGGTTCATAGAACTGAAAACTCGTTCGACATCTGCATTCGAATGGGGCAATGATAAAATAATTTTCGCTAAATTTCCAAGCTCTTGATATAAGTTGCTTCCAGTAGCATCCTTGTATTTGAGAACTTCACACCAAAATTTGATGCTGTTGTCTTTGTTCTCCCAGTCGTGTTCTCCAATATTTCTATATTATACTTAAAACTTTATCAATATCTTCAGGTAGGTACCAGACAAAATACTTCTGCAAGGCGAACAATGCTTAGTACAGTCTTGTTACGTTTAAGTGTCTTTTTAACAGAAAGAACAGTCATGTACTCTAATTTTTTTAAATTATGTGGTAGGTGCTGCTGCAAATCGCTTATGAATATCAATGTAAAATCAATGCATCTTTGTTTGAGTGCTTTTTTTTCTGCGGTTTCCAGAGTTGATTTTCTCAAAGTATCCTCAAACAAATATCTCATATACAGGTTTGGGTCAACGTAGTCATTTACTTTTTCAACACAGTAGTCTACTCGTGAATTTGGATTTATAATTTTATGACACAAACTTTCAATAAGTCTTTTAACGTATCTAGTAAAAGTACCGGAACTGCACCCTTTCCTTCAAATATTTTCAATGTATGACGGACTTCGCTAAGCACTGATTTTAAGTAAATCAAGTACAATTTATTCCTCTGGTCTTGCAACATTGAATAAAGCATTGTGGCTTTATAACAATTTTCCACTGTTTGTGACAATTGAAGATGTAATTTGAGTTCATCCCATTGAGCAAGAATGCGAGATACTGCTGGTTCAATAGAAATCCAACGAGTGGCACACATCTTTAAAATTTTCAGCAGTTTTTCACCCACATTAATTTTATTGTTCCATACACTTGATTTGTATGCGTCTTGTCTTGATGGGGATAGACAAAACCAATTGTAGCTCTCTCTTATTAAAAACTCAATGTTTCTTGGTATAATCTCTTGGTAAGCATGCGAAACAGCTAGTTGTATAGAGTGGCATATGCATCTATTCAGAATCAAATGGGGTAGATTGTATTCTTCTTTCAGAATTTTATACACTCCATTGTTTATTCCCACAATCACGGAAGCGTTTTCAGTTCCTATTCATATCAGCTTTTTGATATCTAAATTAAGCTCATTAATTAATCTGATGAGGGTATTAACTATAGCTCTAGCATTTGCGGAAGTTAATTGTTGAAGACCGAGAAAAGTTAAAATTATTTCCTTATGTTCATCACTCAGATATTTTATAACTACTCCCAACTGTTTTGTGACAGACACATCTGTGGATTCATCAAGAATCAGGCTGTAAGGACTTGTCCCAATATCTTTTATCAGCAGATCTTTAAAATATGGACTTAGAACTTCGGTTATAACATGGGCACATTTAGTACGATGCATCTTCATATCCATTGCTCCTCCTTTTAATGCAGTCACAACTAAAATCTGTTTGCACAAATCCGTAAGGTAGTCAATGCTGTTAATGGAGGAGTGTTCTACAATATATAAACTAAGATAAGTTTCAGACTTACTGGCACTGGTACTTGCGGTATCTCCTTTACTTACAACTATTTGTTTGTGAGGATGATGTCAAAGCAGCTGAATTGTCTTTATGTCGTTGGATATCGAATAACTTCGCATTTATCTCAATTTTGCAATACAAACATAGAGCTTTTGACGAGTTTCCTGGCACTGGTTTTATCCACTTAAATTCCACTTCCCACTCTTTTTTATAATGTTATTTGTAGAAAGTCTTTTTTTAAAAAGGTAGGTCCATATTTAACAAACTTAAAACGTTCGCACACCTTATGTACCTACCTAATTGAAGAAAACTCAAAACAGTGAGTGTTCACTAAACGACGACTAATTCCTAGTTTCCATCAAGTTACAAAAACAAATGTTCGCTCTCATTGCCTAATGCCTTATCAATATTATAATACTGCAAAAAATACATACAGTTAAATAAAATTACGATGAACGGATTGTTATTAGTTATTACATCCTATTTATTCTTTTTATATTGGACAAAGCAAAGTAAGCACTTGGGGGATTCCCAAGTAAAAAGGCAATAGAAGTAGGTAGGGTTACCATAATAAAACTACAAATATACCGATTAAGTGATTATGAGTGTTAATGCCCGTAAAGGGCTAAAGTGAACGCTGGCTAGGGACACAAATGATGACTAACGATGACAGTTGACACTGATGACAGTGACAATACAAAATGGCGTCAGTTTTAAGTTTTATTACACAAGCCGGCAAAAGACTGTATTTAATTTTAATAGCTCGTAATGAAAATAATGATCTAATTTAATTTATATAATACTGTTAAATATATACGTGCATGAAAATTATTGAAATGAGTACAAGATATGATTATTTACCTACGTAAATTTATATAAAATAAAATGTTACCGAACGTATGACTACTTAACAAAACGTTCAATGGCCTGAATTCTATCTAAGTATCTAATCTGTGGTAGGGATTGAAAAATATTGCAAAAATAGTTGATTTCTATATTTTTTTCTCAAAACTACGGATTTCCGCATGTTGAAACTTTGCGTACGTGCTTATAATAATATAAGGTTTCCTTAAAAAAAAAATTAATCTCCCAACTCGACGGACGTCAATGGAAAGCTGAGCCAACGTATGTTCGAAAGTTATAAAAGGTAGTGTTACTTCTACTACAAACTTCCTGTAGCATTTAAAGGTAGGTTTTTATACAGATGCATTTGTATAAAAGATAAGATAAATATTACAGTTGTTTACTTATTCCATACATTTTTATTTTATTAGGATTTTGTCATGAGAAATGATGAATCACTCGAATTTGTTTTCTTTTTGAATGTAATAATTTATTTTTTATTTTATTACAGAGGAAAGGTTACTCAGATCTGTTGCAAGATTATGAAAAAATTAAAAATACAACTTAAAAAAAAAGAAATCATTTTGAGATAGGTAGCAAAGGTTCGGAAGGAGTACAGATGTTGCAAGTGGTTCAAGATCTGTTAATTTGGACAAGTTGATTGTTTAGGCCCTACAGGTGCAAGTTTAAATATGTGGACTGTATATTATGAGCTGGTTTATTAAAACGTAATAATTTGAACGCGTATCGCCTTGCGCGTCCCTCAGCTGAGTGGTTTGCAAGCGCCACGTGCTGCAGCCGGGAGTATCCCCGGACCAACGCCCGCAGGCTCTGCCGTCGCCCTCAGCAGAGAAAGGTGCGCCGACATGATTGTAAAATTTATTGTTGAAACTTTGTCACCAATATCGATAGTGGAGTATAAGTCTTTTAAAGCTTTCATTGAAGGTGAACAGCAACTAACAAAGCCTCCAAAAGTTATTTACCATCGTACAGCTAAAAATAAAATTTTAGATGAGTACAATGAATTTATGAAAAAATCTAAAATAGAGTTGAACTCTGTCAATTTGTGTACAGTACAGCTGATATTTGGTCTTCCTCTAAAATAAGTTATTTGGGAGTTACAGTCCATTGGATTGAAAGTGAGACTTTTGAGAAGAAATGTGCTGCCATTGCTTGAAGAAAATTCAAAGAGGCTCACACATATGATAAAGTTGCAGAAATAATAGCTGCTATACATCCAGACCATGACCTGAAACTATAAAAAATTGGTAAAACAGTAAAACAGTTACCAATAATGGTTCAAATACGGTTAAGGATTTTGATGTATTTGGGAAGTCTGATTCAGAGACAATTCAAAATGAACATGTTTCACATGCGTATGAAGACGATCTTGAAGAAACATCACATGATAAAGATAATGAAGATGATGATTCACTGATAGTACTAAAAGCTTTTCCAGATGCTTCATCAGACTTAAAAAGTGATTGCCTACGACCTGGACATGAAAGATGCGCTACGCACACTTTGCATTTGATTTCCAGTACAGATTTCAAACAAGTAAGATTAAAAAGTACTTTTTAAAAGAAATTGCATGACGCGGCCTTAGCAAAGTGCCAAGCACTCTGGAATTTATGTTCTAGATCACCAAAAGCATGTGAAACATATTTGGAGATGACAGAAAAGTAACCAACTTTTCCATGCGCTACTCGATGGAACTCTATAAATCCACACAAGATATTTTAGCTCCGCAGAACCATCTTAGTAAAACCATGAAAATGTTAAAATTACCTCCGTTGAAGGGAAATGAAATTCACTTTTTAGGTGAATTTGTAGACTGTTCAAAGCCAATAGCAGAAGCTATTCAAAGCCTGCTAGGGGAAAAATACACTTATATACAGTATATAATCTAATGTCTTAGGATGAAAAATCTAAAATACTGCAGCTCTCTGCTAGATGTCATTGAAGAAAACCTAAATAGATGTATTAAAAAGTTTTTGCAGTTAGAGCTTGCAGCAAATGATGCAATATTAGCCTCAGTGTCACATCCGTTCTTTAAAATAAAATGAGTACCATAAGAGCGGAAATAATATGTAAAAGAACTTATCCTATCTGAAACACGAAATATGAATCAAACTGAACAACAAAAATCGGAGGATTTAGACAATATTGACAAAAAAGAGTCTAAAGATGAATCTTATTACATGTTTTTAGAGGATTCCGATTCCTCTATTGCAAGTGGCGAAAAAACAGGGTCTACTGGCAGCACTGCTGACTTAGAAACACTGCAATATCGAAATAATAAAGATACCAACATAAAGAGCTTAAATACTTACCCTACAAAAAGAAATCGGTTGTCTGTAAAGTCGGTTTACTGAAGATAGTTGAACGTGACAACGTCATAAGAAAATACTGATGGAATGGTATCATTTTTCAAATATCGAAAGAATCATTACTTTTATCGCTGCAATTATCGTTGCTATAAACAATTGAGACACATTCACTTTTCACTGCACTTCATACTTGACGAAAACATGTAAATATATATTGTATAGCAGCTGTCCACGCAGACGCATCGCTCACTCAAGTAGGAGAGAGACAGATGTCGAACGCTGCCGAACGCGGAGGCCGATTGTGCCTCTTTGTCGCTCGTTCCGCGCTCTCGCTTGCACTTCAAGCCTTAAATTGAACTCCTCAGAGCGAGGTAACGCCGCATGAGTCATGTTTTTTCGTGCGTGCAGCCGGCTCCATCGAATTATAAGACGTTGTCACGTCAAAAAAATATAACACCTGTTTGCAAAGTTCTGCTACTGTGGAGCGACCGTTCTCTTTTAGGGATATGATTATGAGGCCCAATCGAAGAAAAATGAGTGATAAATGTTTGAAGAACTATTTTTACTTAAATCTTAATTAAAATATTAAAAATATAATATTTTGTCTTGTCATATCACATGTTTAATGCGATCTATTCGTAAATAATTAACGTAAAAAAATAAAATATTTTCTTATGAAAGTATTTCATCTTTAAACAGTATTTGAAAGATATGTATTTTGTATCTAGTATTTCAGATACCGTCCCAGAAAGTATTTTGTATCTTGTATCTGAGATACTTAATTTAAAAGTATCTTGCATTTTCTATTCCAGATACTTTATATAGGGTATCTTGTACATCACTGTTTATTTGAATATATAATTTATACAAAACTTCCGTAAAGCATTATCTAAATGATAGTGAAAACCGCATTAAAAGCCGTGGCGTAATTTAAAAGATCTAAGTGTACATAGGGACAGCGGGAAGCGACTTTATGCTATGTATAGAAGAAGATAGATTAAACTATAGATATACACTGACTAATCCTGAAACGCGACAAATCAAAAGAGAATCGCTGTGATTGCTTATCACCATGTGTATGGTGGTCATGATCCGGTCGGGACATCTACTCTACTAACCTGTATAAGTGCACTGGCTGATCCCGGAATGCACCATGCCTAATCGTCCCACAATGGCGGGTTTTTAACCTGGTTTATAGTAATCGCGATCCTGTCAGACACAATTGATTTTTTTTACTTTATAGACTTAGCGCTGTGGCCACAATCTCACCTGATTTTAAATGGTATTATGGTCCAACATTGAAGCACGCTAAGCCTAGTGGAAGACTATTGGTGGTAGGCTGGATAAAATTAAAACCAACTCCTTATGCACTAAACGACGTTTAAATAAATTAAAAACATATTATTTAGGATATTAAACATATATTGTATAATCACATCCAACTCGGCTGGGCAGCGTTCGGGAAACTGCGCGACGTCTTCTCGTCCAAAATACCTCAGTGCCTCAAGACGAAAGTCTTTGACCAGTGTGTGTTGCCAGTGATGACATACGGCACAGAGACGTGGTCGCTCACTGTGGGCCTCATAAGAAAGCTCAAGGTCGCTCAGCGAGCTATGGAGAGGGCTATGCTTGGTGTTTCTCTACGAGATCGAATCAGAAATGAGGAGATCCGTAGACAAACTAAGGTAACCGACATAGCCAAAAGGATTAGCAAGTTGAAGTGGCAGTGGGCGGGGCACATAGTTCGGAGAACTGACGGCCGTTGAGGCATAAAGGTTCTCGAGTGGAGACCACGCACCGGAAAGCGCAGTGTAGGACGGCCCCCCACTAGATGGAAAGACGACATAATAAAGGTCGGTGGGAGCCGTTGGGTGCAGGCCACACAAGATCGGTCGCTCTGGAGATCTATGGGGGAGGCCTATGTTCAGCAGTGGACGTCCTGCGGCTGAAATGATGATGATGATGATGAATTATGACGTATACCCATATGACATTTACACAAACACGCTTACACGATTTGCTTGGACTCATAAAGGTAGAAAAAGATCTAACCTCACAGTTTAAACCGTATTGAAATTTTGCATAGGATTTGAGTAATATATCCGTTAATAGTGAGCGTCTACATCGCGAATGAGATAACTGTGCTAAATTTTACAAGACATCATTTTTCAGTTTTAGGTTGTTGTTTTAATACGATAAATTATAGCGTAGATTGTGAATAATTAATGTTGCTAGGAAACCATGTGTCTAAAGTCAAAAGAAAATGCTAAATATAATTATATTAATTTGATATGTTTTTTTAAATGGTTTTTTAGCCGCTGTCAGACCTTAAAAGGTGTTGTGGCTCGTTATGTAAACTTCCAGTTTTACCGTAACCTCACACAAAATACTGTAATGTGGTTAAATCTGGTGACTTCGTTTGTAATAATTGTTTTTTGTTTTAAAGTTATATTATATGAAGTCCGTTTTGATTAGGCTATTGTGTGGCAGTGCTCCGTCTTCTTCTTCCATACACTCAGGCTATGTCTTCACCCAATATTTCACGAAGTAATTGTAATAAATCTTCTAATATTTAGGTACCTATACATATTGTTCAAACGTACCTTACCTTATTACGCAGAAGTCCAACTCAGTAGTTAAATGAAATGTAACTTGACGTCGTCTTTACTACAATAGTCAAATCACAACTAGACTTCATCTATACAATTAATAAAATTGAAGTGTCTGCTTGTAATGTCAAAATAACAGTTTTTTACTAAATGCATATGAAACTATATACGACACATTTAAAAAACACCAATCTTTAAAATTTTTGTCTATCTGTCTGATCTCCGAAACGGTTGGACCGATTTTGACGGGACTTTCACTGATAGATAGCTGATGGTATACGGAGTCACTTAGGCTACTTTAAATTCACAAAAACAATTAAAGTTTCGCGCATTTAAAAAAAAACTGGTCATGGGGAATCAATTCGGGCGCTTAAATGGCTTAGACTGAATAAGCACTAAGCCTTATTAGATATATCAAATTAATTTACTTCATAATTGTAGATATTAAAAAGAAAACCCTACAAAAAAGTCAGCGGGAGCGTATGTCTGTTTTCTAAAGATCACTCATATAATAAGCATATAACCACGAGTGCCCGATCGACGGCACTCTGAAGTCCACGTGAGCGAAGCCGCGGATACAGCTAGTTCTGAAAAACAATTGAAAATCGAAATTCTATGTGGATAATACTAAGCACGCTATCATAATGTAATGAATAAATTATGAGGTTATTATAAAGGACAACGTTCAGTGTCCTAATTTAAAGTATCACCAACAATTTAACTAGTTTTAGTAAGTAATATTTTACTAATTAATTGCATATTTGCCCGTGTTATTGCCAATTCATTTTTGATGCATGTACCTATTCAACGAAGAATCGTACCCTATAATTATGTATTTCGCAAGGACAAAGCGATAGCTAATATGGTTTTCAAAACGGCAATTTCGAATCTATAAATTATTAAACCATAATATACAATATGTATTAAAATCCCCATCGAATCAGAAAAGAGTAGAGTATAGTACAGTATATTAGTGGTAATGACATTACCAAAAAAATATCAAAATTTTATTTATTATGAAAATAAAAATGTTAAAGGGATTTAAAATTAACATAATTAGTTTTACTTTCCCTATAATTTAGCAAATTACTAAAACGTGATAGGTGTGATAACACCGTCGATAGCGCCCCAGTGCGGCGCGGCGCAGCGGTACGTTTGATCGTATGGCAATACCCTGCGCCGCGCTGCCTGTATTGCCATGTAAGTTTCCTAATTTATCTAATATTTTTACATTTTATTACGGGTAATTTTTTTTAAGACTAACAGAATATAATCTCGATACCTAATAACACCTCCACGAATCCGACGGGGTTTTTAATACACACTTTATATAAACTATTCGCCTTTTTGAAGCCGATATTTAGCGAATTCTGCTACCGCCAGATCTCTATAGGGGAAATTTAGCAATTGGAGGAGCCAGTTGCGTCAGTATGCGTCGCAGCATACGCGCGAATCATGCTTACTCTCGATTATTTCAAAAACAAAAATGCTTATTGTCGATGTTCCATAGAAGATATAAAAATATACTCTCTCGCCGACTTTTTTGAAGGCCCTTTTTAATTTCCACAACTATATAGTACATTAATTTGATATATCTCTTATGGTTTATTTACTGTAAGACATTTAAGCACTCGAATTGATTCACCATCATTAGATTTTTTTTAACTTGCGGGGCACTCTAATTTTATTCTAAAATAAAAGTACCTAGTCTAAGTTACTTCTTATAATCAGCTATCTACCTGTGAAAGTCGCATAAAAATCGGTTCCACCATTTCGGAGATTACACGAAACAAACAGATAGACAGACAAGAATTTTAAAACTGGGGTTTTTGTTAAAGGAATCGTGCTTTCATAAGCATTTAGTAAAAAGCTGTTATTTTGACATTACAAACAGGCACTTCAACTTTATTAATTGTATAGATGTAAATAAAATATGTCACATCTGCTTGATTAAATAATTTATTAGAGCTGGAATACTACTCATTCTACTATGAATTTATTTTGTAGGTGATTGTGAATATAGTGCGACCAGTTTGTGCGCGATTGTACTATGTGGCGACACATTGGCGGAAGCAAGGTATTTCCGACGATAATGAAGGCGGGTTGTGTAGCAGGGAAGGGAACCACGTGCAATTGCGTGAAGTAGGCGCGCAGTCACAGTACACAAAAGTAAACAATATTACGTCTCCATACAAACGGCTGAAACGACATACACCGAAATCTCGGTAAACTTCAGTACATAATAGCCGCAAGTGTGCTGCAGATACGTAATTTATAACTAAAATGACGAAATATTATATTACCTACTTACTAGAATTTAAAATTCTATTCTGATTTATTAGTAATTGCTTGTGATTGTTGCTATTTTATATAGCTGTTTGTATCTTTAAATTACTAAAGATATACAATGTAATAGGATTTAATAATGTGCATGCCATCGTTGCCTATAGTCAGGGCCATTAAATTAAAATATTGTACCGCATAATTTTTTTAAAGACAATGTATAGATGTTGATTCTGTTGGCGACCTAAGTAAATAAATAAAAAAAATCAATTAAACAAACAAATAATAACTTTATTTTACAAAATATTCTCCATTCCCTTCTTACTAGCTCACCATTACTTTTGAAACTAGAAATAGAACCCAAGTAGAAATAATTTAAATTAAAACCGTAGTACTGCAAAGTGATTATATTGTACCTGAAGGTGAGAACAGTATAATCCAATAACAATGGTTACTACTGTGGATCTACTACATTCCATCGTCAGTCGTCGCTGTCATGCGGGCCTGATCAAATGTCTGTCTATTCACGTTTTGTTTGAAGGACTCCATTATGTAGGAAGGAGGGAACAGACCGGTCGTGAGACAGTTCTATAGCTCCAATTACGGCAAAAATAAGACGTAGCAAACTTCTTTGTTCGTGCTGAGATGGAGGTTATCGTGAAGTTTTGTCTCCGGAGCTCAGCGCGTGTAGTTCTGTTATGAAAGGGAGAAGTGGGAATTAGGTTGAATAGCCCTTCAGAACACTCACCATGATACGGATGGTAGTATACACTCAGCGAGGCAATTATTCCTGCGCAGCTGAAGTGGCTCGATGAACTTAGTAACATCTGCATCATTTACAATACGAACAGAATACTCTGTTCGGGATTACTAATCTCCGAGATGTAGCGGAGATAACACTCCTGATGTAATCCTTGGAATTAAAGTAGCTGTGAATATCCACACCTAGGATATTAAGGCTGATACGAATTGCTAGCGAGACGTTCTGAAGAGTGGGGAAGGAGGAAAATGGGGTTTTCTTAGCATTGAACTCAACCAAGTTACCAAAGACAGATATCCCCCCCCATATAGATATGTGGTGCAAGGGTTACAATTCTGTGCACATGTAGAAAGCCAGAGGTTCATATATACACAAGTTGTTAGGAAGTTCGTACGCCAGTAGTTTGGAAGTAAGTCTACGATGCCAACCCTATCAAAATCTTTGGTCATGTCTAGACTAATCGCCAAGGCGTCGCCCCGTCGGGCTTATCAATCGCCCACTCCCTCGCTTCTGGCACGCGGTCCAACACGTACGCTAGAACATCACCCGCCAAACGATTCTGGCGAAAGCTAATAGGATTAACATAATATTGACAATTCAATATACCGTTATCAAATACGTAAGTAGCTAATCCATGAAACACAGTCAGAAAGCAGCCCTAATGCGTGTTCTCATACCGGGCGGCCCGGCCGTAGGTAACTAATCCAAGAAAACTGCAGGGACGAAATACTGTTTACTTTAGTACACTATGTCATGCAGTGACGTGCTACCTCGTCCCCACCAATGTCTGTCGCTAGTGTGGCGTAGGACGGTCGCTCACGAACTTGTAATTGAGTAAGAAAGGTTTGTACTACAATACCATTGTAAAAATAATTTTCACGAATTCTTGATTTCAGAAAATAACTCATGCGCGACTTGTCACCGTCCGAATTTAATAGACGATAAAAAAATTAAATGTTCCTGTAGTGGAAAAGAGAAAACAGTCAGAATAGAACCTAAATGTCCATGCCAAGTGTACAATCGGCCGTCATCGCCGGAACCCGTTCAGGTGGCCAAGTCTATAGCCTGCCAATGTGATATTAAAAATAACCATAACAGTGTTCCTGAGTCGAAAAATACATGCATATGCAAAAATAAAAAGAAGGGAAAGAAGAACATTATATGTGAATGTCCTGAAGTTCCAGAGCTAAAAGAACCATTACAGACGACACCCAGGGTCGACAATAAATTACATAGGAAAATGCAATCTGATTTGACCCAAACCACATCAGGATTTAAAATACACGCGCAAAAGAGAGTGCCACCAGAAGAAGAAATGAGTTACGAGGATATAATGCATTACTATAAGAGTTTCCTAGAAGAATATGAAGGTGATGATACTCAAAGAGATCGTCAAGGATGCAATTGCAAAGCATCGGGTAAAAAAGCGAAAGGCGTTAATTGTGAATGTCCATACGAACCACCGCCACCAGAACCGGTAGTAACAGAAACTCCTATAAAAGGTCTTAAATTTCAAATTGGTGCCAAAGGATCTGGCTCAAAAGGGTTAAGCGGTATTTGTTGCTTTGATATGATACATGAAAATAGGCGAGTAGTAAAATTTCAATCCAGAAGCTATCTTAACTTATAACGTTTTAACTCGAACAAACCACGTTATACTTTTTTTTACTACAATAATTATAATATTATTAAAATAATTATCCTGTATTAATGTTTGTAAGTGTTTATTTACATATAAATTATTTTTATATACGAGTATTTATTTAAAAATAAATATATTGTACCTATTTTATTAAATGAAGAAGTTTATTGTCTGTAAAACGTTTACAAAAATCTTAGAAAAAACTATGAATAAAATAATAAAACATGTAGGTAAAGCAATAATTTTATATTTGACGTCTCTGTTTTTTCATAACCATGACAACCCTCTCACGGAGGTTAAATGCCAAATTTTTTTAAAAAGTAATCACACCGCTCTCTTTTCGTCCCGGCACCTCATCTCTCCTCACCCCCGCACCACACCTCTCTTCGCCACTCCTCACCTCTTTCCCACTCACACCTCTGCCCGTCTCGCTCTACACTCCCCACACCTCACCGCCCGTCATTTAAAATATTTCCGTTACAGTCGGCCATCCTGAAAACAATTGCATCGCAATTGGTGCGTACTGTATTAGCTTTCAGTAAGTCAATTAAGTCGTTCCTACGTCCCTAGTTACTACGTCATCATCACTACTAGTTTCACTAGAGTCTGGAGCACTACGATATTCACGAAGAGAGTCGGCAGCAACTATTCCAGAGAACTTCTTGTAACCACGCATGCCCTTTATACTTATAATTTCATATCGACCATGATTACGTACTTTTTGAATAACATAAGGTCCCGAGTACAAAACTTGCAATTTATTGTTTACACTATTATTTTCACCCCCGTAGGCGCTTGTTTCCAAAGAACTAAGTCTCCCTTTTTGAAAACTTTCTCAGGTTTGTGACGTTTATCGTACGTCTGTTTCATAGCCTCGGCGTGACGCTTTAATCGCTTGGAAGCTTTCTCTCGTTTTACACTTACTTGTTAATCCTGTACATTTGCTACTAGATTGGGCATCAATCTACTTCTGTGGCTAAACATAATTTCGTGGGGATGGTATCCTAAGCTTTCGTTGACTGTATTATTTATACCCCAAACGATATCTGATACACATTCAGTCCACATATTCGGATCTACATTGCGAGTGTGCATAGCATTTAACAATGTACGGTTATTACTCTCAACTTGACCGTTGGCTCTTGAACAAGCTATGGCGTTGACTGTATGATGAATTTGAAATCTTACTATGAATTTTTTAAAAGCTCTGCTAGTGAATGCTAAATTCCTAACAGAAGTTACTTGTTTAGGATATCCGAATAAGCTAAATATATCTTTAAGAATGGTTATTGTCTCCACAGAGTTAATTGTTCTGGTTGGTCGAGCCAACAAAAACTTGGAGAACGAATCGAGAATCATGAGTATATACTGATAATCTTTCCTAGTTCTACTAAACAGCCCAAGGTAGTGAATGTGAACGAATTCCATTGGAATAGTAGGCTTAGGTATCGGATGTTGTTCACCGCTTGGTTTTCCATAGTTACCTTTACTGTAAGCGCATTCCAAACAAGAGTTTACGTATTTTTTTATGAATCTAGTCATTTTAGGAAACCAATAATCAAATTTAATTAATTCCTCATAGCGCTTTAAGCCCAGGTGCCCTATTTGGTCATGGAGTTTCTGCATAAACTTCCATCTAGCAAAAGTCGGCACCACTAGTCCATCGCCATTTAACGTTATCCTATACAGGCGATGGTTCTTAATTTTATAATTGTTTTTAACAAAATACCAATCATCACTTGATATCATCCTAAAGGGTTATATACTATCAAAACTTAAAGGAATTGTTGCATTAGTTACTGGTTTACGACTCAAAGCATCTACTTGTTTTATTCTGTCACTTGGTCTATATTCAATCTGAATATCATATTCTTGAATCGTAAACCACCAACGTGCTATACGAGGGACTAAATCTCTTTTCAATAAAGTGTACCTAACGACAGAGCAATCCGTAACTACTTTAACCGGAAAACGTTTTAATGCCTCAACAACTATCAACGTTTCAAGCTCGTAGCTATGATATATCGATTCCTCACGTGAAGTTACTCTACTATAATAAAATACAGGTTTCAATTCAGTATTGTTTTGTTTTTGAACTAAAATTCTTGCTATGCCTATTTTACTTGCATCCGTATGAAACTCACAGCACATAGAGGAATTATATAGCGCTAGAACTGGTTGCGAACATAATTTTTGTTTTAGCTCACTGAACTTTTGACTCGCCTCGATTTCTCCTATAATAATAACAAATATTATCCAAAAGCCAAATCATGATCAA
This sequence comes from Saturnia japonica, assembly GCA_033032175.1. Classification (NCBI taxonomy): domain Eukaryota; kingdom Metazoa; phylum Arthropoda; class Insecta; order Lepidoptera; family Saturniidae; genus Saturnia; species Saturnia japonica. The sequence continues at coordinate 3,291,520 of CM065304.1, read as the reverse complement.
AACTATCACCCAACTAACTCTCCTCAAAATTAAACGATTTGGTTTCATCAGTCCATTTATATATTACACCTAATTGTTTGATTTTTTAATTCAACTTTTTATGTTTTAATCACGATTAACAAGATCAAATTCAGGAACTAATTTTTCCGTGTTTTGTAATTTATTCGACATGGGCGATATACTATCGTGATTAAATAAGTGCTTTTTAATAGTCTCGTCTTCTTTTTGCTTATCTATGTCTTTTACATAATTGGAACGAGAATGTGATGTTTGACTTACTTGGGATGCTCGATTTTTTTTTACTTTTAAGATAGCAGCCCTTATTTTTTTGTTTTCTTTTCATCTTATTTTATTCAGTATTATCCAATCATGGGTATTAATCCCACTTCTGACTATTAACTCTTCGCCTCTTTCCCACTCACACCTCTGCCCGTCTCACTCTATACTCACCACACCTCACCGCCCGTCACTTAAAATACTAGCATTATAAATTAATTGACAAAATAAAAACGCATATACTGTGCGTGGCAGTCAACCAAAATAATTGTATTTATTGATTTTTACCTTTTCCTTTGACATAATGTATACATTGCGTTTCTTTCATTTTTTCTTATTACACCAAATAAAGTACCAACAAGGATGGGAATTTCATAAGTTATTTTATTGGCAACATTACAATGTTATTAATATGTACTCAACCGAGAAAAGGTCGAATAACAAATTTTTTTGCGGCATCCCCATTCATTTGTCATTTGTGTTTCATGCAGTTTCCGACATTTTGAGTTTAAATTTTTATGTCTTCCATATTAAGAAAATAAACCGGTAAGTGAATTTTACAACCTAAAAATACTTGACGTTTGCAAAATGTTTATTATAGTTTTGTATTTGTAAATAAACACAACGATTTTAAAAATGCACATGCTATTTATTGTATGCCTTACTCAATTTCTGAAACTTCGTTGAACGTTATTATTCTTAATCTAGATGTTTCCTACCTATATTTCGATACCTTTAAATTCTTCTGAGGCTCAAAACAAGGATGTATTGATGGTGTTTTCATTACTCATACATTTATATAAATGGAACTATTATTTATAGCTCTTATCAGAAAAGTATAAAGTTGTATATGTCAAGAAAATAAAATGAACATGGATAAGTAGTAGGCATACGACCCATCTGATGGTAAGCTGTTACCCTCCCTAACCCAAGGAGCTCTGGAAACCCTAAAGGAACCCAAAACAAGGTTACTTGGCTGCGGATCTACTGTAGGATGTTTTCCACCATCTGGGAAACAAATTTCTTTGTGTCCTACCTCTCTTAAGTGACATGCTGACCTGTTGTCTGCCTTTTCACCATAATATGCATGTTGATTGCGATCTGCTTGGGATCTTCTGTAGGATGTTTTCCACCATCTGGGCTGCTAGTAGATAGGTACAGTGTAAACTCTTTATAACGAAACTCAAGGGACTGAGCATTTTTTGTCATTATAAAGAGTTCGTTATATGGAGTGAACAAAAAATCAACCAAATTAACAAGAATTTTTAATATGCATGTCTTAGATAATAAATGCTTATAAATGCTATGCCAGTACTTGTATTGTATTATTTTATGTATTCTATTCATATCTTCTTCTATCAAACTTTTTCGTCAACACTAATCGCTTTCTGTTTACTGGCCATGTTAACAGTTTCAAAGTAGGTTTACGACTGATAATACGATAGGTACCCAGTATGCTTGGTCGAAGACCATCACTTCGAGAAAACAATGCGTCATACTGCACATGTTCAAGGCAATTAAGGATAACAAAAGCTAGACTGACCTCAGATGTTTGAGCTTCAAAGTAGTTTGTTACCTGATAACATAACATAAACAATAATAAGGATAATAAATATTTACTGTCTAAAAATATGAACACGTTTCTTCCTAATAGAGAATGGCCTATAGCTATAAAGAGTGTTTCAATATGTGGGCTTTAACGCAAATCAACCTACACTGTATTTACAAACAAATTTCTTTGTGTCCTACCTCTCTTAACTCCCTTGCTGACCTGTCTGCCTTTTCACTGTAATATGCATGTTGATTGCGATCTGCTCAGGCAGTACATTCATACCAGCCTTGGGCAGTACATTCGTACCAAACTTGTTACTAAGCAATTTTTTTTTTGTAAGTAGTAGTAGTATCTATCAATATATTATTAAATAAGGAACTAAATTATTAATACAAAATAACTAATAAAATAATAACTCATGCATCAGACCTTCATCTTTGAATATACACCAATAAACAAAACCAGCAAAAGATGAATTGTTGGAGTGCTAATTAATTATCAGTAGTAGTTCTAGCAGCCCATTATTAAAGGTTGCCCAGTCTACATGCACAAGACACCAGCTACTTCACATAACTTACATTGTCATATGAAGTAATCAAATAATTGGATGACGCTCACCACCAGGATATCGCTCAACACCAGGACGTCGCTCAACAGCAGGACGAAGCTCAACAGCAGGACGACGCTCAACACTAGGTTGACAGTGTTACCACCGTGACAAAGCTCACCAAACAGAGGACGCTTTGTAATGTAACTATAGTTAGTTATCTTTACAACAACGATTACCACCAATAAGTCAGTTATAACTATAACGAAAGTCATCATCACAATAACTATGACAACCATGACCAATATAGGCAAGTAATACATTGATGTCTATCCCAATGATGGAGCAGGTAGGCTGTAGGGCGTATCTCAATACCATGATACAGACAGCGCATCTAAACTGTATGACGTTAAATAATAAAGTGTGTGGAATCACGCCACTCCTCCATTTATATAGCGCGAGCGCGACCTACTTGTCTTCCTAGGTGGCGGTATTTTAAAACATTTGTTTTTAGATTGCCTGCAAGTGCCAACACGATACAAACATTTTTTGTCTACAACAATGTCATTAAGGGGATGTTGTGTTATTGTGATCATAGATGGGACTATACTCTGATATTTAATACATAAAAATAAAATCATGTTTATTAAATTAAAAAGCAGGTATGATGTTGAATATACTCGAGCCTAGCACAAAAGCCATTAAATAATAACGGACCTATAAAACTTAATCTAATACTCAATTCTACAAATGAACTATTCACATTACAAGGAATCTTAATATTTGTTATTCGGTAGACAGTTGGAGAAACAAATAATTTAATAAAGGAAAGAAACATAAAATGAAATAAGTGACATTTCAGAACTAAATAAAATCATGTTACAAAAATAATTTGGTATGTAAATAATATGTATTAATTATAAATGCTAAAATTTTGATACTTATTTTTTATTTAACTATATCATCGAAGAATGTGTCATGAATCTAATTTACCAATCATTTATTAGTTTAGTTTCAATTCAATGGATAAATATAAAAATTTCAACACCCCTATGAACACTAATGCTGCTGGCTTTATATAAAAGAACTTGAAGTCTGAATATTACACTGTGTCAGATAAGAGCTCCTATGTCTATTGGGCCTTACCTTTCAATTTGTTTGTCGGGAAATGGTGGAATCATAGTGTCATAGTTTTTAGTGCTCATTTATTTATGTGTTTGAGTGAGGTGAGGTTTTTATTTAGTTGCTGTTTTTCATTCATTAAATATACGATGTGGACGATGTCGCGGGTACAGATAGTGTATAATATATGAGGGGTTTAAAAGCTAAAACGCTTCAGTCCAAAATTGTCATTCTTTAACTGAGTACATCAGATAGTAGTATCTAAAAGCGGCAACACTATATCATAAACAAGAAAAAGTAAATTCACCTTGATCCAAGACAAAATGTACTTTAAAAGTTTGTAATTTTTCTTTGGAAATTGACTGTAGATAGTGTCTGATATTTATGTTTTCTGGTTAATTGTGTGTGTGTAATGGCAGAAAATATTCAACCTGCTTGTTCAGTACAGGCTAGAAAATGTCTCGGATATTAACACAAATGGCGGCAAACATGGAAAAAGGCAGAAAATTAACAAATAATTCACTAGCATTTTGTTTGTTATGCTACGGTCTGTAGAAGCATTCTACAACAATTTACTATTAACATTTTCTTTTGCATATTATTCCTTTAATCTATTTTTGCTTTTTATCCATATTTTCGTATTATCTGTTACCCATTAACTTGTTAACCATTCAACAAGTTTGTCTTTTACTGGCGGAATAATGGTTGGAGCTAGAACGCTAGAACTCATTGTTTTCGTTTTAAATGGTTTTTCATGGAAATTAACTGTCTTCATTTATACATTCACAATAAAAGGATGGGTATAAATTTATTATTTTCAAATGGTATCTATAGTTAGTTAATTATATCATACTTTTGCCAAAACTTGTTTTAATTTGCAGTCAGTACCTTACGTCAAGGTCATTTTTTTACATTTGACGAATAAAACAGTGAGATGCAAATTCGCTTCGATCCAAAGCTATGATAAGCAAACTTGCTTCGATCCAATGTTAAAATGCAAAGCCATCTTAGTCCAAAACTATTTATGAATTTTTACACAATTTATTGTATTTTTTTAATATTTAAGGCTATGTTGTTTCAATCATAAGTTCTAATTAACAAATCTATACAAAAATCATGCTATTATATCAATTTCCTATGCCATAACAGAAAATCATATAATAAATATCTCAATTTAGATATTTTGTGACTGAAGCGTCTTTGCTTTTAAACCCCTCATATAATCTATCTTTACTACTAGCGATCGCCCTAAGGTCGAAATTCGACCAGAGACTTTTGGTCATAGACTATTTTTTTGGTTGATATTTGCATTATTCATGGACCTAAACAATGAGTATTATCTACATCACTTGCTGTCACCTTTCGTTCAGTGACAATGTCAATATGGGGGGGGGGGGGGGGGGGTTCCTAAGTTCAATGGCACTTGTCGGGTTAGGATTTGAAGTATTATTTTATTTAATGTAATATATTAGTAACAGATTTTATAGATAAATTTTAGCTTTCTTCATTCATTCTCCATATAAACTTTAACCATATCAAATCTCACAGTCGTCCGCGCACGCAGTACGCTTAAAAAGGAGTAGAAAGCTTTTGCTTCACGTATTAATATATAGATAATGAAAATCCGGCTCTGATCTTTTCTTGATCACTAATAGTCCATATGTACAAATATAATTAATATTACTTCGAGGAAACTGTTCATCGATCGATCCCAATTATGTAAATTATAGTAAAGGATTTGTATTGCACTCTATTGTGATGTATAAACTAAAAGAACTGAATTTCAATGATTTCTTAATAAATAAATAATTTCGCGGCTGGGTCGTAATACCAACTCCTGTCTATAAAATACGACATAATGTAATCGGGTGAACCGCGTAATATATTTATTGACCCCGACGATAGCATCGAAAATGCGAATAAATACTACACATCCGTCTCTCCAAACAGAGCGTGCCAGCGCCCACGCCCGCGTAACCACCGTTCTCTCCGCAGAGGACGGGCGGTGAATTTTGCTCCCGCACACCCCCCACGTCCACCCTCTCTAGCGGTAACCCAAGCCTAGGACCGTTTCCTCGGCGTGAAGCCCTTGGGTCAGGCAACCGCCCGCGCGATACAAGTGACACTGTACGTGCATCACTTAGCTACCTACATACAACACTACACACGTATGAGCATACACACGTGCACACCACATAGGTACATAGGTTCTGTGAGGGACCTTTTTTTTTCTTTTTTTACGCTAGTTAGTGTAGAAAACATTTCCGATTACTGAATACACATACGCATGGTTCCTTCCTTCCTCCCAGGAGGAAGGGAACGTGCCTATGTGTATAATTTAGTTAGCTCGAATCGTAGGTGTAGGGATTCGATTAGATCGCGACTTATTTGCGAACGCGACGACCGCCCGAGCCGAGGTCCGGCCACTTTGGCACCCTCGTGCTAGTCGTCCATACAACTTTCGCGGCTGAGTGCCCTCTGCGCTCGCCCCCAAGTCCGGTGAAGCTTTAAAAGCCGCAGCGGCTTTAGGGCCCCTAAGGCTAAAAGTGTAGTCAGTTCTAAAAAAAAAAATAAAAAAATCGGGTGAAAATTTACTACAAGAAAGTAATTAATTTGAACAGAATAATTCCAAACGAGTGTAGGAGGGGAAGATCGGCAGTTCTGCAGAATCTATTAGTTGCATCTTAGCTAGAGCGAATTCTGTTGGAGTTGCCCAAGAGACGGAAATGTCGACGACTAACCGGAAACGTGCGGCGCCGTCGATTAAGGGACCGCTTCGAAAGAAACGTACGCACTCCGATGATGTTGAAAGTGATGACTCGAATCGATCGATTATATCACAAGGGGATCCAGCATCACCATCACCGGAGCCAGTGGAGCCGACTGCGAAATTACCAGAGGTATTATCATTATGCGGCAATTTAACGGAACTATGTCTAGTCGTAAGCAAGCACAGTATAATCCAAAAAAGTAATGGCCTATATAAATACAAACTGAATAGCCACCAGTTGATCCTGTGCATATGCGAATCACTATGACTATTTATACGATTAAGGTGGCAAAGAAGCATACGACCCGCCGGAAGGTAAGCTGCTACCGTAGCCTATGTTACCAACTAACGAGTTGCCAATCTTGAACCTCCCTAGAACCCAACACAAGGTAACTTGGCTGCGATCTTCTGTAGGATGTTTTCCACCATCTGAGCTGCTAGTAGATAGGTATTTGCAAACAAATTTCTTTGTGTCCTACCTCTCTTAAATGACATGCTGACCTGTCTGCCTTTTCACCGTAATATGCAATTGGGATCTGCTCGGGCATTACATTCTACCAGCCTTCGTTACTCAGCAGGTTGCATCAGGTGCTGGTGAGGTAGGCTTGGGTGTCTAAATTCTTAAGATATTTTCGATACCTTTTACCATACCTAAAAGTTTAGTATAGGTGCATTTTATTGAGTATATTATTTGTTAATTTTTTTTTTTGTAAAGATGGACCCACACCTCTGTTATTAAGGACTGACATCAGTAATACAATATTTATAGTAATGACAACTTACGGTAATAATAAAATTGTAATTTTGTATTACTGATTAAAGCCAAACACAATAAGCATTTGTTAGTTAACGTTTAAACATAAAATATAACGAAACTTATAAATTGTTACCATGTTGTAACAACAAACTCCAACTTAAAATTTATAAAAAAACTGAAACAACATAGCAAATTATAGCTTACTAGTATGTTTTCATGTTATATTGTACTAGCTATGCCCAGCGGTTTCCTGCGTATATTTTAAAATACATTTTTAACAAAAAAATCTTAGAAATAGCTTATGTGTTAGTTAATCCAGGGTGTCAGCTACATCCATACCAAATTTAATCAAAATTTGTTCTATCCGTTTGAGCGTGAAGAAGTAACAAACTCACAGACTTTCAATAATGTTAATAGGATTAACAGCTGTGTGGGAAGCACCATAAAAATTAATACTAAATTTCAAATCTAGGAGCTGCTGAAGACATTTTACAAGGCGCCCGGCGTTCTGATGATATCTGGACTCGTTTCTTGGGATCTGGTGGCGCGTCGAGACAACAACCCGACGAAGCGAACCCATCCAAACCTATACACGTTTCACAAATTTACCAATCGTCGGGTAAGTTACGACTATATAATTTTTAACACGTCTAGTTTGGCCAAGTAAATAGAACGAGATAAGTACCCAACGTTATATTTGTTTACGTTAGTCTTGTGTAGAGAAATATTCAATCAAATGAGCTATAATATGAACTACAACCATATAAAAACTAACTGACCTGTGCAAATATTTTGCATATTATAGAATGTAATCTACCTAATATCAGTAAAACATATTGTTAATAGAGGTCGTTTCCTACATTTTCTTTTCTTAGATCTGACTATATTGTTAGTCATAAAAGCCCTGAAGCCTAGGGCGGCTTTTACAGCTTCACCGGGCTTGGGGGCGAGCGCTTTAAGGCTCTCAGCCGCAAGAGCGTGGCAACAAAACTCAGGGGTGCCAAAATGGCCGAACCTTAGCTTGGGCTGTTGTCAGATGTGCAACATCGCGATCTAACTAATTCCCTATCCATAATGTGATATAACTAACTATGCTTAGTTTATAGAGGTCTCTTCTCTCTGGCAGGAAGGAAGAAACATGAGTATATGTATTTAGTAATCTGTTCATTTTGGTCTACACTAGCCAAAAAAAGGAGAAAAGGTTCCTTGCAGAATCCTATGTACCTGTGTAGTGTGCACGTATGTGGTGGTGCATTGTTATGATGTGTGTTGGTAGATAGAGAATACAAGTGCAGTGTCACTGTATCACGCTAGCGGCTGCTAGACTCAATGGCTCCATGCTGGAGGAAGTAACGGACCTAGGCTTGAGTTGCTGCAAAAGAGTGGGGATGTAGTAGGTTCCTACATATTAGTTAAATATATTTTCACTGAGAATTCCAGCTGTTGATGATTTTTTTTATAACGAAAAAAATTCATTTTAAACTATTTTATCAGATATGTCCTCGTCACACCAAGCCACAAGTAAAATTGTATCTCGATATTTTCCATTATAATTCGTTTTGGATCTAATTTAATAGGATAGAGTAACAATTATTCAGAACGTGTAATCTGTATTCGGTATTATATAATGTACTTTATATTAATATCGTTTATATAATTAGCGAACCCATTGCGGGTGTCATAAATGATGCCTGGAAAACATCCCATCCCACGCAAAACCGACGATGGTTAAAAATATCCTTGATATTTGTTTTTATTTCTCAATTTAGTTAGAAAATTCAATATGTTATATAATTAAAAATATACAATAATACTCGGGGGTATTTTTTGTACCATTGCTGCTATCTTGTTTAATTTTTTTTTTTATATTAATGTTTTAGTTTAAAGAAAGAACTTTTTCTTTAGGATTTTTATGTAGTATTTGTATGTATGTATTAACTAAAATGTAGGAGGCGCCATCTATTAACAATCTGGTTAAATAATAAGTAATATGACAGCTGTTAGATTGTTGAGATTCTATAATTATGTGTGTAATATTTGCACGGGCCAGCTAGTAATTCTAAAATACATTAATTCTATTGAATGTAGAATGTATAGGATTGTATTTCTTGTTTCAAAGTTATGTCAAACTACACGTATGTCATACATAGATTTATATTTATTTAAGATATACAAACTTCACAGCGCATTTTAAAAATTGTAAAATAATTGGAATATAATTCTAAAGTGCCAATTATGAAGTAGTACATAAATTACATTTTATACTTATACCTAACGATAACGATAGTGTGTATGAGCCTATTTAAAAAGATGTTTATTAAGTAGTGTGTGTGTGTGTGTGTGTGTGTGTTAATTAACATGTGTGCGTGCGTGTTTTAGGTTTTCTGTAATTATTTCTGAACTAATCTTTTAGAGACCGACTTGAGTAACTGCATTCGACTTAGGTGGAAAATGTCAAAATTATTGAACATAATAAATATATTTTACCATTACCATTAAACTCTCTTTTAATCACTGAGTGAATAAAAACATTTCCAAAATGATTCTAAATTCATTTAGAATTAGCACGAATTATACGGACAATGTACAAAAAAATAAATAAAACATACTAACTGGTCAGTCGAATGGAGCTATTGGAGCTATTCAAATTTTTAGAAAAGGTACATCTCGCCAATATTTGTTAGAATTTTTTGGTAATGTGGTTGTTTTGTGTTAGTGGAAAATCTACAAAATCAAACAAGAGTATAAACACTGAATTTCGAAAATTGTTTTAATTTTAACTATACATTTCTAATGTTTATAATTAATCATTTGTTCTCTTATGGCAGATAAAATAATAAAATGTGAGAAATATTGTAAATTATAATCAGGCGAGAAAATGTTTCAAATGGTGAACTTATTTTATTCCAGTACCGCCTCATAGTCAGTGGGTGCACGGCTGGCCATTCTGTGTTGGTATCGGAAAACGGGGAAGCCTACACATTTGGTAAGGAATAATATTTTTTATTTTTATTTTATCGTTATACATTTAGTGTTGTAGCCACAATCTCACGTGATATTATAAGTGACGGTGTGGCCCAAGATGGTAGCATGCTAAGCCTAGTGGGGCGCTGGCTCTCAAGTGCAGCTGCCGGAACACACCCATTGGTGTTTGGTGAAATATTTTCATCTTGAGGGTGGTAGCTAGCCAGGCGGGCATCAGAAAAAACCCTACTACCATGTTATGGTTTCATCACGATGTTTTCCTTCCCTGAAGCACAGGCTTATTGCAGGGATTCGATCTCACGTCCACCGACGCGGAGTCAGTATTCGATACAAACTCAACCATTATTGCCTGTTTTACAATATATTTATTATATACTAGTTTTCCGACTTCGGCTTCGAACACGTAGATTATAAAAAAATATTATTTATATTTTCTAAGTGTATAATTAATATACAAATAGTTATACAATTTACATACATACAATACATTTTACTTAATTTATGCTAAGAAAGCCGAGTTAAAAAACTTATAATTCAGTGAAGCACACTTCTTTGCATGTCATACTGGTGGTTGTGGTCTGTAAGTTGAATAAATCTAATAATTCGGAGTAAATCTTATCAGAAAATATTTATTCCAATGCATACCTAAATTTTGTAATTTGTACAGTTTAAACAAGGTCGTAGGACTTTCTGATAAAGTTCAATCTGGTTTTTCAGGTCGTAACACATTTGGCCAACTCGGATTCGACGACACGGTTACTCGTGACGTACCTGAAGCTGTTCCTGCATTGCATGGCAAGAACATCATCCATGCTGCAGTAGGAAAGCACCATACCCTTTTCGTAACTGGTATGTCTTAAAATTTCTTTGAAGATTTCTCTATGTCTTGAGGCATTTCGACTAATGGAATAGAATACCTTCTCTACCTTATCGCAGCCAAATAAATAATCTTATGTTGTGTTCCTGCGGTGAGTAGGGTTTCCAGACCTTCTTGAGGTGGAGAGGTTCAAGGTCGGCAAAGCGCTAGTGATACCTATGGTATTACCGTATGATTGTTTGCCACCTATTTTTTTTAATTTGGTTTACAAACCAGACTTCACACCAGTAAAAATTACACATATTTCCGACAGTAAAAAAAAAACAATATGGTGTGTGCCTTAAAAAAGAATAGAATAGAATAAACAAAAAAAAATCGTCACTTTTAAAATTAGAATATAGGTACAATGTGTTTGGAATATGGGGTCTTTGGCCGTGTTGTACGATGCCGCGATCGCTGTGATTGGTGAATGCCCGGCAGGTGGTGCATTGGTCGGCCGCCCGCCCTTCGTCCACGGCTCGGCTCGTCACGTGTGCACAGACCGCTTTGTGCCTTGATACCGTGAGCTCGCGTTTGTTTGTTGTATGCGCGACGTCATTACTGACGTTCGGTGAAGCGCTAGGTTATAGTCCGCCGAGTGTTTTGATACATGGTGTTAAATGTTGTTTTGTATAACTTGAGTTGGTATTGGTGTACCAGGAGTTTAGCTGAACTTATTGCTTGAGTGATAGTGTCCTTGATGTTGTCGTATCTGTAGCTGCCACACACACACATATATACAGTTCACAAACACGAATACCTCACATTCTGCAGTCCAGGTCAACGGGGCAAGGTTCAAGTTCGCCGGCCGCTCCTTTTTGTTATTACATTGTTTACTGTGTGTCGCAGCAATAGTGTACGACGGGGATTGATTCGCGATAGATAATTAAATTAAGGCCCCAGCACATATATTACACCCCCTTTCTGCTACAATGTAATTTTTTAGTTAAATAAACTTCAATTTATGTCTTTTTATGGCCTACATTGAATAAAGTATTGTAGCGTCATCATTAATGTATAATATTGTACTTGTGCATTGTGTTCACCGACAGTCCAGTCTCGGTCGGCACATGCAATGCACGCGATTATAATACTGGATTAAACAATTTGATTTGGAACGATTGCCTTCAAATTTACCTCCAACCTAATATAGACAGTAAACCTCCAAAGTATTTTTGGTTTTTAGTCATTTATGTATAGTTTTAAAGAATGTACATTGTACATGTAGAATCTATGATTATCGATTTTTAACCAACCTCAACAATAGTTTACATAGTCAATTCGAATGTTTTTTTTTTAATAGTTGTTATGCCCTAACTTCATTGTTTATGGACTGATTAGGATATTTTTTTTGCTGGATAGAATATACCTCAGAATGGGACAACAATTTTATTTCATTGGCATTGGACCTTCAACTTCGAAGATATACAAGGAAACTGTTCAAAATTACTGAAGTTGATTTTCTTTTTATTTATTTTTGTCCCGACATCTAGTATATTATTATGTCAACCTAAACCGCGGCGTGTAAATTTCTTTTCCTCGTACTTAATAATCCTATATCCCCTAAATATAAAAAAAAACTCACACAATAGACAGCTAAGCTAAGATCTTCTGATTCTTTCATTCTTAGTATACCAAGTCATCATACTAATTTCCTTAAACGATCTTTCGCCGTAACAGCAACACGACTATGGAATTAGCTTCCTATCAACATCCAACTAGCCAACACTCGGGATTCCTTCGAGTATTTGCTCCGTAGGTTTTATTTGGAGCAGTTGAATATTGGCTAGATTAAAGATTGATACAGAACGCTTTTTAGCATTAAGGTCTCCAACTGTACTTTTTTGTGTAATAAACATTGTTTATTGATACACTAATTATTTTTCGTAACAGATACGGGAACGGTGTACGCGTGCGGCGACAATAAAAGCGGGCAATGCGGCGTCGGCTTCGTCTCGCCGCAGATATTAATCCCCACTCAAATCAAGCACAGGTATATAAACATGACATACGTATCGTTTACCGATAGGGAATTTAGACAGTTCGCGACTTAATTGCAACTACGAGAACAGCCCAACCCTAGGCTCGGCCACTTTGTCACCCTTGAGAATGTTGCCACGCTTTCGCGGCTGAGTGCCTTTAGCGCTCGCCCTCAAAGCACGGTGAAACTATAATGGTCGTTTAAGGCACCAATGGCTAACAAAATAGATAGAAAAAAAATGTCTTTTTCGGCAAATTTGGAGATCCTTGTTATAAATCAACCGCTTCTTACATCTCACTAATAGTAGTCAACTAATATAATTACAATACAATTTATTATATAATTTTTTTAAATGGAGGTTTTTATTACAGAATTTTATGTGAACATTGAAATATGTTGTATATGTGTATACATTAGGATATTGAAAAACTTTTAGTGGGTCACAAAGTGGATACATAAAATAACCGGGTCATGAGAAAATGAAGCAATGATGGCTTAGTTAGTAGCGTTTACGGACTCCGTGTCGATCAACGTGAGTTCGAATCCCTGCAATGAGCCTGAACTTTCGGTAATAGAAAACATCTTTTTCTAATGCCTACCTGGCTGGCTACCACCCTCAAGTTGAAAATCTGTCGCCAAACACCAATAGATGTTTTTCGGCAGCTGCACTTGAGAGCCAGTCTTCCACTAGGCTTAACGTGTGCTACCATCTTGGGCCAAAACGTCACTTAAGATCGGGTGAGATTGTGGTCACAACGGTAAACCTATATCGATAGATATATATATTGGGAAGCGCTGATCTAGAGAGATTGGTTTCTCAAGTGCTGTTGCCGGAACACCTCAGAATTTAAAATTGGGCTTTATAAAGTTTCTTACTACATTGCTATCTATGGTTTCATCATGATATTTTCGTTCATTAAAAACTCCGGCTCATTGCGGGGATTCGAACTCACATCGATTGAAGTGATGTCCGTACAGGTTACCAGTGAGTCATCATTATTTAAAAATCGTAGTCGAAATATCTCGTATTTTGCTGTCAGCAACAAATAATGTACCTACAATCATTTTACCCCCAGAATGCCGCGGTTTATCTAAATTAAAAAGAAATTCACATTGATGTAAAGGGTTGATGTAAATGTTTAAGGTTTAGTCAACTAATATATACCTACACTTTAGAGAGGTTAGATAATTTTTTTTTGGATAAAATAATTTTACTTTCCGTTTATTCTAATCAAAGGGAACCGCCGCGCCCGTGCTATTGAAGCCAAAAGCAATGAAAGCTACTTACGGCGAAAAAGCTATCTATGTATTTTATGACAAAATTCCTGAAAGTAACGCAGTATACGCTTTTTTTTAAGGCACACGAATAAAAGATTTTTTTGTTTAAGTGTTGTTTAATGCAATACTGTATTACACACGATAAATCAAATCATGCCGTCCTGTTCTATAATAAAACGTGACCGCAAATGACAAAAGTTCAATTATAATGAAAGTTCACAAGTTAATGTGATCTTTGGACAGGAATATTTTGTATGGAATGGATATTTCGTATGTGAGTTACCATGAAATTTCACAGAAACAATAGATTTTGAGAATGTAATCCAGTTTCCCGTTGTGCCTTGTCTTAGATACAATTATAATATTACTTTTGCGTGTGACTATTACCAATTACTACATATTTATAATAAATATCACGTCGAGCGAGCCTTGTTCGGTATCTTTAAAAGAAAAAGGAAAACAGCGATCTAGGTAAACTTGGATTGTAAAACATTATCTAAATCGTTACAGCCGTTTCCGAAAAACCAATTACATAGCTAATTAGTTATATATACTAGCGGTCGCCCAATGATCGAAATTCGACTAGTGACTTTAATCATAGACTATTTTCTGTTTGACATTTGCAGTATCAACCTAAACAATTAATATTATATCACTTGCTTTCACTTTTCATTTAGTGACAATGTCAATATTTTGGGGGGTCTAAGTTCAATGGCACAGGTTGGTTTAGGATTCGCAGTATTAATTTATTTAATTTAATATATTAGTAACAGATATTATAGATAAATTTTAGCTTTCTGCACTCCTTCTCTATATAAACTTTAACCATGCCAAATCTCACAGTCTTTCGTGCAAGCAATACGCTTAAAAAGGGGTAGAAAGTTTTTGCTTCACGTATTAATATATAGGATATACAAGAATTGCTCACTTATTAGTATTAGATATGTCAGAGGTAGCAGAGTGCAGGTGAAATAGTTGATTGACCCTAAAACGAGTAGCGAGAAAATATTTTGAAAATTATTTTTAATGTGTGTATATAACCATAATATCTTATTCATTATGATTTGGTCCCATACGTGTCTTCGCTTCTGTTTCCAGCGGGTCGCCAATAGTGAAGGTGGGATGCGGATCTGAGTTTTCCATGATATTGGACTGTAATGGAGTTTTGCATTCGTTCGGCATGCCCGAGTATGGGCAACTCGGTAAGAACTATACTTCTTACAAACTTTATGCTATCCTAATTAAGTTTAAGAGGCTGCTGCACATAATTCTGAAAATTGACTTGTTTTTAAGTGACTAGTTCTCTATTATGAGTTATACTTTTTGCGCTGTAGCATGGTGCGGGTGACAGTTCCAGTTACGTTTCGTTTCACTCTTGAAAGTTGTCGTGATTTACAAGTTATGACTTAGTATTTCAGCTGTACCATATTCGTAATATATTTAATTATTAATTACCGTAGTAAATTAAATTAAACCTAACCGGAATGTTCTAGTCTACAAATAAAATTTAATGGAAAGAAAAATTAAAAGCAATGTGTTATGCTTATAACGTAATGCCATAGACGTATATAGTGATAGGATGTACTGCTACGATGGATAGTCGGTTTTTTAAAATAAAAATCGTATATTGTTCGTAGTTCAATTTTTATTGTTAAAAAGTCTATAATTATATTATTCAAACAACAGAACATATATATGGTAAGATTGGTTAAATTGCTAAACTCTTATCAGAGTCAGGAACATCTGAATGTTCACTAAATTCATCATCTGTATATGTGACTGATATTATTAACGATAACTCCATTATGTTGTCAATAGGGATGTCACGATCCCAATTAGACATAATGTCTCTTTTTGTTTTATTCACGACTTTCGAGCAGTCTTCAGGTTGAACATTGTTGATGGCAGCTTGTAATGGGGCCAACATCTTATTTGCCGTAAATGGCGGCGAAGTATTGTTTCTTACGGCGTGGCCTAAAAATAAACGAACTTATGAAAAAAAAAATTCAATTCAATCGATCCTTCAATCAAATAATCATTTATTTTATTTTGTTGTAATGCTAAAAACTACACTTGAAATACTTGTAATCTAGTATCTGGTAATGTTTTTAAACTACATGCTACGTTCGGAAAGCTGATTTTTTTATAAAACTTCAAAATGGGTATTGAAATGAAAAGCGTATACTGGCAACCAATAGCGTTATACTGGCAATAGTAGGGTGGTAGTCGAAGGACCTGGTGGCCTTTTCCTTTTGCCATCTCGTCCAAGCATACGTAGGAGTTGGTGGCTTATGACGCCGGACTAAGGCAATAAGCGCTCCGTCTTTAAAATTTTGATATCTGCTGTAACTCCATTTTCACTCAGCCACTTCACTAACTCGCTTTTGCGGTTGGATTGGTTTGGGGGTTTATTAACTTGTACCGAATGGTAGGGTGTGTTGTCCATTATTATGGTCATAGGATCTTTTAAATTATTTAATATACTCAATCTTTAAATTTTTCGTAGTTCATCTCCTCATGATACTCCGTATATTTTTTTTACTTAAAAGCCAGCAAACAATTAGGGACGAATCCATTTGCTGAAACTGCGTGACAAATAATAAAGCGATCGCCTTTGCCCTCCAACACTTTGGTAAACGATTGTGCCGTATCGTGGGTCCAACTTTTACCCACTGTGTGGTTGGCGTTTAGCCACGTTCTATCCAAAAAGACAACTTTGTTCAATCACTTATGTTTTTGGCCTTCCTTAAAAATTTACATCTTGCTAGGGGAATGTCAGTCCTCTCCATAATAATCCTCCTTTTGTTAACAAAGCAAATATCTTTTATAACTTGCCGCAACAAAGTAATACCTCCTTTGAACAAGTCAGCTTCTTTGAATGATTTTAGAAGCTTGAGCAACGTGGGTAGCTCCAATCTTCTATAATAATCATAAATATGATTTCTAATAGCAACCTTAGCAAAATCATCTAAATCTGTGATTGGCTTTGCCCCCGCTTTTTGCTTTTTGTTGCTTGTCGATAATTTATTTCCAGACATCCCATCTTGGCCAATTTTCTCACGTGTTATATGCGAAACAGTATTGCGGCCAATATAAAGAGCTTCGGCTACTGGTTCTACAATTCGATTCAATGGTAACAACGGTCCATTATTTTGTTGTTTTATTTCAAAGTAGTCTCGGAGGCGAACAACGAGCTCCCTGGCCTGACTATCCAAAACAGATTTTTTTTATATGCTTAGGCATGGTAATAACAACAACAAACTTTAACAAATAAAACAACAAACTATAACAAATAACAATTTAACGAAAATGATAACAAACAATGAAATAGAAATAAATACGTATCCCATACAAGTCGCTAGCACTCGTACTGATAGAATCGCACGGGTAAACAAAATGGCTGCCGCGCTGATGCGCCACAGAGCAAAAACGTTGTCACGAAAAAAAAACATAAATACGATTTTGATTAATTTTTATAAGTACAAAGATATGTAGCCATAAAATGTTTATATTGACAAGTTTATACACGTAGTTACACTGCACAACTGAATAACACACTAATTTCATAACAATATTAAAGATAACTAGATTTATGCTGTGAGTATCGTTAGCGATATAAATTAATTGCATAACGTCACATCCCTAGTCATGTGGTACTGATAGAAGTCAACGTCATAACAGGCAACTGTCACCCGCACGATGCTACAGCGCAAATAGTATAGTCATACACATGAGAAGAACTTGTGTAGATTAGCTTGATTCTTGTACAAGGCGATGGTTTTGTTGGAAACAAATACACAGAAACTGAACAGCACCTTTGAGTTTTCGCAAATTGCGGCATATCAAATGCCTTTCCCGTCTAATTATACGGAATTCCGCACTGGTTGTCATATCAATTTTCTTCTTTTACTTTGTCTTTTGCCTTGAATGGTTAGTCTCTACCTCGGATTTACATATCTCCCTATCTTAAGTACAAAGAAGTTTGCAAATTCTTACCTTTGTCGTACCTTGCCGATGTGGATTAGTCTCCCAATCAACGTTTCCCCTCCTTGTTATATTGGGTCCTTCAAACTAGGCGGGTCAAATTTGTTTCAGTTATGATCACCTTTGATTTATGGACTGTACCGTAACTTACTGTCAGGTGCTGTACACTTGTTTTTACCCACACACCGTTTTATAGTTTGTCTGTATTGCCAAGTTACTAGGAATATAATTAATAAAAATATTGTATTCAACCGCTTTATTATAAATAGAAATAATAATAAAAGAGATATATTTATTAAAAAATGGTACCTACCTATTTAATTAAAATATGATCAACACTGTCGTTGCACGCATTATTCTTTTCCATAGGAAAGTTTTTTAAAGGACTCTTGTAAATTGAATGCAACTGAGCTCCCAGCAATTGAGAACAAAACGAAAGAAATAAAATGCGTCGATCCGCAATGACGTATCCCAAGCGAGTGTATGGTAGCTTGGGCTCGCATTCTCTCGCCCCGCGCAATCGATCCGTGTAGACGTGACCGTTGGCCAACTATCGTTCTTTTTTAGATTGTGCTGAAACATTGACCATAATTGTCGACAATCAAGACTAATGAATAAAATTTGTTACAGGTCACAATTCAGACGGAAAGTTTTTTGTAACGTCAACAAAGTTATCATACCATTTTGAAACTGTGCCAAAACAAATAATGCTTTACATACAAAAGTCGAAGGAGGGCTACATAACTCCAGTAAAAGACGTCGCTATCGTTGATATGTCCTGCGGAAATAACCACACGGTAATTAATATACTAGATTATTCGTTAAAGATAATTTATCATTTTAATAAAGGCATATAACAAAGTTGTCAGAGCGGATACCATCAAGGATATTGTAAAATATGGCGGACTTTCTTTATTTTTTTTGTTTGTGGCATTGTTACTTGAATATTTTTTTCATTATTCTTGGAATTTTCAAACACAGCTCTAACAAGATGGCTGCTCCCTTGTTAGAACTGTCAACTGTTGTTGCTGCAACTTAAAACGCATGTTACTATAACTGGTTCATTCTACGAAGGCTTGCATGGCACATGTCGAATTTAAATATTAGAGATGTACCATAACTTAAATTGGATGATGATTTTATGATTATCGATTTTTTAGAGCTTAATATAATCAATATATTATTTAAATTAATTGAAGTGTGTGTAAAAGTTCTGGAAAATAAAAACTGTAAAAATGTAGGAATTACGTAAAACATATTTTTGTTCGAAATTATTAAATAAATTAAATGTACTATTGCGTTCGATTAATTTGATTAACATTCGATTCGTACGATTAATACTATTAATTGTCGTTTCATTGATTTTATTATTTTGGTCTACTCTAGTTTTAAGTAACATAGAAAGTAACACTGCACGTAGTAATAAAAAAAAATACGAAAATTCACAAAAATCATTATATAGAGGAAGTTATTTAGGATTTTTTCGTGCTAAATGGTTTTAAAACGTTTTATCTATCATACTTTTATTTAAATGATAATTGATAGTCGAAAAGCCTGTTTTTAGGTTATGTCACAATTATTTGCACGACGTTACAACGTTTTTATTCCAAGGTGATGAAGTATGAACGATTAATGCATTTAATTAATATAAAAAAATTAAGAATTACTTGTTTTCGTACACTTCCCGTCTTACTTATAAACGTTGATTAAATATAAGAAATTCTTATCTTTAGCTCTGTTTTCTTTTAACGACATGGATTAAACAAAGAAGAAATAATTTAGTCGATGTTTAAATTTTGACAGATATTTACAACTTTTTTTTTTTTTTTTTTAATGCAGTACAGGTATGCGCTTGGCTTCGATCTTTCGACGATGTATCGCGCTTACCTATTAAATGCCTATTCACTCTTCGTTCGAATACTCCCAAGTTATAGGTGGATGGGAAAACAGACGACGGTAGTGAATTCCACTCCTTTGCCGTTCGCATAATAATGAACGATGAAGTATAACGCTTCGTGCGAATCAGGGGAATTTCCACGACATAAGGGTGGAATCACTCACGGCGACTAGATGTCCTATGGTGGAACGGATTGGATGGAATTAAATCGTGCAATTCCTGTGCACACTCTCCAAAGTGCAACCTGTAAAACACTGAGAGGCAAGCTACCTTACGTCGATGCTCTAGACTGAGCATTTGTGCCGTCATCAGTGCTTTATCGTCAACAAGTCGACGAGCTCGGCGCTCAATGGAGTCAAGAGCGGCCAACTGAGATTTGGCTGATCCATCCCATAGGTGACAGCAATATTCTACACATGAGCGTACCTGTGCTTGATACAAGCTAAGAAGCTGGCTCGGTGTGAAATACCGCCTAACCTTGAAGAGGATCCCCAATCCATGGCATCTCTCTTATTATTGACTTCCTGTAAATTAGCCTACGGATTGGATAAATACCTCTCAATTACAGTGCTGTCATCTGCGTACCCAACGATACCGGGTTTTAGTAGATCGTTGATGTGCAGCAGGAATAGTGTCGCTGAGAGTACAGATCCCTGAGGAATTCCAGCATTTATAGCCTTGGGGTCAGACGAGGAGTCATCAACAACCACTTTTATTGTCCGGTCCCTTAGAAAATCACTGGTCCAGGTACGCAGGCGATCGGAGATGCCATAAGCCCGCAGCTTGCTTAAGAGATTTACATGCCAGACCCTATCAAATGCCTTACTAACATCTAAAGAGACAGCAACAGCCTCTCCGTGTTTCTCAATCGCCTAACCCAGTACTCGAAAGCCGTAGTGACGATCACTTAGGATATCGTTAAGTTGTAGGTTTGCCAAAAGCGGCTTATTTAATATCCGCTCCATTACTTTGCAAAAAAGTGAGGTTATTACTATTGGGCGGTAGTTAGAGGGGTCGGCTCGACTTCCCGTTTTAGGAACTGGCTGGACGTTTGCAAGCTTCCAAGACTTTGGAACAATACCGGATTCCAGAGAGAGGCGGAAAAGACGTGTCAGAATGGGAGCCAACTCAGGTGCGCAGTAGTTAAGTACCCTTGATGGAACGCCATCGGGGCCACTGACTTTATTCACATCTAGATTTAGAAGCACTATTCGTACGTCCTCATTACGGATTACAATTTCTCGCATTACTGAAACTCACGAAGGTATTGTGGGCGGAATGCTAGAACCAGCATCCATATGTGAATTATTCGCAAACTGGCTTGAAAAAATATTCGCCCTTTCAGCTGCAGAATGAACCAGCGTAGTATCAGGTTTTATCGAAGATGGAAGCGAGGGCCTAATAAAATTTACTTCGAACGACTCGGCGAGAGACCAAAAAGTTTTGCTCCCTGAGGGATAAGTAGCAAGCTTGGCTCTAATGCGACTAATGTGGTCAAAGCGAGCTTTTTGCAGAATTTTCTTACTGAACTTGGCAGTTTTATTGAAGATTTCCTTTTTGTCTTGCAAATCCGGAAATTTATGGCAACGTGATTCAACCCACGCTTGAAAAACTAACACTTTATCCCTTTCAGCTTCTGCATATACAGCGTTCAACTACGGGTGAGCTACACCCCCAAGTGGTACGTCGGAATATGGTATAAAATATTCCATAGCCTGACTCACCACATCACATCACATCACCACATAAATGGCAGAAGCGCAGCTCGACGGGTCTGGTGACAGGAAGCATGGTTTCTGCAAAGGACAAGATGCTAGGAAGTGACGCTTCTCATCCCAATCCGCTGACTTATATCGCCATACCCTTCTCATGCCCCTAGGGTATGCATCTGGAGGGGAGTATGAAAATATAGACTTAACCAGGCAGTGGGCAGAACATCCCAGTGGAGCTGAGACCATGATGGAAAATCTATCTGGATCCGTTGTCAGCAGCAGGTCCAGGCAACTAGCAGTGTGGCTATCAACGTCGGGTACTCGCGTCGCTTGGTTGATCATCTGAGAGAGGTCCAGTGAAAGAGAAAGTTTATGTACCTCTCTCCCAGCATGATCAGTTTTCAGATAGGGGTATAGCCAATCTTGGTGATGGGCATTAAAATCTCCCAAGAATACCATCTGTGTTGAAGGGTAGCGTTGTTGTGCCACTTCTGCTGCCTCGCTTAGGTGCTCAAACAATCTGGTCGTCACCTGATCTCCAGTGTGAGAACGATAGACTCCAATGTAAACGGTCTTCTCTGTACCGGAGTCTACTAATAATACCCATAAAGTTGAAAACCGGAAGTCTTCTAGATTACGCAGAGGCCGATAGCATATGTCATCTCGGGCATAGACACAGACGCCAGCACGCTATTTAAAATTGTGCTCTAAGGAGTAATCGAGGTAAGCTCCATCAGAAGGACATCGTATCTGCGTCTCTGTGAGTAAAAGGTGCCGCCTGTCAGTCTCTAGATGATAGTGGACTGCATTAATATTACAGTGCAAATCTCTGATGTTAATGAAGTGCACTTTTAAAGGGAGGAAGTGTAGCCGCTGTTTAACCATTCTCTTTTTTCTTGAATTTTTCATAATAATTTGAGTGAATTGTGAGAGAACGTTTTAAAGACTATATATAGCGGGACTAACCACACAGCACTCAAATGATGCATTGCTGATAGGATACTCAGGCAGAGACAGCAGGAGACATAGGTGGCTAACTTATTACTTGGGCCCCCTACAACCTGCGTTCGGCCAGCGGAGCATCGTGCTTCGGATCCCGCTAGAGCTGCAAAAAAGAGAAGTGTAACCAGTTCGACCACCACCACACAACTATCCTCAAACATTCTCCCGTAAAGGCTAGTTTCTCCGAACGGCATAGCGAAAGACGACGAATCATTTGTGGTTTAATTCGGAGGGTGGTGACAAACCACCGCTGGAGCCTCCTACCTGACGGGCTAATCGTTTAGCACCACCCTTGGATCACGTGTAGGGTCTCGAGAGTAAAGCCTACAGACGTGAGCAGCATCAACCTCCAAAAGTCCTGCAATGCCTGTATGATACTTTGTTTGTTTAGGTCAAATCTTGCAAGTTGAATTAGGACCACTCCTTATATATAGTACGGAGTTGAATTTTTACATGTGGTTCAGTACCGATGACAATGCATTTTTATAGTAAGTATGACCTGAATCGACATCCAGGATTAGCTCCAGATAAAGAAATTCTTCAGTGGTCAAATTTTATATACGCATTTAATGATGATAGCCCGTTTTAACGATAAAAGCTTGTTTTGGAAAATTATTTTTGAAATTAGGACTTGTTACAAGCAAAACCGCTAATTTGTGACTTTAGAATCCGAGAGTAGACGTTTTGACAAATCGTTTTGAACCTTTTATATGTTGAAAATGATACATATGAACAAAAAAAAATCATTATTACACCCTAAAAAGTGATTTCCTTTTTTTATTTAGATACAAAATACGCCACATAAATGTGGCATTACGGTTCCGCGACGTCATCATTCATTTTGTATGCCAAAGCCGTCCAAAGTGACAGACAATCAGGTACCAAGTGAACTGACAAATGTGTCAACCCACTGAACTCACGCAAGTGTCGTAAGTTCATATTTCCACGTTTTTGAATTGGCGTTTCAAAACACGTGACTCACAGATAAAACATGTTAATTTTCTAAATAGAAAATTAAATAAAACAAATACTTTTTTCCAGATTTGTATTGTTTTCGGCTTTTTATGTACAGTCCAATATGACTCAATAAATTTTTCATTTGTAAACGTACAGCCATTAGTGGATTAATTATGTATGTAGTTATGTATATTATTAATAACGTTCATATGCCATACATTTATGGAATTTCTGTGTGTAGGTGGCAATAGATTCGAATAGGCGCGCTTACAGTTGGGGTTTTGGCGGTTTCGGCCGTCTCGGTCATGCCGAACAGAAGGACGAGGGTGTACCGCGGCTCATCAAATACTTCGATACTGTCGCACGCGGTGTCATATCCGTCCACTGCGGCGGCACCTATAGCCTCGCCGTAAACGATTATGGTAAGTGTTCGTTCAGTACTTAAAAAATAAGAATAAACAAGAGCTGACAGAGTAATCCAAATTAATAGGTTCTTGTATTTATTTCTCTTTTGTTTTTGTATTTAGGATTTTATTACTTTTGTATTTTTATATTTCCTCATATTTGTTTTATTTTTAAATTTAACTTCCTATTGCACTACCAATAATTTTTTTTCCCCATATTACCGTTGAAGAAAATGTTTTATAATAGCATTAAGCTCGACAGTATAGAAACTAAAAGTGCAATAAAGTATTCATTCATTCATACTTCTTAATAAACTATTGTATATAGTAAAACTCTATTCAAAATCAAAAATACTATCGCAACGTGCGAGTGACATGACGATGAAAACCCTAACGACTCGCTGTGCACTCGCCCCAGTAAACTACTGACACTTCTACTTTCGCTCTTACCTTTCACCGAACTCGGCTATTTTCAACAAAACAATTGTGCAACGAGTTGTCGCGGTCACGCGATAAGAAATCTTTATGCAATTTAGGCCTTTCGCCGTTGAGTTATATTGGGCTTTGTCTTATTATCAAACACAAAGCCTAGATTCTGTCGTGCAATTCAATGTGGAATGTATTATCTTAAATATTCGGGCATTTTTTTTTTGTCTGATCTTGCCTTAGGGGCCCTATCCAAAAACAGAGCCGCTGCGGCTTTTACAACTTTACCAGGCTTGAGGGCGAGCGCTTTAAGGCACTCAGCCGCGAAAGCGTGGGCAACAAGCGCGCAAGGGTGCCAAAGTGGCCGGACCTCGGCTTGGGCTGTTGCCGCGATTGCAATGAAGTCGCGATCTGTCTAATACCCTATCCGTAAAATCGAGCTAAACTAACATATACAGAGATATACATGTACGTGTATTTAGTGATCTGAAATAAGTTCTACACTAACTAGTGCAAAAAAAGAAAAAAAAAGGTTCCTTACAGAACCTATGTACCTGTGAGGTGTGCACGTATGTACATATGTGTGTACGTGATGCTTGTATGTGGGTAGTTAAGTGTTGCACGTAAAGTGTCACTTGTATCGCGCGGGCGGCTGCCAGACTCAAGGGTTTCACCCCGAGGAACGGACCTAGGCTTGAGTTGCCGCAGGAGAGGGAGGTCGCGGTGGTGGGTGTGCGGCAATATTCGGGCATAGTAGCCTTCATATAAGTTCTCACAATTTGTACTCGCAACTAGTAGTGCATGTAGGATTATGATTAAACAAACTTATACATTATCTACAAACGTAACATGAATTTAGTATAGGTGTTTCTTTACAATTAGTGTATGTGGGAGGATCTTATTCACTCGTCCACAATAGAAACCATAAAATATGCCAGCTCAGAAAAATAATCTTATTTCTCTGTTTTAGTATAGGTGAAATAGATTTAAAAAATACTATATCTTTCTTCACAGGTGCTCTGTACATGTTTGGCCAAAACAAACGCACGGGAGAAGCAAACATGTATCCTAAACCAGTACATGACCTGACGGGTGTGTGAAAATTTTCATTTATTTAATTATAATAACTAGCGGTCGCCCAATGATCGACATTCGACCAGCGACTTTTTGATCATAGACTATTTTCTGTTTGACATTTGCAGTATTCATGAACCTGAACAATGAGCTCAATGAGCCACTTGCTGTCACTTTACATTGTCTGACAATGTCAATATTTTTGGGGGTCTAAGTTCAATGGTACTGGTCGGGTTAGGATTCGCAGTATTAATTTAATATGTTAGTAACATATAATATAGATAAATTTTAGCTTTCTACACTCCTCCATATAAACTTTAACCGTGTCAAATCTCAAAGTCTTCCGTGCACGCAATACGCTTAAAAAGGGGTACAAAGTTTTTGCTTCACGTATTAATGTAATGATAATATAAAATGAATCAATAAATAATTCGAATGAATATTTTCATGAACAGGTTGGAACATTCAAAGTATTGGTACAAGCGGCACATCCATTGTTATAGCTGCGGACAACACCCTAATCGCTTGGGGCGTATCTCCCACGTATGGTGAACTGGTGAGTGTTTTACAATCAATTCAATGTTAGTTGGACTACCTTCAAATTATGATAAATAGGCGAGGAACTAACTAACAGCTTAAATACCATGGGAAGTAAAAAAACTTGTCCAACTATATGTGACACTAGCTGTACCCCACGGTTTTACCCGTATTTAATTTGTTCGACTTGGGTCTCACTCGCCTGCAACTTGTTGGATTGTTTGACTTCGTGATTATTGCTCAGCTCTATACGGGTCGTACCGTGAAGTTTCATAGCCTTTCTTCCCCAATAAAAAAGCAGAAGAGTGTTTTTGTTTTTTATACACACTAATCTTTGGAAATACCAGTAGGAGTCGAAAAATTATTTCTAAGTACTTATACTTTCATATGCATTTAGTAAAAAGTTGTTATTTTGACATTACAAACGAATACTTCAATTTTATTTATTGTGTAGATAATAATAATACATTTTTTAATGGTACTAATACACAAAGTATTCATCTGTGTTTGTATCACTTATTAATGTTTCCAGGGTATGGGAGAAATAAATAAGTCTTCGGCCAAACCTAAAGAGGTGAGCCGCATGGACGGATTGCACATAACTCAGGTGACCATGGGTTTCTCTCACACTCTTCTGCTCTGCGATGATTCTTCGGATGAGGTGAAACAGATCCTGGCCAATTTTCCCACCTTTCAACCTTAAAGTAAGATTCTTGAACAAATAATATGTATTTTTTTTTCACGCATATGATATGAATAGTAAAAAATCTTACACGAGAGCATCAATAGTTTATTATCCGTAAAGAACATTATCAATTTTATATTGTCCGACCGAAACGTAATCTTCGGACTCGGTCTCTGTTTCGGCCAAAAACCGAAACTTATTTAGACATGTTAAAATTTCTATTGTGTAATGAAATGAAGTATGTATATTTTTTACCCATATAATTGAAGTATGTAACAAAATGAATCCTTTATTTATGTTACATTAATAATTTAACATGAATTAAAGTAATAAAGATGTTAGAGACATAACTCTTGTAAGTAAATTATGTCAAAAATTAACACTTACATGTAAAGACTTCTTATTGAGTATTTTAAATGTTAATTGTGTTCGAAAATATGTTTAGGATGGATCACGAGATGTACACACTACTATAAAGATACACACGGGTCAGAAAGTTTCGGCCGTTTTTTTAGCCGAAACCAAATCTTCGGTCGGTCATTATAATTTTATTATTAAGACTTCATTGATAAGTTACATACAATTAGTATCTGTTGACACGATACCGAAAAACCAGTTATTAAATTACTCAATAAATTACAAATCATTTAAAAATATTGTTCAATTACCTAATATCCCACTTTTGAAATTTACAAAGCTTTTTTTTAGTCTTGATATTAAATAGGAGTATTTTCACTATCGCGGGAACATTTTTTTCTGTAGGGCTAAATCTCATATAAATAGGCATTGTACTTTCTTTTTTTTTCTACTTTCTTACGTTCATGTGATTGCCTTCTCTTTGCAACAACATTTACCGTCATACGACATCGGGACCACTACAAACGTGGTAAGAAATCGAGGTTACTCGTTTCGGTACCAGTCAAAACATATCTCACTGTGAAATGGTTTTGACAAAGTTGTTTGTAGCTCGATATAACAGTCGATTTTTATTTCATTTCCTACGTTATTATTGTTACCCGTGGCTAAATAAATACCTTTTTTTACAGCAATATGATTTATTCGTAGAAAGTAAGAAGTAGTCTCTGTGATTGTATCCCATTTGTAGATTTCTTCTTTTTATCGCTTATCGAATATGGTTTGAAATTTCATGAGTGATCTTAACATTTAAAAGATGGCAGAATTGTTTGTAGAAATATTAATTGTTTGTTTACTTACGTAAACGAACCGATAAGGTTTCAATATGTGCGTTGTTCCGCGACGCCTACTCTTAACTACGAGTTTACTCTCGGTGCTTGTAGTGAATTGTAAACTTTTCCAAGTATATTTCTACGTTTAAGAATAGTGATTTTTTTTCTTCAGGTCAAAATATTATTGTCTTTTACCTCTTTTATCGCTTGTTTTTAAAGTTTTAGTGATTGATCACAATTTTATTTGATGTTAAGTGACGATTAGACCTAAGATAGTGGTAACACGATTAGCCTAGGAGATATAATCGATTGTAAGAATAATAATAATTATTTTTTCAGTTTTACGACGAATACTTCAAGCTTTTTAGTCGTTTAGACTAAAGCACTTACTACCCTTCTCGTGGGACTACTGTGCGATCGTTCTCGAATATTCCAATCACTGGTATGCGGACTCTACCTATAATAGACAATTTTATTAAATATGTTTAAATAGTAAAGCTTTCACGAAATTCTTGTTATTACCATTATATTACCATTTAACTTTTTGTTTAATTTCGTTTAAGATTTTCTTTTCCTCGTAATAATGTGTTAAGATCGTTATCCATGTGATTAGTTGGAACATTATATGCTACTAATAACTAACAACAGCCAATGAATACTTAATATAATGTTAGTCCTTAATACAACGGTGATATTGTCTACTGCCATATCATATTCTTTCATACTAAGTATTTGGGTTTCGAAAGATGTGTACACTTGATGAAAATTTTTTTATCGTTTTGTAAGTATATTTATTTTCACTTCCAGGAAAATCAAATCAACAAAATATAACAACTTATATTTGGAAGTGAAAATAAATTGTTGAGACGAATCCACTCGAAGCGCATAATAAAATCGGCAAGTACCAAAAACAATTCAAAAAATAGCAAAACCGTTAATAGCGCTTTTTTTGTTGTTATGATTTATACGTCAGAATATCTGTTTTAACCTTTTGAACTTTACTGAGTCGTTTTATTATTCGTGACCTTGTAATTCCACCTCTAACTTGCCGAATTTTATTTACGTGATTTTCTGAAATGTGTCGTTATTTTTTTTGTACAAAAGTTTTCTCTCAAACAGTAATGGTAATTTTTTAAATTAGATAAAATATTTCATTGTAACGCGATAACAACTTCATCAACATTGTGAAAATTTTAGTGACAGTGTTAAGAGAGTTTAATATACTTAAGGTTTTAGAATAGAAGTTTATTAAGTAATAATTGTACCAGTCCGACTCTAATGGGATCTTGTTTTATATGACCCAGGATCGATGGAGATTTTTTTTCTGAAATCACTGCCTTGTAACAAACGACAGGATTACAGGCTACTTCCTAAAAAAAGAGACTAATAATATAGCTTTAATCATTCAGCTACGAATAGTGTAAACAAAAATACCCATATAACTTGTCTATTTCTAGTTTGCCGCTAGGGCCCTTATAGTAATTCAACAAGGGGCTTCACCCCCGTTTCCTCTATATGACAGTCGCTTCCACAGTGAGATTTTGGAAAAAATTACTAATTCTGACAAAAAAAATGTCATAAGCATGAAGGACATTTTTTGAAACGTAAAAAATTTTGAAAATTATTCGGTACCTCCGCTTTTCTACGTTTGATGCGGACGCCCGATACTTTAACAACGACATAATTGTATGTATGACGCGATATGCTTATTTGCCTTCATTACACGTAAAAAGTAGAATGTCAAGATGCTCTCGGCCGAGTAAACTACCGAGACAGTCACTTGGACCCTATTCTACCTACTAGACTGAGTACCCAAACCCCCCAGTTCCTACTTGCCACACAATACTCGATTCTCTATTCGATATTGTTTTGTTCTACGATCTGATTGTCCCGCTAGTCACTTTAAAGCTTCGAAACTGAATTGACTACCGGTTCAGTGCAAAGTTAAAAAATACTTTTGAACACGCCCTCCTCTAGATCATTGTCTCGACCTAGTGAAGTGGCATTATTCTCTCTCGCCATTATACTCAGTACGAGGCAAAGGCAAACTTTTAGCAGGCGTAATACGTACTAGTAATATTGAGAGCCGGAAAATTATCTACGATACGTTCTGTTCCAATAACTGTTTAATTATTATTTTTCGTACTTATTAATATAAGTTATTGTATAAGAATATATTAATTTATCTACGTAATATTACATTCCCATTACAAACTTTATTAGACTGTTTTTTAATAGTTAATTTAAACATAAAGAAACTGATGTGCCTAGTATTAACGTGAGTTGGTATTATTGATATTATTAAATTGTGTGAACTGCCCAGAAATGTTTTTCGAATTTTAGTATTGTCTGTTGTATTTGTTGTAAAAGTTGTGGTCTGATCACGATAGAACAGGTCTATCTGGTTGGCCAACGGTGACACGCGATGGCCTATGACTCCAGCTTCCGACAAGTCCCCGGGGGTACGATGATTAAAAAAATTGTTCAAAATCATAAAAAGAATATATCCAAATCGGTCCATAAATAAAGAAGTTGTATTCGATTTGATTAACCTTTCGTTTCTTTTGAAGTTGATTAAAAATACGTTTTGTTTCTTATCTTCGTTTGAAACAAATTTCTGGGCAGATTAAATCATTCTATAGTTAAGTAAAATATCTTAATGTATATTAAGTAAGTATCAAATACTTTGCACTGATAAATTTATATAGGTTTAATAACTATCATTTGAAATCAGTAGGTTGTCATCATATTAAAGTTGTGATTTAAAGTACAGTAGCTCTTGCGCACATATTAAAATGTTGGTGTATGGTATTTATTAGGATAAGTTATACTCAGTTATTAAATAATAATCTACTTATACAGGATTTCCTAAAGAATTTATAGTTAGTGGAGTAAATCTCAAGGTTCTCACCGAATGGAGATATAGAACGAATTAACGGGTACAAATTAATTAACTTTGTTAACTTGCCAACGTGTTTGAAACTTATTCTTAAAACTACTTTGATAAATAAATGATTCTTTATAGTGTTTATATAATACTTTTATTTTTTCATACCATTTTTTATATCTATATACAATATGTATAAAAACCCCGTCGATTTAACTAGTTTTAAGTGAGTAATTATTTTACCAATTGCATATCTGCCCGTGTTATTGCCAATTTATTTTTGATTCATGTACCTATTCAACGAAGAATCGTGTCCTCTAATTATATATTTCCCAAGAACAAAACGATAGCAAATATGGTTTTCAAAACGGCAATTTCTTATCTATTAAATTATTAAACATATGTACAATATGAATTAAAAAACCCCATCGAATCCGAAAAGGGTATATAGGTGCCCCAATAACATTAACCAAAAAAAAAAAATATTTATTATGAAATTAAAAATGTTATTGCGATTTAAAATTAACATATTTAATTTTAGTTTCCCTAAAATTTAGCAAATGTTTAAAACGTGATAACATCGTCGCCAGCCCCCGGCGCGGCGCGGCGCAGCGGTACGTTTGATCGTATGGCGGTATTCTGCGTCGCGCTGCCTGTTTATGTAAGTTTCCTCGTTTATCAATTTCTTTTTTACATTTTATTAGGGGTATCTTTTTTTACTTATAATATTAGATAGATAACATAAACAAAATATAATCTCGATACCTAATAACACCTTCACGGATCCGACGGAGTTTTTAATTCATATTGTATATAAAAATGGATGTTTGTATCTATGTCCCCTGGAGACTCCAACACGGCTCGAGCGATTTTGATGAAATTTTCAGATAAAATTCACATTAGCTCAGCAAGTGATCCTGTAAAGTTTGATAGTGATCGGATCCAATTTTTTTTTTGTGAGCCACAGCCACTCTTGTCCGTGTTTGATAGTAATAAATAAATTAGGGCACAGAGATTTCTGAATACTTGGGATAGTTCGACTGGTGGAATACCTCCAACCTACAGAAGATCGCAGCCAAACAACCTTGTGTTGTGTTCCTGCGATGAGTAGGGTTGCCATAGTTCCTTGGAGGAGTCAAGGCCGCCAAAGCGCTTGTTGTAGGATGTAGAACGAATAACCGTCCGCGTTGAATGCAAAATTAACACTGATTTTATTTATTAATTAGTCACCCGATTTCAACGCAGGCACACGATGCATCGTATGCAGTTTTGTATTGTACGACGATAGCTCATACAGGTATCACTATACCTATAGAGCCACTTACCATCAGGAGGGCCGTATACTTGTTTGCCACCTAAATCCTACAAGAAATCATAATAATAACGGCTCTTCAAGGCATGTTGGCAACCCTAACCCTCCAGTTTGGTTTCTAACGTGATTTATTATTATTTTGATGTCCGTGGATGCGAAAAATGATACCAACAGAAATATTTTGATGTCTAAACGATTAGCGATTAGGTCATTGATCAAATATGGAAAGTCTCAATTACTATACTTCAGATAAAGCTTTCCTTTTCTCTAAATATGTCACATTTCCGTGTCTGATAGTACTTTGGCGTGTTCAATAATAACGCTAGTCAGTAGGGCTTTATTTTAGTTTGGCGTGTTCAATAATAACACTAGTCAGTAGGGCTTTAGCACATTTACTTTGTAATAAAATAATACAGGTTTTAGTACATAACGTGACGTGAAACCAACCGTCTCAATTTCGTAAGTCTATCTGATATGTCATCACATAAGTACTTTTTAATATTAACAATAAGAAACAGCCAGTACAAAAATAGTGGCGAATGAGGCGCCACAGTACCTAAGTACAGTACAATCCAGAAACAAGGCCGATAATCTATCGCCAGTAGTCGCTACTCGTACCAGCCTCTATAATGATACGACATGAACTGAATGATCCCGAAAAACGTTGCGCTGTGCGCATGAAATCTAATCACAAGACTGCTTTTCACTATACCTATGTATAGTGATCGCGACTCAATCGGGTTGTACATCCATACTTAAAAATTGAAGTGGATTGTGCAAATGCGAATCCATAAAATGTTTGGACATATCATACGCAACGAAAGCTCTTTTGAACGATTAATGGTACTAGAAAGTAAACAGTCAACGTTCTCGCGATCGATCACCTACAAGATGGGCATACCTCATTAAATCTTCTACGAAGTGCTCCCTCGCTCAATGTACACGCAGTGCCACGACTAAAGAGAGATGGAGAAGTCTCGCAAAAGCCTCAACCAAACTGTCTGTCTCGGTCGATCAAGGCAAACATGTCCACTATCCATCTCTCTCATCATTTTGCCGTAAAATTAAGAACCTACCCAGAGCTTGTGCGAATAAAAAACATTTGAACTGAGTAAAAAGGGTTAGCAAAAATCGGTTTACTCGAGGTTTTTATTTTTTTACTAGTTTTTTTTAGTATGAAACTAACAAGTATTGTACCATTTTACAATCCTGATTAAATGCGCAAACTTTTAATGGCACTTGCCAAGGCACTTTAGTACATTTTTTTTAAAGGAGGGCCTTTCAAAGTCGACCAATTATGAAAATTTTAAATTCATAGTTTAACAAATAGTCTTAATTCTCGAAAACTTGGGGCAGTTGTGTCATTATTTTTGACTGTGGTTCTAGAAATATTATTTAGGGTTACGGTTCCAAAGTTTAAATGAAAAAAAAAATCAAAATTAACCACAATAACCGAAAAATGGTTACAGTTTGACCAAATTTCTAGGTTTTTCTTAAATGCCCATAATTTCTAAACTACATGGGATAGAATTTTTTTCTGATTTTTCTCATGACGGTTACAATCATTCCTGTCACCCCGTTTCGGCTTGACGTTGAGTTCTGGGACACTCTGTATATTCTAAGCGAAATAACTATTGTAAACTATCTGGATTATACAGTTTTGATACAAGTGAATTATTTCATTGTGTTATTCCACATAAATGATGAAAATCAAACTTGGGTGAAAGTTTGTATGAAGAACCCGCCATGTCTCAAATTAGAGATATTCATATTTATGCTTTTGGTAAGAAAGAAATAAAAAGAATTATTTCATGAAAATTGTACACGGGAAATACACGCCATTCCTCAATCGATACGGCATATGAATTGTCAATAATATGGGTAAAAATAAAATTACGGGATGTTAATAACTACTGCGTAACTATAAAAGCGTGCGGAGCGGCGCGGCACACCGCTAGTATTTCAGTAAATACAATATTTTTATCGGGCGGCCAGATGGCCACATCGCGAAGTCGCACGGCTCGTTCGCGCCGCTAACTACACTAATAGACCTAGACCCGAGCCGAGTGTTGAATTATTTTATTTTTGTATTATCTCTGAAACTATGCGTCCAAATAACATGCCGTAAAAGACGAAGTTTATCTTCATTATAAATTGTCTTTATGATGAAGTAACTCTTGTTCGTAAGGATAAATATGTCATTCTTAAAAATAATTCTCATAAATTAATTTTTACTCTACAACAAAAAAAAACAAATGCAAAATATCTTATTGTGGCTCGTGTATAAGAGATCCGCTTTATTATATTATTAGTATTATTATATATTTTACGTTTTTTTTAAACATGGAATGATTCGTCTAATTTATAACCAAAATGTTCTAGTCCTTACCATTTCAAATTTTGAATTCTATGTCCCTATTAGGCCGTGTCCTAAAAGTGTATAGCCTCTTTAAGCTTAGCTTCTATTCAAATGAGGTACTAATATATAATAGTACGGTGACTTTCGAGACATTCTAATTTTAAAGAGTATTTGCTTATGTTTTTAAGTCAGTTCAAACTTTTTTGAATAAAATCGGATAGAGTTTTCAAACATGTGTCAAAATAAAATGTACTTTAAAATTTAAATTTTAAATCAAAAGTACTAAGGAGTATTGATATCAACTTTGAAGCAAATCGCCGCCAAAATAAATTTCTACCCCTTATTAACCCCGAATTTCAATAAAACACGAAAGTAGATTGGACCAAGGAATCACGTTGTCCAATACAAACTCTCCACCCCTTTCCAATGCAGAATTTCCAAAAATCCTTTCTTTTCGGATGTCTACGTCATACAAAGAACACACTCCCCAAGTTTCAGGTCTCTACGATCAGCGGTTTAGGCTTTGCGTTGGTCCGTCTTTTAGTCATTGGACAAAGCATTTTATATGTATAGATATATGTAGTTCTGTACTATAATACAATAAAGCAAAAGAGTTTTGTTATGTATTTTTAGTAAAACCATTCTGTTTCTTTATTACAATAAAACGACTCCATCGACCATATTTTTTATTCACTCTTATCAATTTTTTTAAAACCATAGACTTAAAACTTTTATACAATCATAGACAAAAATCATTATGATGGTCATTGTCTTCCAATAAGATTTTTGTTTGTTTAAACACGTTGATCTTTAGAACTACGAGTCGGATTAATTCTTCTTGTATATGATAGTCAGATTAACGAGGAATAGTATAGGCTCTCTAACATTAGACTACAACTCTCAGCTAGCTTTAAATATTGATTTTTGTTAAGTAAATCGAAAGTGTTCCCGAATTGCTTTATCCGCGTTCGCGGGCGTAATGGTTAATGGTACGTAAATATAATGTTCTACATAAATATTGCTCCTTAGTATGTCTAAACAAAAACCCGCGATAGCATATGCCTATCTCTTATAGGTAAGCAAGCCATAACAAGGTATTTTGCGAAATAATTTTGTTGAAGATAAAAATTGCTCTAGGAGTTTATTTTTAGGCATGCCATATTAACACTTACGAACAAAAGTTAATTCATCATAAAGACAATTTTATGAACTTAAATTTTGCCCTTTATATCATGTTATTTGGAGACAGTATAGAAGATAATGAAAAATTAAAATATTTGTACTTGTGGGAAGCCAGAACGATTATTATGATAGGATACACGGGTGCGTTGGCGGCGCGGTGTTTGTCGATAACAGCTAGTTATGTAATAAAATATAATTTATAGCTTTTTTTTTTCTTCAATTGAATCAATGATTGTTCAGTTGGTAGCGTATATGGGATCCGCGTCGATCGACGTGAGTTCGAATCCCGTCAATGAGCCTGAGCTTTCGGTCAAGGAAAACATCGTGATGAAACCATATCATGGGGGTAGGACTTTTTCTATTGCCCCCCCCCCCCTAGCTAGCTACCAACCTCAAGTTGAAAATCTGTCGCCAAACACCAACAGGTGTGTTCCGGTAGCTGCACTTGAGAGCCAGTCTTCCACTAGGCTACCATCTTGGGCCACATCGTCACTTTAAAATCAGATGAGGTTAAAAAGAATAATTATAAATATTGTATTGTAAAAATTTGGACAGCCACATAAATGCCTTAATTTTTTATTCAAACAGTAACATAATAAACAAAAAGTTCTTAATCTTTTCCATGTATTTTCTCTCTCAACAGTGTGGTGCAAGTGCACTCCACTGCCGCGGGTGCCCATGCATTTGATCTTACCCCTAAGATACAGCTTACAGCTTACATCAGACAGACTATAGATAGGTAATATAAATTTGACATCGTAGCGGAAATAACTAAAAGGGTTAGAAATATTACCTACTAACACTATCACTACGAACTGAAACACCGAAATACAAAAACTATGAAGAAAAGAGCAAGGGCTATAAATTTCACAATAAGTTTTGTATCTCTATCGTTGTAACCAGGGCCGTCTTAAGGATATTCAGCGCCGGGGTGCGAAAGTCATCATGCCCCGCTCTTTCAACCAAAAAACAATGTATTTTTTTTATGATTCAACACATTATTTCTCTAAAATACAAACAGATAATTATACATATAACACAATTTTTCGGGATTTTTTAATGGGAATATTTTTGAATAATGTCATTTTGTCATTAGCTTTTCATTCTATACCTACTTGTAATGGTCAAGTTTGCCAATCTAACTTGGACCCATGGTTGACCTTAAATATGCTGTGCTCGCAGCTCTGCTTTCGTGGACTACGGTGTCAGTCAGGGTTGTTTTGATAGGCTAGTAGATAATATCAAGACCTATGGCGGGGCGGTCGGCTTGCGCTCCCCAGGACTCTGCGCTCGAGCGCCTCGTACCCCTTGCACCCCCGGGTGAAAGACAGCCCTGGTTGTAACCGCTTTTTTCGAGCTAAAAGCTCCATAATAATTATCAAAATAGTCGACGATGAGTGTATTTTATTCACAGAACAAGGATTGTAGTTGCATGTTTTTATTCCTTTTTTTTCTTCAAACTAGAATAAAAAAACATTTTGTTGTTTAAATAAATTTTAACAGTATTTTGTGCATACGAACAATGGTACATTTTAAGTAAACTGAAAAAATTATAAGCAACACTAATTTCAAATGACGGTTTGACGACTTGTCTCATTAATTGATTATTTCCTTCTCTGTTTACGTTTGGTATTTATCAATGTTTAGTGATTATAGGTTCTGCGAGTTGCCAACCTTCTCAAGAATTGAATGGAATGGACATGGTTGGTAGGTAGGGGGTTTTTTACAATTTTGGTAAAAAATTTCGTTCTTTGCGAAATTTTGGGGAAAAGTGTGGGGAATTGGAATCAAAGTAAGCGGAATTTTTTGCGTAATTTTATTTTTACACCTTACTTGCTAGTTGAAATATTATGATGAATGCAGCTCGATATTATACCGATTATATAGAACTATCTGAGTTAACCTCTCCGATTGCACAATA
This sequence comes from Saturnia japonica, assembly GCA_033032175.1. Lineage (NCBI taxonomy): Eukaryota > Metazoa > Arthropoda > Insecta > Lepidoptera > Saturniidae > Saturnia > Saturnia japonica. Next base: position 3,253,870 of record CM065304.1, on the reverse strand, counting down.
TCGTTCAAGTGGAGGATATAATTCCTGGAAGTATTTGATCCTTTACTACTCATTTCATCCTCTCTAAAAAAGAAAAGATCCATAGGCATGAATAGAGAAGAACATTTTCCAACTGAAACAGTTTATTTTTTGTTATACACTAGTATGCTAGCCCAGCATGATAGCGGTGAATGCCGATAGATTTAGATCTCTCGGTGGTCGACGTTATGTTTAGATTAATTATATAACAAAAATATTCAGTAATAAGTTAGAAATGAACTATTATTTCGCTATTTTTATGTAATATGCTGGTGCAAGAAGTTTGACATATCTGTGACGTACTTTTCACATCCGTTTAATATATTCATGATGTGGAAAATTACAACCCTGACATTATTTTGGTAAAAATATTGGCGGTAAAGGGTCGATTACTAGGTGAATATTATTATCTTATATATCGATTAAATTTTCAAGCTACTGCTGAAGTAACCATGAAGAAGATTCGCACTTGCATATTAGAATGACTCAAGAGTCAACATTGGCAGTTGAACGAATTGATGTGTTCGTGTTACCTGGCTTACATATAGGAGAGCTAAAAATTGGTTCATAAAAACAAACCCTTTATATTTAAAATATAAAACAAAGCAATACCTAGAACAACATCGTGGCAGTGCCATCTTATACAGGTGGGCCAGAAAGATTTGCGAATTTTAAAAAATAATAAAAGAAAACTAAATACATTACACATCTATATTTCAATTAAAATAGACATCTGGGAAATTTATTTCTTAAAAATTACATCATTCAGGTGTGCTGAATCCCGCTGCAAACATTCCTCGAATCTGAACCTCAAATTGTTAAAAACTCGCTGACACATTGCGCGAGGAATAGCTGCCATTTCTTCTCGGATATTTATCTTCAACTGGTTAATCGTGGCTAGGTTATTGGAGTAGGCTCTACTTTTCAGGTATAACTACATGAAAAAAGTCCGGTGGCGTTAGATCCGGACTTCTAGGTGGCCATGCAATGTCACCTCGGGGCGTATCAGTTTTCCAGCAGACATCTCGTTTATGGCCGCCAACGAAGCATTAGATGTATGGCATGTCGCACCATCTTGTTGAAACTACGTCGCACGATTATAGGCTTCAAATTGTTGCAGTTGCGGAAAGAAAAAATCCCTTAACATGGCTATGTATCGGTCGGAATTTACAGTGACAGATTGCCTTTGTTTATTTTCAAAGAAATAGGGTCCTATAATTCCGTGTGCTGATATGGCCGCCCAAACGGTTACTTTCGGCGAATGTAGAGGCTTTTAATGTTTTGCACGTGGGTTCTCGGCAGCCCAGTAATGGCAATTCTGCTTATTGACATGCCCATTTAAGTGAAAATGGGCTTCGTCGGAGAACAGAATATTGTTGAAACTCTGAAAGCGTTCCAACATTGTTTCAACAAAAGCTCGTTGTAAAATTAGGTAATTTGGCAGTAATTTCTGCACAAATTAAATATTATACGGGTGCAAATTGAAATCTTTCAACAAAATGCGACGCAAAAATGTTCTGGACACCACAAGTTCAGCTGATCGCTTGCGAGTCGATAGACCAGGATTACGTTGAACTGAAGCTCTAACTTGTTCAATTGTGTCTTCCGTTCTCATCGACCTTGGGCTTCCCGCAGGCTTTTGTTTGAGAGTCGAACCAGTAGCTTCGAACTTTCTGACCCACGATCGAATCACACTTTCCTTCGGACACTGATTTACGTCATGTAATCCAAACTCACGCCGAAATAAACGTCGAACAATAGCGCACGAATCGCCATTTTTATAATAATGTTTAACGCAGAATGCACGCTGCGCTCCGGTGAAGCGATCCATCGCGACTAAATTTCCGAGAACCGAGCTTCTCATTCCCACCACCCGCGCAGCCCCGCGCTCAAAAGGTTCAGACGCAAGAGTGTTTTTATAATCGTACGCCCTTCTGGCCCACGCTGTATCAATATAAAAAAGTAATCATGAAAATACTTGACTTTATTAATATATCAACCGTACCTATAAAACTGACTTATGTAACGATAAGATTGACTGTTAATCAGACAATATATGATAAATAAACTTATTTTTTATACAAAATTCTGATTTTATTACTATATCTACTGTACGTAAAAATTTGCCTTATTAGTTACATAAGTGATTGTAGGATTTTATCGTCAAGTCAGTTGTACGGAAAAATATTAACTCTGATATTACGTAATAATTTACTATTCATATTACATCAGAAGAAAGTAATATAAAAAATAAGATTGTGTGGTTTTATGAAACTACGGTAAAAGTGAAACTTTTTTTCACATTATAGACATTTAACTAAAAATATTTAGCATAATATTCCATTATGGGTATAAAAATCGCTTTATCAATCTTAATTTTACACTTGGCGAACTATAGGCGCCGCCATATTGGCCTTGGCTGCTCTGGCGAGCGCCTTTCACTTTATCCCTACTCCGCGGCCGACCGTCACGCGACATGCAACACACAGACCAAAAATTTTAAGACGATCTAATTAAAGTTTCACTTTAATAATGCCATTACATTACATTAAAATCATATTTTATTATCAGTATGACGCCACATTAAAATCACAGAGAATGAAATAACTTTAAAATCGTTAATAATATCAGTTGTATGTCATGTGTATATCATAACTCTGTGATCGTATGCCTTATGTGTGATGGTCAAGATAAGGTATAGTGTTCAGTGGGTTGGAACAAGGTCTGGTGAGTACGGTTGGTGACGGAGTTTCCAGCCGTAACTCCTGTAGTTTTGAGGCGGTCCGTTGTGCGGTGTATGCACAAGTGTTGTTGTGGAGAAAGAATGAACAATTTACAAGTCTCGATTGTTTGACAGCGAACGTTTTCATCATAATTTTCGATTCTTAACAGTACACCTCTGCAGTAAAGTTTGGCTTCCTCCTGTGTCCAACCAACCAGTACGACGGACGATTTCGATTACCATACACGATCTTACCAAAATCCGATTCAGAATTCTTCATTGTAGCATGGATTCAGTGTCATCAGCGCTGCAGAAACAGCTCGAAGTATTAATGATGTATATGGGGAAGCTACTGTAAAAGAAAGCATGGTACGTTTTTGGTTCCAACGTTTTCGTTCTGGAAATTTTGACTTACGAAACAAACCCCGTGTACCGTGTACCGCGTGTAGACCCGAGTTGATAATAAAGAATTAAAGGTGATCGAGGAAGCGGATCTTTCGCAAACCACGTTAGAGTTTGCGGCTGGCTTCGGTGTGAGTGATAAGACAATTTTAATTCACATGAAACAAATTGGAAAACTGAAAAAATCGAGAAATCGATACTGCATGAATTGACTGAAGCACACCAACAAACACCCATTGAGTGCTGCGTTACATTACTCAACCGTCACAATAACGAGGGAATTTTGAATCGTATTGTTACGTGACGAATAATTGATCCTATACGACAATCGGAAACGCTCATCACAGTGGTTGAACACAGAACTGGCCAAATCCTATCCCAAGCAAAAGTTAACTCAGAAAAAGGTACTGGTGAGTGTTTGGTGGACCAATGCTGGTGTCATACACAACAGCTTCCTAAGATCTGGCCAGACGATAACGGCAGATTTGTATTGCCTACAATTGCAAACCATAATAGAAAAGCTAGCCGTTAAAAAACCGAGACTGGTCAATATCTCAAGCCCACTGCTGCTTCAGAACAACGCTAGACCCCAAACTTTACGTCCGACGGTCGCTAAATTAGAGGAACTGCGGTTGGAATGTCTCCGGAACCCACCATATTCGCCGGACATTGCTCCAACAGATTACCACTTTATACGGAATTTGGACAATTTCTTGCAAATTCAATTCCGATGAGGCTGTCAAAACTGCCTTCAAAGATTTTATTGTTTCTTGCTCCCACAATTTTTTCAGCAATGGAATCAATGAACTACCTTTAAAATGGCGAAAGTGCATAGATAATAATGGTACATTCTTCGATTGATTAAATGTATAATTTCATAATATTTTTTTTCATTTTACTTTTACCACATAAAACGCTAATTTAACCATAACCATATAAAGCTTGTAAAAATACGTGTAATATTATAATTGCCTCTTTAGGAGGTACACTACGCACAGTTATTAGAACGATCATGATAGTTCAACGGTATGTAACGGCTCCAATATCGGTGCGCTCGAAATTAGAATCTTATGCTGAGTGCGAAATCTCGGTAAAGAAAAAACAAACGTATGATTATAGTGGAATCCTATGTTGTAGAATGTGAAAATAATGTCATTACTACAAAAATCTAAATAAAATAATTTACGTCTTGTCTACTCTACACAGGAGATCGAATGACCGCTAACGACAAGACCGACTACAATTTCAATCTAGCTATAACTGTGCCCATGAATTTTTTTATAATAGTCCGGTCATTTGTGCACCCATCCAGAGCCTTGTCTGGGCACCGCCTTCGTTACGACACTAAATATAATACTAAATGTTAATGCAATACTTAATAATAACCATATTATTCATCCACCCTATAACCTTTTAACAGTAAAACCTGCTCGAAATGGTCTTCGAATTGATGAAAAACCTTATTAAATTTTTATTTAAAGAAGGTGTTTACAACTACCTTGTTGACTATACTTGTACGTTTCTAGAAATTATGAGTATCTTAGGTTGACACAATAAAGAGATACAGCCTTCATAATAAAAATCTAAAAATCGTACTCCGTGATGAATTATTTAAACCTATAGGATATTTCCTGCAGGCTTAGTCTTCAAATTTGGCACGAAGGGTGGTAACAAAAGCTATCAAATAAATCCATCCGAAATTATGAATATGTGAACATACAAAACTTATTAAAAATTTAATACTACTTTCTTTATTGTAGCGGAAGTTGTTTAGCTTAGGTTTATTTATTAGGTTGGCACTTTATTAGCTTCTGGTTTTGAAGTTGTTATCCAAAATGAAGAACAAAAAAACTATTCAATGTAGTGCCTAAGAAGGCACTCATTCAGGCACGTTAAAACACTATTACTGGTTCCGAAAATTTCCCAGTCATTAAGAAAAGCCGGAAAGAAACTCGATCGATTTTGGATGGTCATGTACAGTTAGATACATAGGTACAAAGTAAGCTTTATCACTTAAACTTCGGTATGAAATAAAAGAATAATATCGTTAATTCATATTTAATGTTGCAACAATATTGAAAACTTTATAAATTTATTAACAGGGCAACATCGTAAATAATTTAATTTAATAATTAAAAATAATTTAATAATTTAAAAAATATTGCTTAACTTTTATTGTAATTCAATATAGATCTAATCAGGTACAACACTATCAAACTCCTTCACTCTGCATTAAACTCGCGCTCTTTCTATATTGTAGCTGTAGCTAGCTGTATTGTAATTTAAAGAATAAAGTCAGATTTATAGTGAGAACAGTATTACAACGGTACAATTAAATTAAATAGATAATAATATATTATGAACACCATAGGAAATAACTATTAACAACAAATGAAGAAAGCTATATCATAAGAAGAGATAGCTAGCTAGCTATAAACAAGTTGCTAAAATTTTGAAAGCCGTAAGATTTCAATATGGAACATAGTTTGAATAGGAAAATATATTAACTAATGTTTTCTTTTTAACTGGCTTCAACAAAAGAGTTATGGGTTCGCGTGATCTTGTCGTCACCGATAAAAAATAAAGAGCGTGAATGTGTCCGTCGAGCGCCAGTCATAATGCAAGTCAAGTAAGGTTAATACATTACATTACATTATATACATATGTTTTTCTCGCGCGTTAAGCGCCATCTAGAACAACATTTAGATATCAATTACGAGTGTCTTAGGTTGACACAATAAAGAGATACAGCCTTCATAATAAAAATCTAAAAATCGTACTCCGTGATGAATTATTTAAACCTATAGGATATTTCCTGCAGGCTTAGTCTTCAAATTTGGCACGAAGGGTGGTAACAAAAGCTATCAAATAAATCCGAAATTATGAATATGTGAACTTACAAAACTTATTAAAAATATAATACTACTTTCTTTATTATAGCGGAAGTAGTTTAGCTTAGTAATAGGTACTCATATTTTAATAAAACGTAACACTTTTTTTATTTCCGCCATTTACGTCTAATAATAAAATAGATAAGAAGACCTGCTGCTGCGAAACTGAAGAAAAACTTGAGATTCTTCCAGCGGTAGGGTAGGGCAGCGTTAGGCTCGCTGGAAACACATCGGTCACGTTCAATATACATATAATTTAGACAATAACTATTACTTGTAGTAATATATATATATATAAATAAAATGATTGAGGATTGCCATTGTGCGCGCGCGTCACGTAACAATTATTCGATAGATTTTGACCATTTCTTTTTTGTTAAAACGTTATCTTCATTCAATAAAAAGTTATCAGTTTTAAGAAATTTTTATAAGCACTACGCGTTCATCGACGTGTTTTCTTGCTGTGGTGATGTGAGGATTATAATATTAGTATAGATTAACGCGAACGAAGTCGCGGGCGATTGCTCATAAATAATAAAAACCTAGAGGTATACATGTGTATAATGTGACTTGAAAGGACATAAAGAATATCTATCAGTGACGCGCGGCAACCAAAGCGGAAATGTAATTAAACAATGAATTATTTTCGTAATGTAAAACGGATAGGTATGTACCTATACGAATTGTTTGAAATATATTTACCTGCTCCGCGAATCATTCATGTTGTCTTCGTCATGATCGACGGCCGATTCGGAGTCCGAACGACCCAGTGCCGACGATGAATTCGAACTCGAACGAGCCGGGATGGACAAAGACTCGTGCTCCGAACTCAAAAGAGTCGGGGTGGACAGATACTCTTGCTCCGAACTCGAACGAACCGGGATGGACAAAGACTCTTGCTCCGAACTCGAAAGAGTCGGGGTGGACAGATACTCTTGCTCCGAACTCGAATGAGCCGGGATGAACAAAGTCTCTTGCTCCGAACTCGAAAGAGCCGGGGTGGACAGAGACTCTTGCTCCGAACTCGTGTTGAAGGCTGGAATTGAAGACAGGTTTACTATAAATTATAAATTAATACTTAATACTATAATCATAAGTCAATGCGTGTAGTCCTGTTGTGAAAAGGACAAGAGGAAATTAGATTGTATATGTCTTCAGAACATTCACCATGATACAAACGGGTAGAACACAGTCAACGAGGCGATATTCCTGTTCAGCTGAAGCGGCTCGATGTATTTGGTAACACCGGCATCATTAACAATGCGAACAGCCCGTCTCTTCAAACTGTTCAGAGCATCGAGGAGGTATTATGCGGATCCATCCCAGAAATGTGAACAGTATTCCATACACGGCTAAACTTGTACCTTGTAAAGAAAATACAGTTGACCGGGCGTGGAAAATGGTCACACCCTGTTCAGGATTCCGAGTCTCCGAGATATAGGGGTGATGAGGCTCCTAGAATATCGAGGCTATGACGCATCGCTAGCAAGACGTTCGGAGAGGTGAGAGTTTTGAGATAGTGATAATACATACGCGTTGAACTGAAGCTCCTAACGAGACCCCAGTTGCGGAGTCTCACAGAGCGAAGCGGCGCCGGCGGCGACGGAGTAACGGCGTTTGTCTCATCAATGACGCATGCATCCTCGGGGGTCTGTATAATACATCACATTTATTTATATACTGCGAAAAAGAGGAGGGTTATGTTTTCGATCTTATTTATGTCTATTTCTTTGGCACGCTCTGTAGCCTATACGGTATTTTTGCATACGAGGTGTCGTTAGATTCTTCTTAATTGTGGGAGTGATATAAGTTTTATAATATTTTGGTATGACGTCTGGAAATCAAATAAAAGTCGGACAAGTCACAAATAGAACTAGCACCCTGACTGTCTGACTCTGAGGATTCCAAACTCATTACATTACTTACTGTATATAACCATTTTTATCTTCAACGTAATAATTAAAAATAATCTCGTATCCAAATAAATTTGTTAAACTTTATAAAACTTGATTATTTAATGTAAATTACAATTTTACTTTACATTATCTATTTATTGTAATAGAAGAGTATGTTTAAACGCCAATCAGGCAAAAACCACTGAACCGAATTTAATAAGATTTGGAATGATTGGTGCATTTTGACACGTATGGACATTGGTATGGTCTATAAATTGCGTTTATGATATGTACATATAAAAAAGAATGTATGTATAGACAAAGTGAAAAGATAATAAATTCATCCAAATTATTTATTTTATCCTTTACATAATTAAAAAAAAAGTAAGAAATCGTGTTTTTTTATTTTATTTTTTAGGAGTGTCCAGAGACAACGCTGTACGGTTTGGTATAAATCATCATGAAATTGATTTGATTAAATTAAAAATAGTTGTACTCACATTATTAGGATCGAAAAAATCAGTGCCATCTATAATGGCCTCGTACGAGAACTTCAATTGGTCGGGGGTTTGAACAAGTCCCATTCTATAATGACGCATCTCTATTAATATTTGCGGAATATCAACGTTATCTGGCCCTTCGTTTGCGATCTAAAAAATTATACGCTTATGCTGAGTAAACCATAAGAGATATAACAAAACAATATACTAAATAATTGTAGATATTAAAAACACATACAAAAACATCCGAGAAAGTAAGCATCTATCATGTAAGGAACACCCACAATAAGCACTTTTGTATTTAAAATAGCCGGGAGCGGGAGAGCAAGATTCGCGCGGGCAATCTGTAGTCCACGTGAACGAAGTCACGGGTACAGCTAGTTCACTATAATTCACATAATAATCTTTTGACAATAAAACCGGCTTAAACTTTGAACTTATTGTCTAGCAAATCAGAAATATGCTCTGGGATCTTATTATACAATCTAAAATTATTACCTAAAAAACTTATATTGGTCTTCAGTACGACTAATGTATCCCTATTTGTAATATTAATATTCAACAAATCTATCTTGACTAAGTTTTTACGAATATACATTAAGCTATCAAGGATGTATTGGGAGGGCAAAGTTAAGATCAAAATCAAAATAATCTTTATTCAATTTAGGCCCCAAGAAGGTACTTATGAACGTCAAAACACTACTGATAGACAGACTACTGAAGATGTTAATATAATAAACTACTTTACTCATGTATGAAAAGCACATTCATATCATAAGTGTTTTTCTTCCTTAATGAATGAAATTAGAAATATGTAATAGAATGGTTCAAGTAACTTACAATGACAAGGCAGGCGTCGATCAAGCAAAACATTCCTGATCTGCCTATCCCAGCGCTGCAATGCACTATTGGCGGTCCTACGTTTGAATCCAAAGCACCAGAAGACCGGACCTCCCTTAAAAATTTAAGAAAGTGCGTCGGAGATGTTGGCGTTCCAAAATCAGGCCAGGTTTCATCATACTGGTACTGGACTATAACCCGGGATGTCTTGCTCATCATGTCATATATCCTGAAAACAATATTTAAGTCGTACAAAACAGGAGTTTTAACTAAGTGCTCAGGGGTGACCGAGCGCCCTGTTCGCTGCCCGAGTTGCTGTTCAGTTCTATTCGCTAGAAGACTCATGACTCATATTAGATATCACAATTAACATTAAATGAAAGAATTATTTAATATTATACTTTATAGCATTACCCTATATTTTTATAACATTACAAATAAGCACATGTGCGGTGTAGATTTTTAATGTGTGAGGCTGCAACAATAGCACGGTGGTAAGCGGGAAAAATACGCGCGACATACTTGAGCGAAATCGTTTTTTTTTTCAATAATACATTAAAGCAATGCACACGTGACTCATTGGTTCTTTATATTAGAAGTACCAATTGTGATACGGACCACATTGGCTAATCCATTGCTTCCGTGTATTCCGTATGTGCTCCGTATAAAATCATCAAAAATACGATACCAAACAAATAATTCCAAATGAAAATAAAATAATAATAAATAATCTTTGTTTTTCAGAGAAACAAGAGAGAAAGAAGAGAGAAAGAAATCGGGAATATCAAAGGCCATGTTTTCACTTCTGCCGGTACTCCCGGAGTGCAACCCATATATGCTATATTATAATTTGAAAAATAATTGTTTCCTCAAAAAATGTCTGTAGTTTACTCAAAGTATAAAAAATTGCTTTGGCAATGTTTGTCGTAAGTATAAAATTAACACAGGTGAAACTGTGGGGCACAGCTAGTTATTAATATGTAAAGAATGTAGGGCAGTTGGTTTCTTGAAACAAATAAAACGATCACACAGTGTTTAATGATAAGTGAATTACAATGACATTGGAACGAGATCACTCCTGACTGCACACGGGGGGAAAACTTCTCTAAATAAATTAATATCTGTGCAATTCACACGTGGTAAAAGTGAAACCCTCACATCTATGTTTTTATTTTTAATTCAGAAAATGATCTAATACACACTAATTTAAAAGTTATGAAAATTTACATACAAGTACTCATAGTCATTATTCACAATATTATTTTCAAATAATGCACATTTGAAATATCCATGGTAACCTAACACAATATCAGTCAGTAACAGAATGTGATAAGTGTTGTCTAAAAAGTTTTTGTTTCGTGCCTTTTTGGTGAGGTAATAAAATTCATTATTGCGTGACAATCTTTTTACTGTCGCTTTCGCTTTTTCGTTTCATCGACTTTCAAATCACAATGATGCTAAAGAAGTTTTCACTTCAAAAAATATTATGAACTGGCTGATGGGAACTAACAAGATGTCGAAAGGCGTTTAATATAGATGAGAGCACTCCACAATGCGCACGCGAGTGCCGCGATTCAACCGGTTGCAAGTATTCATTATTTGTTTTCATTCTACGAAGGCGAAGTAACAAATAGGCGAGTAAGTTTTGAGTGATTACTGTACCCTATAATTACGTACTACTAATCTTAAAAGGAGGCACAGTACTAATACCATCCATAATACTTTGCCACTCGATCGGTATTACAAAGTTTATAATATTGCGCATCAGGATAAAGTTTACCTGGCACACGACTCTGATATCTGGTACGTTTACCATCCCTGGCCGTTTGCTCTTTCGCAGTCGACAAGAGTTAACATTTGTTAGTAGTGAAACGTAAGTCTTACCGGAAACATCGTTTTATATTGTTGCCAAAATACTTTTCCTCAAATTTTTCTATTGACAACTGTACATCTTCTAATAATATCACTGGGATATCATCATCTGTTATGCTTTGGGGCCAGTAGGGGTAACATTTTCTCTGGCGATTTTCTACGAGTTTGTTCAACATCAGAATAGCACTGCAATTCTGCTCCCATGCCATAAGCCAAAAATGGCTTACAGTTAACTCAAGGGGTCCTTGAGTTAAAATATATTGTCGATTCGCACGAGGTATCTGTGGGACAAAAGAAAAGGCTTAAACTCTTCAAATATGAACCTATACACATATTCCAATAAATTCCCAGATAATCTTAGGTCGACTACTTGACTAGAATCATGAGTAAAAACATTTCCAAAGTTTTTAAACTTTTGTCATTCTGTTAGTTTGTACGCCAATCACGCAGAAACTACTGAATCGAATTTGACGGAATTGAGTATGATTTTTATATTGTGGATATTTGTTAATTTGAAGTTATTTGTGATGCGTTTAAGTTATGTATCCATAGTAATATTATAAATGCGAAAGTAACTCTGTCTGTCTGTCTGTTACGTTTTCACGCCTAGACCGCTCAACCAACTTTGATGAATTTTGGTATAGAGATAGATTGGACCCCAGGAAAGGACATAGCGTGCTTTTTGTAGCTAAAATAAAACTTTAAGGGTAGAAAATAGAGAGTGAAAATTTCTATGAAAAAATAATAATAGGGGAACACTAAATGCGCATGCGCGATAATGGTGAAATGACATCGGCTGCCATACCAACCAGTTTCTTGATTGTCGTCAATCTGGTTTGTTGATATATTGATATTGTTATACTTAATAAGAAATGTATTGTATTTCTAATAATTATCTATTAAATGATAGTCCAGTATTCTTTTTAAGATTGGCTGAATTGTTTTTAAACTGTTTAACTACGTAGTACGGCATAATTACTGTTTTATTTGACGTGCGCTGTCAATCGCGGCTCGCGGGAGATTATATATTCTTAGCGATATACCTATTGTAAATTATCTGGATTATAAAGTTTTGCTAAAAGTGAATCATTTCATTGTGTTATTCCACATATTGTGAAAATAAAACTTGGGTGAAAGTTTGTTTATAGAACCCGCCATGTCCGAAATTAGGGATATTCATATTTCTGCCACACGAGCTTATACAGTAAAGGCGTAGCTCGTAGCTGGCAACGCGAATTTCAGTTCGGTAGCGCACGCGCACGTAGCATTACATGTTTAGATAATATGAGACGCAGCGCCGCACAGTGGGCTGAAATCGGAGCCTCCCTTTCATAGGATTTTAGAAAAATTAAATATGTTATTTCATAGTTTTAAGTATACAGTTTTGTCAAAACAGTCATATCATTGTATAATTTAGCAATTTCTAGCTTTATTTTTAACTTCTACACCATATAATAAGGACCTGTAAATTTCAAATGTATGAAAATACGATTCAGAATTCGTTTTAAAATTTCAATATACCTATTTTTCTTTATTAAAAGTTGTAAATTACCTATAAATTTGCACTATAAACTTAAATTAACACCAATTATTATCATTACCTGCTACTATTCTTGATCGTTTTTGTTCCACATTTGTACCAAAATGTTTTGATTTTGCTAATTAGGGTATTTAGTTTATTGGTTTCGTTGATATTGATGTTTGTCATAAAAGATTAAACAGTTATTTCTGGGGCTAGATTACGATTCTAAATGAAAACAGTGTAAATAACATGAGATCTTATATTCATTTTAACTTATCGATTTCAACAGTACCTCTATTATTTATTTTTAAAATTGGGTTTTAAACTTTTAAGTACCAAAAAAATTTATTTAAAGTTTTTTGGGAAAGGTGGGTACAATCATTTTTTTCAAATAAAATTATAATATTATGATTATAATCTTTCTACAGAAATCCTTTTATTTTTTGCCCTTTCGTTCTTAATTTTTTAAAAAAATTTAAAAAAATTAATGTAAGCCAAAAAGTTTAAATATAGATTTGAAATATTTAAAAAACATTTAACCAATTCCCAAACATTTTTTACTGCCCCATTTGAAATAAATTATATTTGAATTTTTTCACCTACTTAAAAACCACTTTTAAATTAAATAAATAATTTACTAGATTAAATTATTTAAAAGGAACTTTTCTATAACCCGCAAATTTTTGGTTTTAGTTAAAGGGTGGTCCAAGAACTTTAGGGGACACCCCAAGAAAAAAAAACCAATTTATGAACAGACAAGATTTTTATTCAAAATAAAACAAACAAACGTTCTAAAAAAAATAATCAAGAGAACATTTTTAATAGGTTTTTAACGGTTCCAATTTAAAGAACACCACTTGCAGGCTTGCCCACCGTTCCACCCAAAATTAAAGGGAATCATCAAGAATTTAACGATTAACAATCAGGGAAAATTGGGGATTTTTGTGAAAACTTTAGCCATTTTTGAACTTGTTTTTTTTTCCCTTTTTTGCAACTATAAGCTTCTTCCCTGGTGATTTCTGGGAATTTAAAACGGACCAATACCTATACTGGATTCCCAATTAAAATTCCTTACTTTGGAAAGGTCTTGGAGGTTTTCCTGATATGGCAAAAACGCGCGGTCTATAAAATGAAAAGTAAATTGCATTGCCCATATTCTTTTTTGTGAAATTTTGAAAAAAAGGAATAAAATTTTATTTTTTAAGTACGTATAAGTTATACCCTGATCCGAGGCCCACGTAAGTAAAATTTTTTAAGGGAATTTTTCTTCACAAAATTTTCCAATTATTAATATATTTTTTTTACGGAAATTTTACAAAAATTCCGACTGAATTGGAATTGACTATCCTAGTATTGCCAAAAATTTTAATTTTTAAACCATTTCATAATTCCTTTTGCATAGAATTATTCAATAAAAATTTTTTCATAATTTTCATTTTAAAATAGAGTTTTCTTTTTATTGCCAAAATTAACTTTCCCCCGATTTAACCTTTTAGGATTAAAAAACAATTGAATGGTAATTTATTTTTCAAAAAAGATTTTTACATTGGTATTAATGGTTTTTCAGGTTTAAAATATGCTACATTTTTTTTTACTTTGATTTTATTCAAATTCAAAGGCTTCAGTTCATTCAAAATGTTTTAGAAAAAACAAATACAGGGTTTGTGGGATTTTAATGAACCAATGAAATATATTGAAATTGCCTCCCTTTTTTATCTTAACATTGTTTTGTTTTTAGAAAATAATAAAATTAAATTAATCTCGACCATTAGGTGGGAAACCCCTGAAAAATAAATAAAATTTATTTGTTTAATAGGATTCTAAAACATATAAAAAATGACGGTAGGCTTTTTACAAAATTGTTAAAATAGATTTATTTCTATTATTTGGAAAATTACCTTAAGGAATTAATAATATTAAAATTCGAAAAGTGTCTTTTTGTCTTTCATTTCAAAATGTGAAATTGAATGATTTTTATTTTATTTACAAAAAAAACAATAAATAACGTTAGTTTTTTTAATTCAGTTTTTTTCCCCAAGGAAAGGGGCTTATGATTTTGGGAAATTGGGTGAGTAAAAACCAATTAATTATGTTTTTAATTCTAGGGAAGGAAATTTAAAAAAAAAAAAAAAAAATTGAAATGTAATTTCTTGTTAATTTTTAAATTTTAAATTAAATATATTTTGTAGGTTGGCAAATTTTTTAAGGGTTAAAATAATCGATGATCAAAGGGGACATTACACGTTTAATGGCTTTTTGTTTCTTGGGTTTAACTAAATTTGGACTAGGCCCGATTTCTAAAAAGGAACCATGTTGATGTTTAATCCAATTAATTTGAATGGTAATAAAGAAGTTATTAATAATTTGATATTTTTTAAAAGATAATTATTTAGTTGTATTTGGGTTTAAAGGCGGTTAAATTGTTCCCTATTTAAAATAAATTGGCAAAAACTAATTGTAATAAGATCGAAAGTTAACCTTATAATAAAACAAATTTTGAAAATATTTTCATTAATTTTTTTGGGTAATTTTTTTTGTATTTTATTAATAAAATTTGTTTGCAAAAAGTAAAATTTTAATGAATTTTAATAAGATTCCAAAATTTATGTAATGTCTTTTATTAAAGATGGTTATTAAATTTTTAAACTACAAATTTGAATGAAAAGGTTATATCAGGGTAAATTTTATAAATGAAATGAAGCTTAGGTGAAATACTTACTTTGATTTATAATCTTCATCAAGTAATGAAATTCTAATTATTTCCAATGTCAAGTTTTTAACCCCCAGTAACTTTATAGTTTGTTTCATACAAAAAGTAGCTCCATTTATATTTAAAACTTCCATATTATGTAATAAAAATAACTGAAAAATGCTAAATTTACAATATAGGGTAAAAAACCTAAGTTAATGGATAAAAAAACAGAAAGACCATGCCACTTGGCCCCTAAAAACACCCGGAACCCTTCTGTTACTAGCCAGTTTTGTTGACTTTTTTTTCTCAACATTAAATTCCCTAATTATATTTTTAAAAAATAATTTTTTTTTAATGAATAAAAGTACCAATTTGAGTTCCAAAAAAAAGGATTTATTTTAAATACCCACAAAAAAATTAAATTAAAATTTTCTTTTTTCAATTTAGGCCCCAAAAACTTATTGTCAAAACCTACCATGTTCGGAAAACAAAATCAGAAAACCGCAAGGCTTGTGGGTTTTTCAACTCTTTTATATTTTTTTTTAAATTGAATTTAAGATTTAATTATATAAGTTTTATCTTTACACATATAAAAAAATCACAATCAATTCCCAAAAAAATTAGATAATCAATTTCAGAATCTTTCAGTAATAGCCACCCTTAATATTCGACAATAAAAATGGCATTAGTGAATCAATCCGTAATAACAGCGTTTAAAAACAACGGATTAATTATGGTTAAACTGTAAACTTAAAACCACAGCGGGGAGATTGTCTACAGATTTACCAAGCATTGCTAAATGGGAGGGGGCATTTCGCGTAATTATTGTGAGATTACGACTTTGTTTTATTATTATTAAATTTATTCGTAAACCGCTTAAAATTTTTTTAAAGAATCAATCATCAATCCTTCCTTATTTTAAAAAATGGATTTAAAAATGTGTTAATATAGATAATACTGACCAAAATGGAAGCCTGTGCTAAAAAACAAAACAAAAAACAAAGCTAAATTAAGACGCATAAATTTCTGGAAACTTGGGTTCACCCAACTCCCTTTAAGCAGGCTTATTTTTAAATCTTTTAACGACAAAAAAAAAATAATTTTTAACAGATACTACTTCAACAAGAATACATTTTCCTTTAAGTTGACAAATTCGATTTCAATGGTATTCATTTTTAATTTTTTCCAACTCATATATCCATTAACCGGTACAACAGGCGTTCAAAGAAAACGTTTTTTTCATATACGTTATCAGTTTCCCAGTATAAAATTTGTGGGTTGCCAAGTCAAGGAAAAAAAAGTGCTAAATTGAAAAAAAAAATTGTTTAAAAATCGATTTTTTCTTCAAAGGCGTTTTTTTTATGGATTTTATGTAATATTTTTTTATCAAAATGTATCTTCCAGTTTATTTTTACCAACAAAAGCTACCGTATTTAAATTAATCAAAACCAATTAATGAAGTTATCTCTTTCTAAAGATTTCTTTGTTTTTTGTTTAGTTGGTTCTAATCTCAAATCTTTTTGTGGAAAAAATACTTTTGTTATATCCCATTATCGAAGAAGGTATCAACCGTATTACGCTACGAAAAAACAAAGAAACAATAAAAAACAAAAAGGGAAATTATTGCTTTTGGACTTCCATTCTGATGCCGAAATGTTAAATTACTCAACAACATGTTATAATTGTTTCCTAAAAAATTTTAAAAAAGTCCATGTTTGGCTATCTTTTAAATTATAATATAACCTTTTTTATTTAAAAAATTTTTCTAAAATAATGATTATTTGCGAAGTTTTTCTAAAAATTATTAACTTTATTGAAATAAAATATTATCACAAGTATTTAATTTAACTTGTCCTTGCATAATTGTTTTAAAAATTTTTAGGAGATATCCTTTTAAAATAAACCCACCAAATAAAAACTTCCAGCTCTTTTAAATTGTTTATAGGTTCCTACGACCCAACTTTCAACCCCCCCCCCCCTTGTGTGAGCTACAAATCGTGACGATTAAAAATAAAAACTTACCAAAACTGTCATTTTAAGTCCTCCTTCAATCCCCTTATATTCTCCATAAATATCGTTATTTAAATTAAATAATGAGTCTTTTTAATTTAAATTTATTTTTTGGTTCAAAAGATTTTCAATAATGGAAGCAACCCGGTCTTTGGAACTATTTACCAGTGTATAATAATTTTTAGCGTTCCCACGGACTCGTTTAATTTTTAGAAAACCCCTAGCCATGCACCCGTTAGCCACAAATTTTCTTACAAATAAAATTTTTCAATTTTTCTTATCCCAAACTTTCCAAATAAATGAAAAGGCTTTAACTTCTAAAATTTCTTTAAGAAAAATTTGTTCGTAAGGATTAATATCCATGTGAAAAAATTCTTAAATTACTTTATAATGTTCCATTGTTTTTATATAAGTTTTTGGGTTATGCACCTATAGCATATGTATTCTTATTTCAAAATTACTCCCAATTTTTTGTAAGTTGTTTTGACAATAAAAAACGATAGGGATAAAGCTTCGGGAAGTTCATTCCACATCTTTACAAAAAATTTAAAGGCTAGTTAGGCTTTCTTGTTTAAATAGGCTAACATTTCTTGTTCCTATCGATCCAAAATTTTTTTTAATTCAGAGGTTATTTCAGAATTGGTTTTAAACAAAAACAAAAAATCTTGGTTTGATTTTATATCATTAATATATAGTATGTTCTTTTAAAAGTTTAAAGAAATTCCAATTTAAAAAAATTGAGGATCAAGGTGAAAAAAATGAAAAAAAAAAATTTTTATTTTTTTTAGTTCATAAACAAAATTTGGTAAAGAATGGGCATTTCCGTTATTAACAAATTTTTTGGTTTTTATTGTCTTTATTTTAAATTATTAAGAAATTATATTTAAAATTTCAGGTTTTTTTTATTTTTTGAAAAAACCAATATTAATTTATTTTATTAAATAAAAAAATAATCGACTTTATTAGTTTCCACTAGAAGGGCCGACCACTTGGAAAGTTGTGAATGTTAAAAATTTGACCCTAAAAATTCTAAAATGGAAAAATTTAAATTTAAAAGAAAAAAGTTAAAAACGTTTTTGATTCATTATACTTGATTTAATAACACTTGAACTGGTGGTTTGATTTTTTTTTAAAAAAGGAAAGCAGTAGTTAAGTATTTTATGTTCTTGTCTTGTGCAGTAAATTATTTATTTCTAACCATTTTGTTTATCTCCCAGGGTATAAATTTTAATAATCCTTCCCCCCCAACATTTGAGATAGGGGAATAGAGGTCGGGAAATCATGAAATTGTTTCCACTATTAATTTGGAAAAATCTATGATATAAATATAAAAAGTTATTTTATAAATTTTTTTTTTTATATTTTATTTTGTTTGGGGTTTGGTTATACCAAGTCACCCCGTGAAAGTCAAAAAAAAATTAACTAATAAAATAAATAAATAGATACAAAAAACATTCCAAACTAATACTACAATCTTAGAAGGTTTCTAATGGTCATTTCAGTTTGTAAAGCTCCCTTTCCTATTGTTGGAGAACTGCTTTACAAGCCCAATAATGCTAAAATTATTAATTTTTCTTTAGTATATCAGGTTGGTTTGCATACATTCTCCATTATTATAACACTTCAATATTACAAATTTACATTAGGAAAATTAACTTTCACAAAATAAAAAACTATTAATGGAAGTGCCCGAAGATCAAACAGTTACTTTCGGGCACAATTTTGAATTTCCAAACCGAAAGCGAACGTTGGCTGATTTTTTACCAATCCTTTTTTTTTGGTCGCATAAAATACCTTTAGTTTCACACACTTTTTATATAACATAAAATCACATATATTTACATTTAAGGGCCAAAAGGCACTTTTGCCAACATCCACTTGTTCGCATTAAACCAAAGGGATGGTTCCACTTAAAAATAATTTTTTTTTTAAAAATAAAATAAGATTTAAAATATTTACCATTATTTATATTTTTCCTAACAATTTAAATTTCCAAACCAGAAAATCCAACTTGGCAGCACTCTCTTCAAATAATTAGGCTTATTGAAAAATTATCGTTTTTTTTTGGTAAGTTAAATTGTGGCAAAGAAAGAGATGAAAACCGGAAATTAAAAAAATTTAATCAACCCCAAAATTAATATGAATGTAATAACCTAATTTGTTTTATAATATAAAATAATTTGTTTTTCCAAAAACATATTATTTGTACACTACTCTTCTCTTAATAAAAATGGGAAAAGTTAGAAATAAATTAATACTGCAAAGAGCTACTAAACCAAACCCATCAAAAGAAATTAATAAGTTTTAGTAAACTTCTTAAAACTCGTTCCCAAAATTGGGGAGGCCTTTCCCGATTTTAGGTTGGCAAGTTAAAATTAATAATATTAAAAGGTACCAATCGCGTAAAATGAATTTCATTCAGACAAAATAAATATGTTTAGGTGTAAAATCACTACCTATTTGATCCAAATAAAAAACCTACATTTGAAAAATAGACTAGCAATCAAAAATAAGTCTAGGATTATGTGCAATCTGATTAAAAAAAAAATAAATATTTATAAAATTTTTTTTTATTTATAATCAAAATGTTAAAATTAGTGAAAAGTTCATTGAATCACAAATTTTTAATTAATAATAAAACCGTAAATTTTCCAACTGTCCCTTTCTTTATTTTCAACTTATGCTATATCATTTTCTTCCCTCCTCGGGTTAGACAAATTCTTTTAAACCCCCCTTAACCTATTTTATTAATTTTACTTTATTTTACTTATTTTTCGCCACTTTACTTTAGAAACTCCATACCATAACTTTAACCAGTTAGGGAGGAAATCTAAACCTACCCATTCTGTTCGAAGTTCAAGCTTATATAGGGCGGTTTTTGTTTTACAAAACAAGGAGCCACTTTTGTTGTTTTTAAACAATATCTTAAAGTTCAATCCAAATCTCCAAAACCGAAAAATATAGGAACAAGGAAAATCCCGTATTGTTTGACATTGTAGTATGCCGTTTGGCATCTTTGCCATCGTCCCTTTTCTTTTCTTTTTAACTTGGAAGGTCCCTTAAAAGATATTTTAATTTGATAATTAATTTATTTTACCATAATATACCATAAGTTCAAGAACATGTTAAGCCGGTTTCAATGAAAAAGTTATTAAAAATAGTTTACGTAATTTAATGAGTCTGGAAAGAATTTTCTTATACACCCAAAATTAATTATTAATTGTTAAAATAATTTATTCTTTAAAAATAAATAATTAAAATAATTGTTGCACGTTTAAATTTCTTGCCGGCTGGGAGTTTTCAAAAGGGTAGTAGTATAGTAAAGTTTTGTCTTTTTAAGGAAACTAAATAAGTTTTTGATTTCGATTTTAATAACGGGGAATAATTGAGAGTGTAATTATAGTAAAATTAAAAATAAATGTACGCATCGCGAAATCAACCAAGAAAATAAGATTTTGAAAAGTAAATTCAAAAAGAAAATAAAAACGCGAATCAAAAAATCAGTTTTTTTTTCTAGTTTTGTTTTTATTTGATTTAACCCTATTAAATATTTTGTTTCACTCCCAAATTAAACCATCTAAAACCTCATTTAAAAAAATCATAACCCTGGAACAACGTCTAAAAAATAAATAAAACTAATTTTTTTGTAAATCTCATACACCGAAAACCATATCCCTCCTTTTCCATCGGGTTAAAGACAATTTCTTTAATTAATTTATAATTATTTATATATTTACTATTTAAGCATTTATTTTGAAATATATAATTTCTTATTTAAATTAAACTCAACGCCGAAGAAGTCATTAGGTTTTTTTTTTAAACTAGCTTAGGGATTATCTCCGGAAATTCAGTTATAAAACATACAAAATTAAAAAACAAAAACCCTAAATGGGTAAAATAAGGATTAAGTTTTTTTGGTCACTTCAATTGTTTTTTTTCTAGGGGCTCTTATTAACCTAATTAAAATTAAATTTCTTGTAATAATATAAATAGTTCATTATTGCTTACTAAAAAGTAAAAGGTAAGATATTGTGATTATTTCGGAAGACTTTTCTTCTATAAATCAAAATATATATATTGTACATTAATTATATCTTTAAATATATTAAATGATGCAGAATTCCTCGGCTGGTTGTTTTAAAGGGGGTTAAGGTAAAGTGGTCTAGCCCTTAATTATGGCCTTTTGTTTCCATTTATTGGAAAAAAAAATAAAAAATTTCATTTACAATGGATTACCTCCAATACAGAAAGACAAAAATTTTTTGGACGCTTAAAGTGGACCTCAAAATATTATTTTTTCATTTATTTTTATTTGAATTTAAACGTCTAATTTTATTTTACTATACCTTCCAATTTGCGGTTTTTTTCGGTTTATATCTTTTCTCTATCATTGTAAAAATACAAAAATACAATTCAATTTTGTAAATTTTTACATAACCAAACAATAATTTCTTTGAGGGTCGGTAAAAAATTCAATAAAAAATTAAAATTATATTATATAAATATTTATGTATAAAAAAAAATTTTACTACGAAAAGAGTTAGTTTATTTATATTGCTGTTGTTTTTTTTAAAAATTCATTATGAAATTTAAAAATTAAAAAACAATTAACCTAATTTAAAATAAGGATTTTTGCTTTTTTTGGAAAAATGTTTAAATTTTTCAGTTTATTAATAAAAAAAATTTTAAAAATTCTTGGAATATCATAAATATGTATTATTTTTCAACGTAAAAGCCTATAATATGCCATAATGAGGAATTAATAATTTTCTTCTTTTTCAAAATTATCAAATGGTTATAAATACTTTTAAAAATTTTAGGTGTGATTACTCTCTTGTAACTTTGAATAAGGGCATGGAGTTTTGGCGGGACTTAAGTGCATGTTGTTTGTTATTTTTAATTCATTTACTTATTTTTGACCCTAATTATGTAATATTTTTTTCGTGATAAGTTTGGTTTTTCATAATATGGATAATAAATATAACTAAAGATTACCGGAACCCAAAAAATTTCCTAAAAGTTCTAAAAGGGGAATTTGTTAGGCTACTGGTCTCTAACTTTGAAAATAATTCACTCAAATCAGTAATGGTTTATTAAAAGGATTCCAAAGGAAGAGAAGAAGAAGGAAGGTACAAAAATTTCCCTCTAAAACATTGAAAATATATATATTATTTTAATTTTTAAAAATTTAATTTATAGCTGTTTTAATAAGACTAATAGATATTAATAGATCGGAATATATTTTCATTAACACCAACAGATGCCATTCCTAATGAAAAAGTTTTTTAAATTTTATTTTAACGAAAATGTTCATTTTAAAAACCTTCTCTATATTTTATTTCTTTTAAATGATGGCTGAAACACTAATTTTGGTGAAAAATTATACACTCTCTCCAAAAACCTTTTCGAAACTTTGATAAAAAGAAGGAAAAAAGTTTTAAATATTAAAAATCTTTTACTTGGAAAGGAAACATTTAGGTTTTTCATCTATCATTTTTTTTATTTTTATCCTTTTTAAGGTTTGCCAAATGAATTTGGCTGGTTAAAGTTTTTGGAAAGAAGTGGAAATAAATTTACTTAAAAGCAATTATTCAATTAAAAAATTTCTGGAATCCTAACCCACCATGTATTGAACTTAACCGCCCAAAATATTACATTGCGAATTTCTCATTGGGCGCCGTAGAAGAAAAGTACATTAATTTTTACTACTTTGCTTTTGAGTTAAATACGAATCTTTTCTAAAAGGTTTAATTAAGGGAAACCGCTGAAGAATTAAGAAGTTATAGATGGCATTATTTCATTAAAAGATCATCCGTATAGTTTTCATATAACGAATGGTTAAATTTGATGGTCTCCTTTAAATAAAAATAAATCAAAATATTTTTATTCAATTTGGCCCTAAGCAGGCACTTTAGAACAATAATACCGGTTGGAAAAAGTATTAAATATTAAAATTTAAGCAATTTTATTGAAGGTTTTATTTTCATATATCCATCATTTTATTTTAAATACTGAATTCTTTTTTTGCTTATTAAGATGATTGGCCAGGTAAGTTTTAAAAAAAAATCTTTATTATCGTTAATATTATATTTAAAAAAAAAAACAATGTTAAAAATCGATTTCTATTTGAAATTCATAGGTATGATAGTCCTTTTTGAGAATTGACATGGGCATCTCGTGTACAGAATTTCATAAAAATGACAATATTTATATGAATTAAATTTTGATATTAATTTCGAAAAATAGTCTGCCAATAGAGGCTCTAACTATAAGAAATATGGAAATGAAATAAAAAAACAGTATTCTTAACCTATACTTTTATTTACACTAACACTCTTTAAAAATCTGACTATTTGTAACTTAAATCTAACACATATGCATTTGTAATTATAAATCTAGCAACTAAATTACATCCTAATCTAACGCATTAATTTTACACTCGTAACTTAAATCTAACACATATGCATTTGTAAGTAATTATAAATCTAGCAACTAAATTACATCCTAATCTAACGCATTATTTTTTTTGGTTTTTTTATTTTTTTTATTTTTTTTAAGTTTTTTAAGTTTTTTTTCTGTTCCGAGAAAACAGTAAGTTTAAACTGCACCACAGCGCCCACCACACCAAAGGTTCATCTGCACCACAGCACCCACCACACCAAAGGTTCATCTGCACCACAGCACCCACCACAGCAAAGGTTCATCTGCACCACAGCACCCACCACACCAAAGGTTCATCTGAAAAACAAAAAAATAATCAAATGAGAAACAAAAAATAATCAAATGAGTTGATATTAAAGCGTGATGAGCAAAATTAAAAAGGAAACTTACCAATCAGTTGCATTGCCGCGGTAGACCCGACCCGCTCTCGGGTCTACCGCGGCCATGGAACCTCCCTCCATTACACAGAATCCATCCTGTAAGAAAAATAAATACGATTTAAACACTTAATAGCAACCGACAACCACGTAATGGTGTCTAAATAAAAATACACAGGTTGATATATAAACGTAATAAGAGCAAAATTAAAAACGAAACTTACCAATTAGTTTTTATTGTCAGCATGTCCGCGGTAGGCCCGACACGACACCTCAGGCCTACCGCGGCCTACCTTCCTCGTGGACCCTTTGTAACCTGCAAGAGAAAATGAATAAAATCATTTACAACGACGACAGTCAGCAACGCTGTAGGTACCGTTCAAAATACATAGAAAATACACAAATAAATTTAATATGAAAATACTAAAAAAAAAAAAACAATTTAATGTTATTTGCTTACCTCTGCTACTGTAGTTGTTACTGTGGATAAACTGTGCATAAAGAACGGCGCGGCTCTAACTTATATAGGCCACAACCGCTACTACACGTTTGCATGTGTGCAATTATAGTCCACCAGTTGACATGTTGAAAAATATATAACCATATGATGATATTATTTATTGAATGTAATAAGAAATGTAATAATGTACGTACATAAAGATTATTTATTGTATCTATTATGACTATACTGTATTCAGTATAATGTTTATATTTAGTCTTTCGAATTTCGATAGTTTCTAGCTAATGTGGTAATGTGGTGAAAGGTTGTAACGTGAATGATATTAATGTCTGGTAGGAACTCCTACTCTGTGCATGTGCTAAACTATTAAAATGATTATTAAATTTAAATATTAATTGTACAGCCGAAAAAAAGATAAACCCGATCGAAATTCTTACCAGACCTTCTCGATAACTGTCCGATTGACGTCCATATTTATCTTAGGGCCTAAATTGTCTTATTTATGTTTGATGTTTTGAATACTATTAACATAAATATTAATGGCATATTGAATAGCATACGACGTATGGCTATAAAATAAATTAATATGTGTTCCTACTTTCCTCATCTGAAGTTTATCAAAATTTAAACCTGTTCAATTTATAGAGCTCCCGTTATTTAACTAGCAAACAAAAAAAATATTATATCAATAACCACGATAAACAAACAAACAAAACAAACGTCAGAAGTGAAAACTTATAATTTTCGAATAAGTGTTTTTTTTAAAGTAATTGTAGTATGAATAATTAAAATTTCATAAATTATAAATTGGAATTATTACATGAATATTGTAATGTATAATTTAACAATGAATTCAACACGTCATAGCTACAAATATTTTATACTCATAAGATTTATCGCAATTTATTCCCATACAAAAATGGCTCAAGGTGCCTATAGAAGATTTCACTTTAACAATGTCGAGCTGCTGGACTAAAAATCTACAAGTAAATAACTACGCTTCTGTGATTCTAAGAATGAACTTAACTCGGAACTACCCCCATATTGAAATTATAAATAAAAATGGCGCATAACACAAAATACTTAATAATTCGAATTGGTACAACGTTCAAATAGTTAAATAAAGATACTTTTTCAAGAAAATCAAATTAACATTAGTTTTATAATGAAAAATCTAACATTATGAACGCGAAAGTGCGCGTTACGTAGGGTACTTGTAAATAAAACATAAAATATTTGTTTAATAATATAGTAATTCTTAAAATATACACTTATTTATATTTAATAGGTTCTGAATTTACTTTTGCTTTGTAAGTAACTCCTGGGTTCAAATCTGAGCAGAAATTAGAGTTATTTAGTAGATAAATATCTATATTCTTTGGGTAAATAATAGGTTGCCTTTTATTCCTTATAATCATGTAATTTAATGATAGAGTAAGTTATAAAGAAATGGTTTTCACTAGTTATACAAGTGTGTATATCAATAAGGTTTTATTTGTACTATCCATTTTTCCTAAATTTTGTGATTGATTGGATTGGTAGTGATTTGGAAATAAA
Source organism: Saturnia japonica (assembly GCA_033032175.1). NCBI lineage: Eukaryota > Metazoa > Arthropoda > Insecta > Lepidoptera > Saturniidae > Saturnia > Saturnia japonica. Next base: position 3,227,671 of record CM065304.1, on the reverse strand, counting down.
GTTGAACAAAAAAGATTTCAACATATTATTTATTCTCAACAGTACATAGTTCACGGAGTAATAAATATACAAGATTACTTTTAACGAAAAAGAAAGCTAACTTCAATTAATTTGAAGAGTTTTCTTGTGTATCTTCGAAGTTGAAGGTTCAATGCCAATAAAATTAAATTGTTGTTCCAGTCTGAGGTATCCAACAAAAAAAGAACAATTAAAATCGGCACAAAACAAAGAAGTTATGGCAACAAAAATACATTCGAATTGAATAACCTCCTCTTTTGTTGAAGTCGATTAAAAATTGTGAAAACCTAAATATTAATTTTGTGTGAGATTAGATCACCCCAAAATATTATAAGTAAAAATAAAATCAGATTTGATCAACAATGAGAAACATTTTTAACACCACCCGTCTAATAATCAGCTAATATTTTAAAAGTTTAACCTTGGTTATAATCTCAAGGTTATTGGCACTGAGACGACGCGGACTGCGCGCTATTATGTACCTACTCGTTTCAGTATCGTGGGGGTAGAATTCATTTAGTTTGAACAAGAATATGATTCTTATATACTTACAGCTACGCTTTTAAAAATATTGTAGTAGTGTGAGTGTACGGTAATCATGATGTTATTTCGAAACTAGAAATTATGAATATGTATGATGTAGGTAATCTTTGCTATTCTAGAAGACTCCTGTATTATTTTTTGCTCTCGTTCTTAGGATTTTATTAAATTACTAAACAATGTAAGTACCTATAAGTAGAAGACAATTTTAACTAAAAAGTAAAATAACCAATGATTTTGAGGAGTTCCCTGGTGTATCTTCAAAGTCGAAGGTACAAAACCAATGAAATTAAAATGGAACCACCCTTGAGGTATCCCCTTTCTAAAGAAAAATTAATAATCTATTTCAAGTTCATAAAAAAAGAAATTACGACTGAACGTCCATAAAGAATATACTTTCGAATTAAGAAACTCCTCATTTTTTTGAAGCCGGTTTAAAATATAAAAGAGACTGGAATACGGTATTAATCCAATCAATGTTTGTTACGCGCCTGCAGCTGTTCGTATATGACGGTAACCATTTACAATTAGACGGGCCGTCTGCTTGGTATTTTGTCAGATTCACATGAGCTAAGGTTTATATGCCGTGCGTAGAAATAAATAACTACAATAATCAAGTGTTCAATAACATTATGTTTTTAGGTTTTTGTGAATGTTGAAATAAGCTAAGTTTTTTAAGGTCCGTAATGGCTAGTTCTCATCATACTATTATAAAATAAAGTCCCCCGCCGCGCCACGTCTGCTGTCTGAATGCAATAAACTCAAAAACTACCGAATGGATTTCCATATGGTTTTAATCAAAGGAAGGTGTGATCCATTTTGGAAGGTTTAGGTGTATAATTAATTTATAATTTTGTGTAAATTGATTGAAAAATGACGATGATCGTTGAAGGTGTCGGAAAAAATCATACCGACTGGAAGCTTTACTGGCGTGCGCATCGTAAACCAATAGAGTTATGTATTATCCTACTGCCCGTGCGAAGCCGGTGCGGGTTGCTAGTATAAATATATAATATCTGGGAAACCAAGCTATGCTCGGTGTCTTATAAACAAAAAAATAAAAACACTTATTTAGGTAAACTTGGAATGTAAAACATTATCTAAATGCAAAGTTTAATCGAAATCGTTGGAGCCGTTTCCGAGAAACCAATTACATATATATATATATATATATATATATATTGAAATAAAAATCCGCTTTCCTGAAAAGTTTTGATTTGGTGGATTCGCCCTTTCTACAAATCATCGACGATATATGCATTCTCAGATCTTATTACTTTTGTGTTTTCTGGTTTTTATTTAATTTCATGCTACTTAATAATAAATATTTTTTCCACATTACCGCTGGTTAGGAAGAAGATGGAAGAAGCTCGCCACTGTACAAACTAAAAATCCAAAATATAATTTACTTATTTATTCAAACAAAGCCAACTTTAATTTATTTTGTTATTCCCATTTACCTACCTACCATTCGCAGATTAATGAGACTGATTGAATTATTTTATATCCTCACAAATTTCGCTAATCTCAAACGCAGTCGTGACTAAGAATATAACATATCACACCGATCACAAGTAATGTCAGTTATTGACTTAGAATCTACCACTGTTTGAACAACGCGTTTGTTCGACGTAGGTTCGAAGGTAATCCTGAAATTTCGATGAGCGAATTTTTTATTTCATCAAGACCTTTGAGCATTGTGTTAGGGCTTTTTTATTACTTAAATAGCTATTTAACTACCTACCTACCTACCTAGCTCTCTCAAGTTGTTCATTTGTCGGCAACATGCATGTCTTGGACGAGAACATTTTACGTAGCTTCCCTAACGCTGTCCAACCGAGTTGGATTCAATGATTATGTATTATTAATATAAAATATATCTATACGTACCTACGTATCATTTTAAGAGTTGTAATGTCCAAAAGATCAAACCATCCTCAAACCTATAATATTAAACTAATGTCTACATAATTAAAAACTTTAAAATTAGTCACAAAACGTTAATATATTATGATTGAAATGATACCTTTAAAAATGAACTTAATCTATACTATTAAAATAAAGCGGAAAAGTTTTTTTGTCTGTTTGTTTAAACACGCTAATCTCTGGAACTACCAGTCGAATTGAAAAATTATTTTTGCATATGATAGCCAGACTCTCGACTTATAATATAACATTAAGCTATATCTCTCAGATAGCGGTAGCATATACCTATCTCTTATACATAAACCATAATAAGGTATATTGTGACAAAGATTTGTTGAAAATTAAACAGTAATTTATAAGCATTATTTTTAGACATGGCATATTAATCCTTACCAACAAAAATTACTTCATCATAAAGACAATTTTATGAAGTTAAATTTTGCTCTTTCTCATAGTTTAAGAGATAATGAAAAATTAAAATAATTTGTCCTTTCTGGAAAAACAATTATGATATAACTACATGGGCACGTAGGCGGCGCGCTGTTTCTCGAATAAAATTAATGCGGAGGCACTGCTAGTAGGTACTGTATGTATACAATTCAGTAAATGTACCTACCATTTCAATCTATACTAATATTATAAACCTGAAGTGTTTGATTGTTTTGGTTGAACACGCTAATCTCAGGAACTGCCGGTTGGAATGGAAAAAATATTTTAGTGCGGGACAGCTCATTTATCTAGAAAGGCTATAGGATATATAACATCATGCTACGACCAATATGAGCAGAGAATCAATGAAAAATGTTGCTAAAACGGGGAAAATTTATTCCTTTGGAGAGCTTCCATTGCGTGCGCTGCGTAAATGGTTAATGTTACGCAACAAATATGTGCAACAGAATTATTTATCTTAAAAAGTTCTAAACAAAAGTCCACGATAGTATATGTGTATCTTTTAAGGTTGACACTAGATAACCATTTTTATGTTAATAATGCATTATTTGCGAAGGTGTTTTTATAAACATGGTATTAATCTATATCGAAATAAATACGTTAATCATAACAAGTATTTAATTTTGGACAAAATTTCAATTTACATCAATTGTTTTCAATGAATATCTTAGGAGATATTACAGTTTTAAAATAACTTCGCAACAAAATAATAATCAAGTGCCGCGAGTGCTTTTTAACGGAATACCTTCACACTGAATTTATTATGATGCACGCCTACTAGAGGACATGCATTTTATTTTATATTTTGAATTTTATCGTTTTGGGTATCAAATAAAAAGGTTTAATTAGCACATTTCAAAAATATTATATATTACGTTTGCGGGTTGCGGGTTTGCTTGCATTAACTCGATAAGTGCATACAATATAATTTACTAAACCACATAATATAATTTGAAAAATTATATGTCGTTAGCAGCTTCTTGATTGTTTGCAGATTATGCGCTATGTAACGTCACAATGAAAAAGCCCTCTAGAGGACATGAAGACCTGCATTTTTTTTTTAATATTTTGAATTGTACCTCGTTTGGTATTTAATGAAATGTTTTAATTAGCACATTTCAAGTATATACATATATATTACTGTATTGCCTGCGATTTTGCTTGCATTAACTCGATAAATGTGTTTAATCTATACATATAAAATGCTTTGTCCTGAATGAATGATGACTGACGGATCAACGCACAGCCTAAACCGCTGATCGTAGGGACCTGAAACTTGGAGGGTGTGTCCTCTGTATAACATAGGCATCTGATAAGAAAGGATTTTCCGAAATACTACCCCTAAGGGGGTGAAAAAGGGGTGCAAATTTGTATGGGACAACGTGATTCCTTGGTCCAATCTGCTTCAAATTTTGCATAAACCTTTTTTAAAAGAATTGATGAAAGACGTGTATTTTATTAGAATTCATCCTCTAACGGGGTTAAAAAGGGGTAGAAAGTTATTTTGGCGGTGATTTGATTCGAAGTTGATATCAATACTCCTTAGTGCTTTTGATTTAAATTACATTTTATTTTGAAACGTTTCAAAACTCAATCCGATTTTATTCAAAAAAGGTTGTACTCACTTATACACATAAGCAAATAATCTTTAAAATTGGAATGTCTCGAAAGTCACCGTACTATATTAGTACCTCATTTGAAGGTTTCTAAGCTTAAAGATGTTATGCACTTTTAGGACACGGCCTCATAGGGACGTAGAGTTCGAAAGGAGACGGATACTCTTTCATACAAACATGGGCCTGGGTACAAAAAGAGATTTAAAAATATGAAAATGGTGTCAATGAATAGCTAATGCATTATCAAACAGTCACTGAAAATTAAGCTTATTTTTTGCAATCTAAAAACAGAGATTTAGGATATTTCGTAAAAGTGAAGTCATGTAATAAACTTCAATTAAACAAACTATTTTTGAAGTAGGATTAATATTTAAAAAGGGTTATGTTTATTGTCTTTCATAACTATTATTTTTCTTATTTTGTTGATTGTGAATTTTAATGATATTGTACTATTTTAAAAACAAAAATATATTCGATTTTATAAACCATATTTCTACTAAGTACATTCTGGGTCCAGAAATACCCGTCTCCTTTGAAATGGTAAGGACTAGAATATTTTGGTTATAAATGATATGAATCATTCCATATAAAAAAATGTAAAATTTATACTAATACTAATAATATAATAAAGTGTAAAAGTTTTTTGTTTTTTTATTTGTTTAAACACGTTAATCTCTGAAACTACCAGTCGGATTCGAAAAATTATTTTTATATGATAGCCAGACTCACGAGGAATAGTATAGGGTATATAACATTAGGCTACAGTTTCTAGCTAGCCTTATTAAATATAGATTTTTGTTACGTAAGTCGGAAGTCGAAGCCCTCGCGAACTGCTTTAGCCGCATGCGCTGGCTTAATGGTTATTGATATGTCAATACAATGTTCTACAAAAATATTGGCCATTAGTATACTTACATAAAAAAAGTCAGCACTCACATGAGTCACAATAAGGTATTTTGAATTTTTTTTTTTTGTTGAAGATTAAAAATTAATTTATGAGCATTATTTATAAGCATGGCATATTAATCCTTACGAACAAAAGTTATTTCATCATAAAGACAATTTATAATGAAGACAAACTTCGTCTTTTACAGCATGTTATTTGGACGCATAGTTTCAGAGATAATATATAATTAAAATAATTCAACACTCGGCTCGGGTCTATGTCTATATTAGTAGTGGCGCGAACGTGCCGTGCGATGCGTCATACAACAATCAGTGATTTCTTCTAAATTATATGCGGGAGAAACCGCGGGGTACAGCTTGTATAATTTATAAAATCACGTCTCTGATGTTCGCTTAGGCTATAATTAAAGCGATAGATAATCGGTTTCTGTATTTCTTAATTATTATTTATATATGAAATTTATATCCTTCGATAAATGAAGTCGAAAAAGATCAAAATGTCGCAATTTTAAGGGAAACACATTTCTTTATATCCAAATCAATCAAATAAAGTATTTGGATCAATTATTTGTCGATTCCTTGGATAATCCTTCTAAAATTTTAATTTTAGGGAATATTCACAATCAAAAATACTTTACACAGCCTATAGCGCTTTCGCATTTTTGGTGAAACCTCGGCAATGGCCCTAACGCGAGGCTACTTCATGGTCCGGGTATAGACTGACGTGACAAACCCTTAGAGATACTCGCACAGAATACCACGCAACCCATCTTGGACCTGCAGATATGCGCGGTCGATAGGTTTGCCTGAGAATACTCCCGCAGGCCACCTAACAGTAGCTGGGGCTTATCGCGTACCCTTCGTCGCCTGTTTCGTCAGCCGCGGGAAGATAGCAAGGTGAACCACACATTACCTACACCACGAATGGAAATGAGAGATCGGACCCGATCGCTGCGATGAGGTCGCGGCGCAGCTAGTCCCGTGCGTGACAGACGGCAAGTGTATATTAAGCATTATCTATCACGTACCTACAATGACAAAGTCATGTCTTCGAGTAACTTTGTGTTAACCGGAATATGAAGGTCCCTATCAGACTAACAGGATGCCTAACACACAACACTACAACACAACACCTGCGATGTCCCACCGGAGAGGGCAGAGATCGAGAGTTCAGAGGATAGCCGTGGTCGTAGGACATCTTGATTACTTACTTACAATATACATATTTATAGGATATGTCTAGACATATGGCTAGGTCATAGTCCTATTGGGCTGGGACATAGGTACTATAGAAATGCATCATAATCGCATAACCACGGCTATCCTCTAAGCATCACTATATCCATGTGTTAAATTTAAATATACAAGTTATCTGCTCATTCGATGATAAATAATTGAATGGTTAGTAGATAAGAATTTCGGACAATAAAATTTTCTTGTTTACAAACTTTTCTCATGGCAATAATTTGCAAAGAGAAGATGGCTCTTTTCGATAATTAATGTATGACGATGATATTTTGACGCTTTGTTCGGAACTTGTAATTACTATTTTCTCTTTTCAAAATACACCGGGCAGCAAAGAAAGCGGGTCGGTTATAAAAAATGTGATAAAGTTTAAAAACTAAGTTAAAGTTTATTTAATTGCAAATATAAATTAATAAGCTTCAAGTATCAAATTAGGTTTTTCTAATTATTTCGTATACATTTTGAAATTGGAATGCATATATATTTTTAAATTCGCCGCGCTTTTTTAGTGTATTTTCGTTAACCAAACTCAACTTTGATCGATTTAATTTCACCTTTAAATCTATACAAGTAATCAAATTGAAGCATCTGTTTGTAATATCAAAATCATAGCTTTTTCTAAATGTACATAAAAGTGTATACCTACTGTATTTATAACAAAAAAAAACACATTTTTTTTGCAGTCACGCTATAAGAACTATCTAAATGCCACCTTAGTAAAAATAATTTACTGTTTTAGGTTCACATAACTAGACACAGTTGATTTTAAACAATGGAATTTAACGTGTAAAAGATAAGCCAGATTTTAGCCAAAATTACTCGTTTTTTATTATATCCACCTTCCTACACTTGGCTGTTTATGAGGTTTCACTACTTTTTATAGACAAACCATCTCAATCGAGACCTGGCCTATTTTTTATTTACAGTATATTTTTCTTTTGATAATGTATTATATAGTGTTAAAATAAAAATGTTACATTTTTAATTCTAGTAGTAATATACACAGACATCTGATATAGGAAAATCCTAAAAAAATATCTTGTTTTATGAAATTCTATTGAACTATGTTCATAATAAGAAAGGATGCATGACGTACTGAATGTTACAACGTAAATGGTTACGTTGTTCAAATTTTGACATGACCTACCATAGAATTATGATACTGATATACGTTATACAAATATTTTGAATGAAAAAATTCTAAATAACTACCAACCTACAAGATTTTTTGAGAATTTTTATTGTATGATCCTTTAAATATGCTTTATACTGCTTGATGTTAAGCGACGATTTCGCACGAGAGGGTATAATACCGCCAATATTACATAATATAGATTCAATGATGAATCAAAATAAAAACCACAACATGGCAGCTGTAAATCACACTAAAAAGATATTTTTTTCGCTTTTAGCCGTAATGGCACTAAAATCTCAGACGGCTTTTACAGCTTCACTAGGCTTGAACAAAAACACGAAATGGATGAACGCTAATTTAATACTACATTAAGGTTGGCCTTAACCTACATTATTGATGAAACCTTAAATCATATTTAAATCGTTAAACCAGATTAAAGATTGACCATAATTATTTAAGAAAAAAAACATTTAGTTTCTATAGAAATCGTAATCAAGTAATGCGTCGAACAAAAATTCAGTTCGCGCATAGATTATTACTTAAGGTTCGCGCTCAGGCGCCTTTAGTACAAAACGTCAACGTCGCTTTGCACAATTTCTTTACAGTTAAATACATCGTTGTATGTACTCAAATACATCACATAGCTACTAGGCACTTCACACTCGGCGAAAGAAAATGAGCGGCGCGGCAGAGAGCCTGTATTTTCATGTCTCCTCAATTAGGCCCTCGAGAGAAAGAACCTCGATCTTATGGTATTTTATTATAGAAGATAGTAACTGAGGTTGATACTCTTCATATCACAAAAGTGAGCAGTTCCAGCGATGTACTGGTATGATGTAAATTTGACTGGTATAAGAATATTCATAACATTTATACTAGATCTAAAATAAGACACAATGTATCAATATACCCACACGGAGTTCTGTAGGCTACAAGGGTGGTTCCAAATACGCGGGGTCAAGAATTTGGAATGATATACCTCGTCTTTTGCGTTTAAAAGGGAATTTCGCTTTTTAGATGCATTTAAAAATAATAGCCTTAGAAAGGCAAAAATTAATATACTAAATTATAATTTATTACTTACTCTATCGACCGCATTCAAAATTTAATTGAATTCTTGGCAGACCGCATTTTCCTCGCTTATTTACTTATTCTACTAGATACTTATATTACTTTTTTTTGTTTTTGTTGTTGCTACCATAATAATGCAGATGTTAATTAAAATTGAGCGCGTAATCTCTCTATGAGATTTTTCAAATTATTTCGGTTGAATCTGAAGGTTTGGCTGAAAAATAGCGTCGTTTGATGATTGTTTCTCACGAGCGACATAAAGCTGATGCCAAATCTTTTTGTCGCGTCGACTATTTTGTCTTGACTTTGTTTTTAATACTTTATGTTTTATTAGATGTTTCTATGTCATATTTTTGTTTCTTGTTTGTTTATCTTTGTGACAATAAATAATTTTTCTTTCTTTCATGTACAACATGAGCCAACATTTAAAGTTCCTGCCAGAACACGCAGGGGAGATATTGAAGGAGGTCGGTCCGTCTAAAGCCCAAACTTTTCCTTGACAATTAAAAAATTATAAATAAGCTAGATTTTGTAAATGACTTTCATAGTTAAGTACTAGAAACGACAGGTTATTCACCCCTTGTTTTACTTGTAGGACCAATAAAATATTTTAAAGTAATAGTGTTAGGTTCTTTAATAAGATCCCAAAGCACGTTACTAATTTGCCGGACAATAAGTTCAAAAACCATGTCATGCAGTTTACTGTCTGAAGATTATTACAGGATTGATCATTACGAATATGTTATTGATGTCTATGGAAGTGTCTCCCTCTATATACATCTACTACATATAATTTTCATTTTTTAAGATGCCCAGCATTGTAGAAAATAAGAGTTAAAATATTTTTTTTAATGTTGCAGGTAATTTAGGTTTAGGAACTTTACTAATAAGTACATGTATGATTAATTCATTAGACAATAATTACATGTACCTAACTGGTTAATGATTATTAATATGACAGCCTTTAAAAAACAAAAACATACCTATCAACGTTTAATAAAAGCAAGGTGGTTTTACAACTTATTTGTTTATAACTAAATTAAGTAATCAATGTATTGTTACAAGAATTCCAAAATCGTTTTTTTTTTTCTAAAGTATTGTACATACCATCCCTAATATAATAAATACAGTCGGACGAACTAACTGGATACAAAGTCCGCCCAAGCCGCCTTTCTGTTATAGTCCTGGAGCTACGGGCATTTTTGGCTCGTTGAAGTATACACCATAATTTTTTTTACCATAAGTAATTTTCATTTTGCTACTAAAGGCACTGACCATCAGACCCTTGGGAGTCCTTTAGTTGTGGTGTAGGAGGACGATTTTATCAGCATATCGAGATCGGACGGTTATTTTTCTTAAATTAACATTATAAATAAGAAACGTGATAATTTGTAGTATGTATATTGCTACAATTTCGATTAAAAAAATTACATCTTCGTCAGCTTCCTATACCATAACTATGTGACGTCGCGCGGTCTTGACGCTCGGTTTATCATTAAGCAATGATACTACTATGTATATTGCTACTCATGATAAAAGATTGCGTAGCTTCCGCACTAGTACGTTTTCTGTGTCTATACTAAGATCTATAATACAACGATTATCTGGTTACTAGAAACGCCTCAAGCGCGAAGGTATTGAAAATTTGAAATCTTAATCTATAGGATAACCCCGGGATCCATACACGACTTTTTGAAAATTTTAAAACTATAAATTTACAATAAATAATTCATATGAATATAGCTACTTTAATATTTTATGTTGCATTCAAATTTATTTTTGTTCACCTAACAATGATTCATTTTGAAGTAATTAAGTTTTCCCGGAACTATTTTTTAGGGTAGATGCCCTAGCCTTTATGGATAGATATCATGAAAATTCTAAGAGGGATAGATACTTATGGTGATTTATTATAGTAGTTATTGGATGTATAGTCTTAATTTTCGTTGTTTAAACATAAAATAATTATTGAATTCGCTCATTTCCTTTTAAATAATGAAGTAATTTAAATTTAAATAAGTATCATTTTCTATTTCACTAAATCAGTTACATTGTCAGCGTTTTCACTATAATAATATAGGTATTTTTGAAGTAAAAACTTCTTAGTACCCTTGTGATTTGAAACATAAACATCTACAGGATTTAGCCTACAAGAGACTGAGGTAGAATACATTCACGTTATACACGATTAATACAAATCCTGATTTTCATAATAATTATGATCGTCGTCCAATCGGCCTAGCGGTGTGAGACGACCAGAGTTGTACACAATATTGTATGTACAGTACGAGGAGTCGAAAGTTCGAATACCGCTTATTAAGGATTTCTAAAAAGAGATGTAAAACAAGGTTTTTTTTTATTTTTGAAGATTTCACTTGAATTTAAAATATGTAATGGTTTTCTTAGCTCTAGTCAAAGGAATTTAACAAACCCAGGTGATAAATACATTTTTTTGAGTTTACGACACGTGATCGAAAACAGACTGGATTGGCTAACTCTATCTTGACGTCACACGTATGTCATTCATTGCTGTTCCTTTGCGTTCCTTGATGTTTTGCGATTTTGATAGGTATTACTTATTAAAATATCGAGCGATATTATTGCGATATTTTACGATCACTATTTACATATTCATCAGTCGGTAGATATGTACTTATCTTCAAAAAATAGTACCTACTCATAAATCGTTCACTACAACTTTAAGTAGATTAACACAATTTTTAGATGGTAAATGGGTTTTTCTCGTAGATGTAGTAGTTTTTTCGGTGTTTTATTGAGGGTTTTGTGTACGCTGATCCTACATCCCATGTATACACTCTTTGTTAACCGAAAAACATACTGCAAATTAGGAAGAAGTATAGTAAAATAAAATTTATTACGTGTTAAAAACATTATTTATAGCGTATAATAATGGTCAATAAATGCAATATAATATATTTGATGAGCTAAAATGCACTTTAACTCGTCATAGAAATATATTGTTATATATTGGATGTAATGCAGTTATAATTACATGTACCACAACATTATTTTTTTGATAATTTTAATTTATGGACAAACATCAAACACAACGTTGTTTTTCGATTACTCTTGTTTTGTATATCGCGGTTTCACTTATTAGGGAAAGAAAAAGTAATTAGTCTGATTCAATTCCCTCTATGTTATTAACAAACATGTGACATCACTTTGATAAAGTATATACGTCACGTTGATAAAAAAAAGTTTCCAAAAACCAGTCAAATTGCCTATTGAGTAACCCCCAAGTCAGATAAAACAGTAAGCTTTGATGGCTAAAAAAAGGGTCCACATTTGTTGCAGATATATAATTCTTACAACACAGGTGAAATAGCAGTTATTTTTATAGAAATAGCTATGACAATTATTTTTAAATAACAATCATTTCATGCCTAGTATCAAACTTATTATTCGATAGGTACCTACTACTCCTACTAGTACTATAACTAAGATTTAAAAAATACCTGCAGGCTTAATAAAATAATATTATTATAGAAACACAAACAGGCGAAGCCAAGTTAAGTATCCGTGTGTATAGTGGTAGTATAAGTTTGTGATTATGTGTGTGGTGTTACCAGAATATGTAAAATCCCGACCAAACATAAATATTTTGAAGTAAAAGTTCTTTAATAGGTTAGGTACTGTTGTGACTTGAAACGTGATGATAAAAAACGACACTAAAAAAAGACAGGCATATATAATACATTTACAGGATATAGCCTGCGAGAGAATGAGATAGAAATACATTATACAAAGACCTGATGATCACAATTGCGGTCTTCATCGAATTAGTCTAGCGGTGTGACGAGCAGACTTATCTATACGCAATGTTATATATACAGTACGAGTACAGCTCGAGTTACGCTGATTTACAATTTTTAAAAGAGATTTTAAAGAAGATACTTTTATGTTTTCGGAAGGTTCCACTTTTAACGTGTGAACAGCACGCATGTTTTTTTGTTCCTTTTGAAATATCAATCTTTTTATATTACTTAGTAAATAGATCACAAATTAAATATGATTTTTTTTACGAAGGGTTTCACAAAAATTTAATATAACAAAAAACAAAATTAGAAACCATGTTTTTGAATCAAATGTCGGAAATAGGGGAGAACGGGGTAATAAGAGCTAGGAAATAGGGTAATGGGAGCAACTACAATTTACATAGAGCGGACCTTAATAAATCCAAGGCCGCCTCTACCCGGGGGTGCAAGGGGTGCGAGACACCCGGGCGCAGATTCTTAGGGGGCGCAAGCAGATCGCCATAAGTTTTGATAGGTCTAGCCTACTACCACATTAACCCTGAGTAACGCTGTAGTCCACGAAAGCAGATCCGAGTTACTTAAATAATTAAAAATATACGTACAATGACATTATTCTATAACCATACATATCGTTTTGGTGAAGACACAAAATGTTGCTTTCAATACGTATCATACCGCTCGCGCTCACAATGCACAAGTCAATCAGCTCTTTATTACTATTAAAATTAAATAAAAAGTATATCTTTAATTACTCGAAGAATCGTCGATATACTTTTGCCATTTTAATGGAAGTTTATTGACGCCTCCGCTATAGATATGCTTAGCAGGGAATCGATAAACTCTTTATAGGCGTTATTTCCTCTGTAAAAAGTTATCCAAATTCTGAAATAAACGGAAATCAATTCCCAGTGAACAAATATAAGTCTATGTAATATCTAAATAACATTTGCTCGATGTCGCGCGATACGATTATCACGCGTTATGTAACAAAAATTACGCAGTATAAAGTTAAAAATGACTTATTATTTCGCTATTTTTATGTAATATAGTGGTGTAACAAGTTTTATATATCTGTGACGTACTTTTCACATCCGTTTAATATATTCATGATGTGGGAAATTACAACCCTGACGTTATTTTGATAAAAATATTGGCGGTAAAGGTCGATAACATGAATATTATTATTTTTTATATCGACTAAGTTTTCAAGTTACTGCTGAAGTAACTATGAACCTGATTCGCACTTGCATGTTAAATGACTCAATAGTCATTCTACTGTGAAAGTACAATCCAGTCAACACTGGAAGTACTCTGGCAGTAGGACAAATTGATGTGTTCGTGTTACTTATAGGAGCTAATAATTGATTCATAAAAACAAACCCTTATATTCAATGTATAAAACAAAACGATGCCTAGAACAAAATCGTGGCAGTGCCATTTTATATCAATATAAAAAAGTAAACATGAAAATACATTACTTATATGAACCGCACGTAAAATACTGACTTCCCAGTTATGTAACAATAAGGTGTACTGTTATATCGGACAATATTTAATAAATTACTTATTTTTTATATAAAGTTCTGAATTCTTACTATGTCTACTTTAAGTCAAAATGTGACTTATCAGTTGTGTGATTATAGGATTTTATCGTTATGTCAGTTGTACGGAAAAACATACACTCTGATAGTACGTAACAATATACTATTCATATTACAGCAGAACGTAATATAAAATAATGCCATTACATAATATTAAAATCACATTTTTGACGTCTTATAATTCGATGGAGCCGGCTGCACGCACGAAAAGAATGACTCATGCGGCGTTACCTCGCTCTGCTCGCAAGTGAGAGCGCGGAACGAGCGACAAAGAGGCACAATCGGCCTCCGCGTTCGACATCTGTCTCTCTCCTACTTGAGTGAGCGATGCGTCCGCGTGGACAGCTGCTATACAATAATACATTTACATGTTTTCGTCAAGTATGAAGTGCAGTGAAAAGTGAATGTGGTGTCAATTGCTTATAGCAACAATAATTGTGGCGATAAAGGTAATGATTCTTTCGATATTAAATATATGTTCAGTGATATATTGTCGAATATTCGTGCTTTCATCATTAAAATAAATAGCATCGGTCCGCTAGTGCAGCGATTGTAGGTTATGCTATAATTGACAAAACTATAAATAAAATTAAAATTTTCTTTTGAAAAATGATACCATTCCATCAGTATTTTCTTATGACGTTGTCACGTTCAACTATCGTCAGTAAACCGACTTTACAGAGAACCGATTTTTTATATCAGTATGTCGCTATATTAAATACCAAAGTGTGTGACACAAATTAGACATCATTAATGACATCAGTTTTATTTCATGTGTATATCAAAACGCTGTGACCGTATGCCAAGTGTGTGATGGTCAAGGTAAGGTAACGTGTTCACTGGGTTGGAACAAGGTCTGGTGAGTACGGTTGGTGACGGAGATTCCAGCCGTAACTCCTGTAGTTTTGAGACGGTCCGTTGTGCGGTGTATGCAAAAGTGTTGTTGGGAAGAAAGACTGAACTACAACAACTCAAAAGTCTCAATTGTTTGACAGCGAGCGCGTTCATCATAATTTGCAATTCATAACAGTACACTTCTGCAGTAATGTTTGGCTGCCTCCTGTGTCCAACCAACCAGTACGACGGACGATTTCGATTATCATACACGATCTTATCTTAAATTCAATTCAGAATCTCTTCATTGTGGCACAGATATAGTGGCATCAGCGCTGCAAAAACAGCTCGAAGAATTAATGATGTAATATCTGGGCGACCGAGCTGACAGCTGTGCTCGGTGTCTCATAAACAGAAAAAGACCCATCTAGGTAAACTTGGAATGTAAAACATTATCTAAATGCAAAGTTTCAACGAAATCGTTGGATACGTTTCCGAAAAACCAATTACATACATACATATATACAAGAAGTACTCACTTAATATTAATAAGATATGGGGAAGCTACTGTAAAAGAAAGCACGGTACGTGTTTGGTTCTAACGTTTTCGTTCTGGAAATTTTGACCTACGAAACAAACCCCGTGACGGCCGGAGAAGGAGAAGAAAAAAAGAGAAAACGGATAAGAATTAAAATAGACCGAAGAAAATTAAATAATAATTAAGTAAGAATAACCATTAAAGATCTAAACCTCTAGTCTTAAAGTAAACAAGACATAATTAATACATATGAATCTAGCAGTCGTAAATATATGAAAAAACTTTTTTCCCAGTTTTATACCAAATATGGATAACTTATTAACAGACCTCGACCAGACATGTCGGCAAAGAATGATCTGGATTGTATGGTGAATATGTTTTGTCTGCGAGTTTATTGCATCTTTAAATGTACCTACACGTATACCTGAGTCTTGGTTACCACAGTACCTACAAGCTGTGCTTGGTTTGGAATTCTAAACGTAAATTTATATTTTAGTATTAAATTACAGACTATTGGAGAATGTTCAAATATAAACACGACCATACCATACCATACCAGAATACGAAACTAAAAATAATATTAGATGAATAAAAACACGAAACTGTAATCTATTGCTTTATTTAGAAGAAATACATTGAAAATAAAATGGTTTACAAAGAGAAAAACACAATTGATTAATAGATATTAGTTACATAATACAAATAAAATATAATAAAAATGCAACGTTAATTTAATTTTTAAATCATTTATACATACAATAATAGTGATTTGAATGATTAGATGATATGTGTATAAATTAAATTATGTATTGGGACCTGAGAACAGTGCTGATTCAATTTACATTGAATAAACCCTTTTCTTGTTTAGATCTGTTTTTCAAACATTCGAATTTATAGCGTATCTTCTATAGCCATAACAGCGTATGTTACAAATGTATAGATATACAACAGTCCACGGAATTATTAACTTTAGATAATACAAACCAAACGATACCAGAATCTTAACAACATTAGGAATAGCTTATCGTTGACGCTTTTTATCACTTAACTTGGTACGTACTGAGGTGAGAGATAGAAAGAGAACTTAACTAATATTTACTAAACCATACGCGTAAGGAACGTTTTCAACTGATAAAAATGCTATAAAAAGTGGCAGGAAACATAATTAACGCCCGTGTCCGATTTCTTGTTTTCTATGTACATAAAGCGAAGCCGCAAGATGCACTTCGTAGGTTTACATTTTGATATTGTACAAGAATTGTCAGAAGACGGAAAAAAGAGTTCAAAATAAAATTGAGAAAATGGTAGATTAATTCCTACATTACGCTCAGAGGTCAATTGTCAATGTTTAATCGAGCGGACAGACTCCGATATGCGTGTTTCTACCGGCGGAGTTAAAGAAGAAGACCTTAATAAAGAAATTAAAAATAAAAAAAAAAAAAAGGGTTTTTAAAGTTCCCTTTAAAAAAAAAAACAAGGTTTTAAAAAAAAAAATAAAAAATTTTTAATTTAAAAAAATTAATTTTTTAAAAAAAATTAAAAAATTTTAAAAAATATAAAAAGGAGGTAGTTTTAATTTTTTTACCCCCTTTTTTTTAAGGGTTTTAAAATTAAAAAACTTTTTTTTAAAATATTTTGGTTTTTTTGGGGTGAAAAACCTAAAGGGTTTCCCAATTTTAAATTAGGGGGGTTTTTGTTTTAAAATTAAAAATCCAAGGTTTATATTTTTAAAAAAAAACCTTTTTTGAATAAATTTTTAAATTTTTTAATGTTAAAAAGAAGGGGTTTTTAAAATCCGTAAGGTTTATTTTTAAAAATAATTTTTTAAAATTTGGGCCCCGGGCGGAGTTTTTAAAAAATTCCCAACTTTCCGGGGTTTTCCAAAAATTTTTTAAAAGGGGTTTAAAAACCGTGGGGTTAGGTTAAAAATTAAAATTTTTAAAAAATTTTTTTTTAAAAATTTTTGAAAAATTTGAGTACTTAAAAAATGCAAAAATTTCCTTTTCCCTTTGGTTTTTTTTATTTTTTAAATTTAAAAATTTTTTATTTTAAAATTTTATGCCCTTTCAAACCCTTTTTATTTTAAAAAATTTATTTATTTTTTTTTTTTAAACCCAGCTTAATTTTTTTTTCCCAAATTTCCCAAAAAATAAAAATTAAAATTTAAAAAAAAATTTTAATTTTAAAACTTTAAACCCTTTTAAAAGGGTTTTTTGGAAAATTTTTTCCCAAACAATTTTTTTAAATTTTAAATTAAATTAAAAATAAAATTCCCCTTTTCCTTTAAAATTTTTTTTGGGAAACCGCTTTTCAAAATTGAGTTTCCCCTTTCCCAATTTTATTCTTTTGGTTTTTTTTTTTTTTAAATTATTTTAAATTTAAAAAAAATTTTTTTTTTAAAACCCGGGTTAAAAAAAAAAGCCCCGAAAATTAAAATAAATTTTAAAAAAATTTAATTATATTTAAAAAAGAATTTTTTTTTTTGTTTAAAAATTTTAAACCACCTAAAAAATTTTTAATAAGGCTAATTAAAAATTTATATCCCAAAATTTTTAATTAAAACCAAAATAAATAAAATATAAAATAAAAAAAAATTTTTTTCGTTTTTAAAACTTAAATTTTAACCCTTTTTAAAAAAATTTTTTCATTAAAGCAATTTTTAAATTTTTTTTTTTAATTTAAAATTTAAAATTTTTCTTTTAAAAACTTAAATTTGGGCATTTTTAAAAATTAAAAATTTATAGCTTTTTAAAATTTTAAATTTTCCAACCAAATTCACAAAACAATTTTATAAATTTTGTTTTTTTGGTTAAATAATTTTAAAAAATTTCCTTTTAAAAAATTTTTAATAAGGGGGTTTTTAAAAAAAATCAAACCATTCAAACAAAAAAAATTTCTAAAAAAATTTAAATTTTTAAAATTATTTTGGGTTAAATTTTTTTAAAAACAAAATTAAATTTTAAAAAAAATTTTTTTTAAAAAATTTTAAAAGTTTTTTAAAAAATAGCAATGAAAATTGTTAAAAAAAAATTTTTCTTTGGGAAAATTCCTTTCTCTAAATTTAATTTAAAAATATTTACAAAATTTTTTTAAAAATTTAAAAAATTTTAAATTTAATTGAAAATAATAACCTTTTAAAAATTTTTTAAAGGAATTTTTAAATGAATTAAATTTTGGTTTTTCAAATTTAAGAAAATTTTTTAAAAATTAAAATTTTAATTTTCCTTTTTTTAAAAATTTTTATTTTTAAAACCAAAGGGGCCTTTTTTCCCAAAATTAAAATTAATGGGCAGCCTCAAGGGAAATTTTAAATTTAAATAAAAATTTTTTAAATAAAATTTTAAATTTTAAAAATTTTGTTTGGGTTTTTTTTTAAACCGTAATTCAAATTTTTTTAAAAAAAAAAAAATTTATGCCAATTTTATTGGCAAAGGATTAAACCTAAAAATTAGGGTTTAAAAATGTTTAAAAGGGAAAAATTTTTTATTTTGAAAAGTTTTTTTTTAAATTTTTTTTCCCTTTTTTGATTAACAAAAGTTTTCTAAAAAAATTTTTAAAAGAAGGGGAAAAGGGCCTAAAATTAGGGTTTTAAATTTTAGGTTTTGTTTTAAAACAATTTAAATTTTCAAATAAATCCCTTTTTAAAAAAATTTTAAATTTTAAAATAAAAAAAATTTTTGGGTTTCCAATTTAAATTTTAAATTTAATTTTTTAAAAAATTAAAAATATAATATTTAAAAGGTTTTTAAAAAGGGGGAAAAAATTTTTTGTTTAATTAATGAAACCCTTATTTTGGAAATTTAAAATTTTTTTTAAAAAAATTTTTTTTTTTAAAATAATTTAATGAATTTAAAAATTAATTAAAAAAATACTTTTTTGGGTTTTTTTTTTTTTTTAAGAGTGATTTAAAATAATTTTTAAAACAAAAAAAAATTTAAAAATATTTTTAAAATCATTTTAAAATTTCCTTTGAAAATTAAATTTTTGTTAAAAAGAAAAAAAAAAATAAAAATTTTTTTAATAAATTTTAAAAATTTTTTTTTTTTTTTTAAAAAAGTTTTTTAAATTAATTTTCATTTTTTAATTTTAATATTCATTTTCAAAATTTCTTTTATAAACCTTTATAAATTTTTAAATAACCCCCCTTTTTTTGCCGAATTTTAAAGGTTTAAAACCCTAAAGAAAAAAAATTTAAAATTTTAAATTTTTTTTTGGTTTAAACATTTGGCCCATGGATTTGAAAAATTTTTTTTTAAAAATTACCCAAAAGGGGGAAAATTTCTTAAAAAGTTTTTCATTTAAAATTTTAAATAAATTTTTTTTAAAGAAGGAGGGAATTTTTATTAAAATTTTTAAAGGGGTTAAATAAAGTTAAAATTTGGCTGTTTTCCAAAAAATAAACCCCTTTTGGGGGGATTTTTTAATTTTTTTTGAAAGTTTTAAAATTAAAATTTTATTGGTTTTTTTAAATTTAATTTTAAAAAAAATTTTTTTAAAAATTGAATTTTCAAAAGTAGCCTTTTGAATTTTTTTAAAAAATTTAAAATTTTGGGGTTTATGGGAAATTTTAACCCAAAAAATTTTTCAACAAAAATTTTTCCAAATTTTTTTGGGAAAAGGGGGCCCTAAAAAACATTTTCCGGGTTTTAGCTTATTTTCAAAAAACGGAAAATTTAAATGAATATTTAAAATTTTAAAAAAATTTTTAAAAAATTTTAAAAATTTTAAAAATTTTTTTTGTCTTTCCCTTTAAAAATTTTTTTAATTTTGTGATTTTTAAAAAATTTTTAAACCCTTTTTAAAAATTTTCCCCGATAAAAAATTCTAAACTGGTTACTTTTGGGCCCAAATCCCGCCCTAAAAAACTAAAATTTTTGTTTTAAAAGGGGAAGGGAACCCAAATAAAAAAAATTTAATAAAAATTTATAAATTGGGAAAAGGTTTTTTTTTTTTTAAAACAAAATTTCCAAATTCCCTTCCCAAATAAAATAACCAAAAAAAAAATAAAGTTTTAAAAATTAGGTAAGTTTAAGGTTTAAATTTTTTTTAAAAAATTTTTTTCAACTGGAAAATTTTGCGGGAAAGGCCTTTGTTAAAAAGGGGTTTTATTTAAAACAAGTTTAAAATTTAAATTATATTTCCCTTTTAATAAAAAAAAAGGGGTTTTAAAAAAAAAAATTTTTAAAATTTTTAAATTTTTTTTTGAAAAAAAAATTAATTTTATAGGTTTTTCTTTTTGGGAAATTTAATTTTTTAAAAACAAAAAAATTTTTTTAAAAATTTATTTTGAAAAAATTTTTCTTTTAAAATTTAAATTAAAAATTTTTTTAATTTTTAATTTTTAAAAAATTTAATTTTTCCCCTTTTTTTGTGTTCCCCAACTTGTCGTTTTTCACCAAAAACTATTTTCAAAATTTAATTAAAAACCCGGGTTTTAAAAATTGTTTTTTAAAATACTTTTTTCTTATTTAAAAAAAAAAATTTTTGGCCCTTTAAACTTTAAATATTTTTTTTTTAATTAAAAATTATTTAAAATAAAAATTTAAAAAAATAAAATTAAAATTAAAAAACCAAAATTTCTTTTTTATAAATTCTTTTTTGAAATATTTTGGGGGTGTATTAAACATAACTGGTCTGCCACCTTTGGGATTTAGAATGACGTTACTTATTTTAATTTATTAGCAAGATTTGACCTACACTAAAAAAGTTTTGATTTTGCTAAATCAGTTTATTTATTTCATTTAGTTTATAAAAGCAAATTAAAAATGTTTTTTTTTTTAATTATTAAAAATCACGTTATAGTTTAAAAAGTCATGAACTACTTTTCCAAGTTTTTTCAAAAACCCATCATCGACAGTGGAAAGACCAATTGACTAACGTGTATATTACAAACTTTACAGATTAATCAATTCGTTAAAATATCAATATTTTCATGCCATGTGCGGATATAATCCTTTATCTAATAACTAGCTGTGCCCCACAGCTTCACCCGTGTTAATTTTGTACGACAAACATCGCCAACACGCCCATGTAGGCAATTTTTTATACTTTGTGTAAAACTATCGACATTTTTATGAGCGATAAATTATTTTTTCATATTATAATATAGTCTGCGTTACTCGCTGATAATGTAGCTTATATTGGTGAAAGAATTTTTAGATTCGGTCCAGTAGTTTTTGAGTGTATCAATAAAAAAAAAACAAACAAACAAAAAGATAAACAAAAAATCAAATGTTCCCTCTTTATAATATTGGTATAGATAAATTGAAGATCATTAAAAATTTCACCTGGATTTAACCCTCCTGTCGTGGTAGTTGAACCACATCTACCGAAGGTAACGCTACTGTTACTGAATGGTTCTAACAAGTTCAGCATGCGTTCGTTAAGGGCTGCGTCTGCGATACAACCGGTAAACGGAACCTTCGAGCCCACTTTCCCTCCGACCACGTACCCGGGTTGCACACCGCCGATGAACAGCACCCCGTTAAGGATGTGCAATGGAGCTGGTGCTGTGTCAGTACTGAAATATTTGAATTTAACAATTAACCCTGCAATATTCGATAGACTCAGTTAGGTGATACTTCTTTGGCGTAAAAAAAAACTGCAAAAATATTCAGCGTACCAAAACATGATGAAGAAAGCCATCAATGATAATATTATATAAATTCTTGATATTGACTTTTTAAATCGCATATACTTTTTTTAATTTTGCCAATGTCAAATGTGACAAATACACATTAAAGAATTTAGTTGCCAAATAATCGATGTACTTTAAACGAACAAAGGACATAATACAATTTCATATTATTTCGATAAAAGTATCATCACATATGTAAGTAATGTGTTGACATTAATAGGAAGAGAAATATTAAAAGGAAGAAGATATTTCGGGACAATTAAAAAATATGTGATACCCGAATCCCTCAAGACCGCACTTATATTCACGGTCAAAATACATATTTTCGCGAGGAAAACAGGAGAGCAAGAAAGAGAAGCAAGAAGAAGAAAAGAGCAAGAAGTAACCCATATGTGGGCATCTTTAAATATATAAAAAAAACAGGACTTAGCAGGAACGGTTCGCTGCGCTGAAATGCGCTATGCGCCAAAACATTTGTAATTAGAGTGTTAACACAACCGGCGCAGTAAACCGATGTTAGCGCAATTGCGCGGCGCAGCGCAGTGTTACCCACGGCTAGTCGGAATAATCACTTTACTTAGTTCAGTTGAGCGTGATAATTGTAAAATCCATGTAAGTACCTGAAATAATCGAAGTCATCGACGACGAGTCTCAAAGCGTTACTGTTGTGAGTGACGGTCACCACGTGCCACTGCGAGTCATTATAAGTGCTTAGACCAGTATCTAATTGCTCTCTTTGACTCATCAGCACCAATTTACCTGTACATTGAACAATATTATTGACACGAATGTCCAATTTAAATCATCTTAAACTCATTCTACTTCTTCTTGATTTGGCGCCGCAAAGCACATTTGCCAGTGTCAATGTATTTCAGCCTTCGTAGTTTTTTCTAATATTCAAAGTGGATCCCTTGTTAGAACTACCTAGGGAGTTTTTGTGATGTCTCAAAATGCATGTCTTGCACAAATACCAAACTATATCACACACAATGCCACCAATATTACATAATATAAGACTCAAAGAACCCAAATTAATGAATTAATATAAAATCCGCAAGATGGCACCTCACGATCTCGCCAAAAACTCACGATCTTAAACTCGAACAAGATAAATTGAAAATTTTATGAACTCTCGATACAAGTAACCTTTTCATTCAGACCATTCAAATGAGCTCAAATTCATATTTATAATGTACTAGCTGTGCACGCTAGCGTGCCTTCACATCGGTAGAGCGCACGCGTGAATCGTACCCCCTCGCTCCCACCCAATTGCGACGGTAGCCTAATTTTAAAGCCAAATATGCTTATTGTGGGTGAGTAGGTCCTTAGAAGAGAGACATTAATGTCATTATCGTGGGTCCTTTATAAAATCTACAATTATGTAGTAAATTAATATGATAGGTATATCTTTTATGGATTATTAAGAATAAGACATTTACACGCCCCAAAAGCGTCTTTTTTTTTTAAATTTATTCACCATTATTGTCACCGTTTATTTCGTATGTTCCTTTATGCAACAAAATATAACCCACACCCTGGCCAAATAACATAATTATGGATAACAATTGAGCAATTCACCTTTAAGTTACACTTTTAGTAATGAAAATGAACTTGATTTTTTTCCACTTATGTCTTATACTCTGTAGAAATTATAGATACAAAAAATAAGCACCTTTGATGAGTGAAAGGGATATACTGTCTGGTGTATTAGTTGTTTGCGTTCGGCTTACGTATACGAAGAGCAGACCGTCGGGTTGCGATGTTTTGAATTTGAGTGTAAGCTGGAGATTCTCACTCGTTATATCCACGAACCTGAGGTAACTGTCCGTACCGTTGAAGTACACAAGAGATGCGAACTGAAACAAATAGTTTGATTATTCATGTCCGCCAATTTTATAATACGGTATAGACTATATAGATCGTCAAAATTATACAGAAAAAGCGACCGAAAAACTTTTCAAAGCTAGAATATGATTTCACCTACATAACGGATTATAAGTAGGTACTTAAAATAATGTCTAAACGTATATATTTTTAAATATTTAAATCGTAATACTTGCATATGCCGTATGTTATTCAGGACACAAACAGCCGTTGAAGACAAATTGCATTTTTTAAAGAAATTAGGTTTGTAAAAAACGATCAAACACTCGGTCGTGATAAAGTGTTATAATTGGTGTCAATTGTTTATGCTTGATCATAAGTGAGACCTGAATGTGATGAATGATGATATTTAAAATATTTGTACTAATCTACTACATAAGTAATCTCTATAAATACTGATTCGACTGTAAGAATTCTTTCACTGTTAGAAAGCTACGTTCTTGAATGTGATACGACTATATTATATTAATTTTATATTTCAATTAACGCGAATAGAAACGCAGGCGGTTGCCAGTAATATATATTCTAAATAGTTCAATATTCAGAGATGAACTCACCCGACACCCGTAAGCCATGCCTATCGACTCTGTATTTTCACTCAAATCAATATTCACACCGCTAATACTGATCTGACGGATGCAACCGTCGAATCCTTTGCTCGTCACTTGCGGTATACCCTTATTGTTACCGCCGAAGTTCATCGTGTCCAGCGCTGGTATATCCACGAAGGTGGCTGATGATTCCGCTTTCAATACTTCATTGTCGACAGTGAGAGAGCACTTGGTATGGAAACGTCTTGCGTCTAGTTTATGCCATTTACCGTCGTTGTACGCTTTCGTCGTGCCGATGATAATCAGTTCCTCTGTAGGTTGTCCGCCAAGGGACACCTGCAAGTTAAACAATAGAAATACAATACAAAAGAGCAATAAGCCCCCGACACAAGTAACCTATTCATTGAGGCAATTCCATTGAGCCCAAACGCGATATGTCTGCCGTAACTTGGTGAGGAGTTAGGTGTCCTACAGATACCAGATGACGCTGCAGCATCAGGTTAAGGTTATTCTAATGTAATTGAAGTAACAGAATACGAAATCATGACTCAATCAGACCTGTTAAAGATGCTCACATCTATTTTCAACTAAAAAAGAGCTGATAATCTTCAAATGGCTGAACAGATTTTCTTGAATTATAGCTAAGAATAATCCAGATTAACCTTTCAAACAAAAAAAGAAACTAGATCAAAATCGGTTCAGCCGTTTGTGAGCTACGATGCTACAGACAGACAGACAGATACACACGTTAAACTTATAACACCGCTCTTTGTGCGTCGAGGGTTAAAAAGTAAAAAGAAAGTAACGGTTTCGATAAGACAATAACCACATTTCGTCTATTATTATGGTCTTCATTTGTGAAAACTATACACGTGTTGTATTCCTGCGGTAAATGAGGTTTCGAGTCCTCAGCGTGCTAGTTTATAGGTTATTTTAATAGGCATAGTGGGCTACAGAATTATTGTTTATGAAGATATCGTAATTTTTTTAAAGTGAAACTTTTATTAGATCGTCTCAAAATTTTTGGTCTGCGTGTTGCATGTCGCGTGACGGTCGGCCGCGGAGTAGGGATGGCGGAGCCTATAGTTCGCAGCAACTGACCGTGTAGTGAATAGACTATTACTCATTTGTGAATTTTTAGTTAAATGTCTATAATGTGAAAAAAAGTTTCACTTTTACCGTGGTTTCATAAAACCACACAATCAAATTTTTTTAAATATAAGAAGATGAATCTCAGTAGTAAAATGAAAAAAAAAGATCAACATAACATATTTAAGTAGTTTTTGCGTGATGCGCGCACAATGGCAAAACTCAATTACCTGCAAATACACTCGTCCATCCTGCATGAGTAGAGAGAAGAAGCGGCCCTCTTCACCGACAAGGTATATAAGCCCATCAGGAGCGTACGTCCTGAAGAACAACAGGACTTGGTTCGCCTGGGGAAAGAGGTGACCTCGTCCTGGCATCGACACATGGCCTCTTCCGTTGAAACGGTATTCTTGTGGTCCAGACTGTGATGATATTAGCTTATCCCTGTAATCAGCAATCAAATTTCGATGAAACAGAGATCGAGAGACTGTCGAACTATGATCGAGGTCCTGGGTTCGATGCACAGGTCGAGGAAAGTGTTATTGGAGTTTACTATAAGAAGCAAACACAAGATTTGTACTTTATTTTATTAATTAGGGCCGTTAACAACTGCACCAAAAATATAAATAAGATTTATAGAAGTATTGAACGTTTTATCGTAATCGTTTTCTTAAAGTACTCTGGCAATAAAAGAATGCTCTATATATAATATTTCATTCGATGTAGGTACGGGTGCACCCAAAAGTTCTTTTTTTGTTTCTATTCTTGTTCTTGTACTAAATATAAAGAAGAAGTTCTCGCTGCATATCTCGCTAAATAATACAAACCATCAGCTCGAATGTGACTTTTTATCAGTGCAAGAATTTTTTGAATCGAATCAGTATTTCTAAATATTACTTTCTACACACATTCAAACTACCTTTTTATAATAGTAGAACAGATGAATACTATAAAATTTTTAAATAAACTTTACCTTGGCCTGGCACCTATCAAGTTGTCCGCGCTGACAAAGTTCCAAAGACCAACAGGCGTGTCACCTATCATGAGCTCTTCAATTTGTCCTTCAAACGCCGGGAATATGATGCCCTGCAGTTTAGCGTCCGAAGGTACCCCACCGACATATAACTTGGATTTCTGCCGGTCGAGATTGAAAATTGTATGCTGGCCTGGTAGTACCGCCTCCTTGGAGTGGACCTGCTCTGAACCATCATCCATGCTTTCACGTATCGACAGCTTCACATTGCGACCGATTCTGAAGACAAAAAATAAAAATAAAAGCTTGAGTCGTCATGGGACACTTAAACATCAAAACGTGAAACACAACGACATATATCTAAATCCAATTATAAATATTTCAAAAGAAATAATAGTTATTCATAAAATAAAATTTTTAATTATTTTATTTTTGTGAAATGGCACGTCGCGACGTCTAGAAACGGTTTTGCATCAAAACCTTGTAATAAAATACTCGGAAATATAATTTAACGATGCTTAATAATAAAAATAAAATGAAACTCGGTAGGTTGAAGAGTTTACCTGTCGACTATGACTTGGTACCAGCGGTTGTCGGCTACGAACGTGTCGCTGCTTATCTTGACAGGCTCTCGGCCTGATTCTGCGCTGTCACCTATATCCATCACGAGGTACGGGTAACCGTTTTGTACTGCGATTACCATGAAATCATCCTGATGAAATAAATCATAGATAAATATATTTTGAATAAGGAATATATCAAGCGTGGAAATAAAAATTATGTAAAAAAAATATATGGACAACCCAAAAATAGTGCAGTCTAGTTTTTGACCCCCTATATCAGATATCTTCAAAATGATGAAGTTATTATGATTTTACTTTATATAATAGGGAAGAATATATTTAAAAAAAATTCTATGTTCCCTAGAGTTGTTAGGGTTCGAAATAAATAAAAAAATTAATCTTGATTTGATATGTAGTGGTATTTATTATAATTCATAAACTTATGTTATTTGGCCCTATATCCTGTATTTTTGGTAGCATTTTACGTGATGCAGTTTAGCTATTGTAAAAGTCAAACGGATTATAAAGAATAACTAGGAACATGTATTTTAATTTGCCACAAAAACTACCTTCACAGTTACAACAAGGGAGCAGCCGACAACTTGTTAGAAGATTACAAGAATTGTTAATTACTAATTAGAAAAATAATCTTTTCACATGACGTTGGCAAAATTGAATACAGTTGCCATTAAATAAAAAGAAGTCTATATATCACAATACAATCTATCGTTGAAATTATAGTTGTTTATACGAATGATATGGGGTTTTAGTTTTTTTTTTTTTTTTAATTCTGTCTATGTAATTGTTCAAAAAGTTCGAAACTTGGCAGACTTCAACACTATAAAAATAGTTATTTCAAAACATATTTTGATGTTGTACTTTAAAACAAATCACAATGTTAAAGGATAAATCGATTAATGTCATATTATTTATCGGATATCAACAATATCATTACTAAACAAAGTAAACTTACAGATTTAGTTCGTCTCAGTTTAGTGTCCTGAGGGTTTCCGAGGTACAGAATGAATCCGTTCTTCTCTTTGGTCCTGAAGTAAGCCGAGACGTGGGTGGATGTCGACATTTCGTCAACTGATTCCGGTAGACGAGGTTGCAACGTCGACCGACGGTCGAAGGTCACTCCGACTTGGATGCGATTGGCTACCGTACGTGCCTGTGAATTATTATTGATGTATGTTTATTTTACTAGTTTTCTGAGTGTGTCCGACTGGATTGCGAACACCATACACCGAGTTTAACTCTTCCGGCACGACCGCACACTTAGGCTTTCGTGTTTCGGGTTCATGTACGTTGTATCTTTACAAGTAGTCCAGCGAGTTGTTAGGTATTTATACACGACCGAATTGTGACCACTATGCACATCCTGATAAGCCCACCACAGTGGCAGTCCTTTGGTTTGTCGCGTTTCGGGATCCGCCGATGCATATCCGATATCTAGCTCCCGATAAGCTTGGCTTATAATAGCCGTTTACAGTAACTTATCTGAGTTTACTATCCTCGATTAGTACATATTTGTAACAAGTACTATTCTTTTACTTAAGACTAATATCGGCATAAGAATGCTATAGGATATGGATATTTTTTATGTAGATACGAAAAACTATCTATTGATAAGTTATTGAAAAAAAAGTAACAACAAAAGGTTATATGTGTCTATCTTTAGTAACTGAAACAACTGATAGATAGGTTATTGAATACAACCGTAACTCGACACAGCAGTTACGACCAGCGATGCATTGGAGTTGATATCTCGGTGCTCGTCGATATTTTTGGAATATACTTACCATTAGGCACAATAAAGTCACTTTGGTGTGCTACTTTGCTAATAGCAAAAAAGTTTGTGAGTCAGCTGCGACGCACGACTAAAGCATATGCAAATTGCAATAGGCAAAGAGGCGTTTTATTGACCGACGGACTGACAATGGTTATAATGATTTATCTAAAAGCAAGATGTTGTACGTATACACATTGTAACGCTTTACGTTAACGCTTTTGTAAATTTCACTCCTCAAATCAGTTCTTAAGGAGTAAAGTTAAAAACTTCATTTGATAACTATATTGTGACTTATATCAAGCGATATTGCTGTTAAACGTTATGATATAAAGTAAAAATTGTGTGTAACGAAAAACTCAACCTGTTCTACTAGATCTTTCAGTTTCTTTAGTTTCTCGTCCGCTTCCTTCCGACGATCCTCTAGATCTTCCTGCCGAATCTTCACCGTGCGGTATGTCGACGTGATTTCTGGATGCATTTTGTTTATGTTTTTTACTGCACAAGAAAAGATACGTTAAATAAAAAACAATGGGTATATTAATATATTAAATTACAAATACAATAACGTGAACTATCTCTTCGTAACCACGTCGTTGTGTCTTGATTCGAAGCGTTAATTTCTATTATTATCTAGCCAACTAGTTATCCGATCAACTACCGAATGATTTTTAACATAACATATCATCACGCCTGTATTCCCCGAAGGGTTAGGCAGAGGTGTACTAATTGTACACCCACAATTCGCCGAGTATGTTTTTAGGTCCCATCTAATGTGGTGTTGGAAGAGGATGGAGAAGATCAGTTGGACAGAAAGGATTACAAATGAGGAAGTGATAAGAATGGTTGACGAGGACTGTTGTTGAGAAACATAGATAGCAAAAGAGGAAAGATGATTGAACACTCGGTACGGTACGACAAGTACTTGAAAACAATTTTGGAAGGTTAAAATTGCAGGAAAGCGAAGAAGAGGAAGACCTAGACGAAGCTTTTTTCAACAAGTGAAGGATAAAGAGAGTCGAGTCATATCAAGAGGTCCAAAAATGCCAGAGGATAGGGATCAGTGGCAACTGTTCCACCGAAAGTGCTAAGCTCTTAAATTAAAGAAGTAGACTAGTGATGAGTCATATGAATATAGAAGAGTATTTGATATGAAGGCGGACAAATATCGAAGTAGAGGAATACTTAAAAAGGTGTGAGGAATACGTGTATAAAAGATGTAAATACTGAGATAACAGCTGATAGAGGAGAGTGGAAAAGGAAACTATATTGTGCCAACCCTCCTTACTTGGGATAAGGGTAAGAATAAAAAAATGGATACAAACCCAAGTTCTCCGCGTTGAATGTCATCTTCTGAGCTTCGTCTGCCAATTTGGGCAACATTTGCGCCCAATCTTTGCTCACTGTTAGGTCTGCTCCTAGCTGGGACATGATACCTAGAGTTTCGGCTACGGTCGCGTTTACTTTATCAGCTTTGTCGCCTTCGGTCTCGAGAGTAAACGGACCCGGTGTTGGTAAAGATCTGATGGAAATTTTATACATATATTTATCTATCAAAAAGTAAGCACTGATGAGACGACTTCTGGTAATGGACTCAATACAAGAATCGCAGGAAGTGTAGTCGTGTTCGATTATTTAGCCAAAACACCGGGAGCAGAGATTTATAGTATAAGGGATAAATGTAAACAAAAAAGCAGCGATATTTATGTCGTGCACACATACTATATAAAGGACATAAAGAAACCCAGGCTGAAGTCTAACGTTCAATAATCGTCATAGATATAATTGCGTGTCCATTCGGTCACATTTCTTAATTCGGTAAGTTTAAATAATTTAACTTAAATGGTAATAGATTAAGTATATAAGATACGACTAAAAACCAGAATCAGAAGAAAAGGAGAAGCTTTCGTTAGTAAGATAAAAATGTAACAGAATACTGCATGTTGTAGGATGGAGGGAACATAGCCGGGAGCCAGTTACACAGCTTCACAGTATGGTAAAGATAAGACGTAGCGAACTTCTATCACAGTTTGAGATCCCGCCAAAAACCTAGTAATTATTATTAAGAGCGGTCGTCTAATGATCGAAATTCAACCAGCGTCCTTTTGATCATAGACTATTTTCTGTTTGACATTTACAGTATGAACCTAAACAATGAATATTATATCTCTTGCTGTCACTTTTCATTGAGTGACAATGTCAATATTTTAGGGGGTCTAAGTTCAATGGCACTGGTCGTGTTAGGATTCGCAGTATTATTTAATTTAATGTATTAGTAACAGATATTATACATGAATTTTAGCATTCTGCGCTCCTTCTCCATATAAACTTTAACCATGTCAAATCTAACAGTCTTCCGTGCACGCAATACGCTTAAAAAGGAGTCCCAAGGTTTTCTTCTCATGTATTAATTTATAGATATCGACTTAACATACAATAAAATTCTTACAGTTGTATAGCGTTATTGTTGTCGTCGGCGGTGCCGTAAGTGTAGCGAACTTTGCCGAGTCCGTCCTCAGCAGCAGTCAGGTTCGGGCTTAGTTTCTGTTCGACTGTCTGCTTCGCCTTGATCGCGCTTTCAAGAAGATTCACCGAACGGTTCCTAGTCGGTGCGACTCTCTCGTTCAGAACCTTGTTCTATTTAAACAATAAAATTACCATATCCGGGTATTAGGGTAAAATATTATTAACTTTTCAGTAATTTAAAAATATAATCATAATATGTTTTGTTTATTGCTCATAAAAATACAACTAGACGATTAAATACATTACCTACCACTTTTCTAGTGGAGTAAGAGAAAGGTATATGAAAGGTGTGTATAATGTTTAGTAAAAATAAAATCTAACCGATATTCAAATGCTCCAAGTAAAAATCATGTAGCGAATACTTGAAGGAATCCCGAGAGTTGGCTTGTTGGATGTTGATAGGAAGCGAATACCACAATAATGCTGCTGTTACGGCGAAAGATCGTTCGCGGAAATTAGTATGATGACTTGGTATACTAAGAATTAAAGAATCAGAAGATCTTAGCTTAGCTTTCTATTATGCCTTAATGTTTGTAAATATTAGGTCCTTACATATGAAATTAGCGTTTAGTCGTACTGAACACTTTGATCTGAAATATCTCCTCTTTGGTTAAGAATTCCAAATTCAAATTTATAAATTAATTTGGCTCGTACATTTGAGTTTTGAAAACAGTCATTCATTTGTTTTTTCGACCTTCAGAACCAACCCCATGGACGGAAGCGGATCCATCACAAAGCACTTCAGAGATAACTACTGGCTTCGGAGTAAGTGATAAAACTGTATTAATCCACTTGAAGAAAATCGGGAAAGTAAAAAAACTTGAACGATGAGTACCTCATGAATTGAGTGAATCGAACTTGCAAGCACGCGTCGACTGCTGCGTTACTTTGCTCAACGGACATAACAATGAAGGGATTTTAAATCGAATCATTACTTGTAATGAAAAGTTGATACTGTACGATAATCAGAAGCGCTCGTCGCAATGGCTGAACCCTGGAGACCCAGCCAAATCCTGCCCTAAACGAAAATTGACTCAGAAAAAGTTACTTGTGAGTGTTTGGTGAACTAGAGCCGGTGTCGTTCACTACAGCTTTCTAAAATCTGGCCAAACGATTACGGTAGATATCTATTGTCAACAACTGCAAACCATGAAGGAAGAACTGGCTGCTAAACAACGGAGATTGGTTAATCGCTCTAGGCCACTGCTGCTTCACGACAACGCAAGACCACACACACTGCACAACAAAAAACCACTAAGTTAGATGAGCTACTATTGGAATGTCTGCAACATCCACCGTACTCCCTGGACCTTGCTCCAACAGATTACGCCTTCAAAGAGTTTATTGATTCTCGACCCCGTGGGTTTTTTTAGTAACGGGATCAATGAACTACCTATGAGATGGCAAAAGCACATAAATAAAAATGGTGCATACTTTGATTAATTAAATTTAAAAAATTGACTTTATATTCCTCTCGTACAAAACGCCAATTTCATATGTAAGGACCTAATATTTAGGGGATTTGGAATTATTAAATATGGAGAAACGAAGCCGATGTATTTTTACATTCCTACGTTGCCGAATAGGTAGTCAATTCAACCTGGCTCGGTATTCAGATACATGATCAAACTTCCGAAGACGAAAGATGAAACGGATACAGTTATTGAGTAGACGATCAAGTTTGTTTAAGAGATCTTCTGAGAGGTCCAAGTAAGCATCGTCTGCATAATCCAGAAGCAGGAGAGGCCAATAACCTTCCATAAAAAAATACTATAAAGTTTTCAAATTTGACTGGTAGTTCCATAGATTAAAGCGTTCAAACAAACA
The DNA here is from genome assembly GCA_033032175.1 of Saturnia japonica. Classification (NCBI taxonomy): domain Eukaryota; kingdom Metazoa; phylum Arthropoda; class Insecta; order Lepidoptera; family Saturniidae; genus Saturnia; species Saturnia japonica. The sequence goes on along the minus strand of CM065304.1, from coordinate 3,194,173 downwards.
AACAATATTTTGAGCTTTGAGCTTTTAATATAGATCTAAAAGTGATCGAATCACGTAGATTTAAGTTAGTTGTAAATTGTGTAAGAATCATATCTACATATAACATAACCCGAAGGGATAAGCAGAAGAATGCTAATTTACACCCCCAATTATCTCGGTATATTTTTAGATCCCATGTAATAGGACGCGAGCCTATTGCCATTAATCGGACACAACTCCGAGCTGAGCTGAGTTAGTTTTTATATAAATTCAATAAACGCAGCGCTACAAAAAAGGTGCAACAATGTGTTGTTTTACAAAATGTGTTAATAGGAAATAATACAGTTATACCAACCATATAAAACCAACTTACAATATTAATGACTTTCTTGACGTCTTCCTCGGCATCGTTTGCGGCTTTCTTCGCATCACTGACCTCTTGAACTATGGAGGAATATGCGGAAGCGGCCGAGTAAGCGTGTTGGGTGCGCGTGTTATTGTTCTCCCGCTCGGCCAAAGCCCGTAAATTATCGGCCTATTGAAACGAAGAATCGAATGTATCACACAAACTAAAAACTTCTCTATGGCTTATCGGAGCTAGTATTCCTCTTTCTTACGACATCGAGTCCTTTAAACGTAACATGAAGAGATATTTATGCAGGCCGACATCACAGCGGTGACTGCCGATGGATTTAGATCTCTCGGTGGTCACCGTTGTGTTTGGATTGTACTGTGCTTGACATCAGGGACAGTGACGTCAATGTACTGAGCTATTATTAAAAAAATCAGATGTCTGTGTAGCGCTTGTTCACAATCTCACCTAATGATGACGATTGACGATATAACACAAGATAGTAACGCACTTAATGAGAATGGCTCTCAAGTGTAGCTGCCGGAAAACATTTATATGTGTTTGGCGACAGATTTTCAACTTATGAGCGAGGCAGGCATTAGAAAGAGCCCTACCACCATGCTATGGTTTCATCACTTTTTTTTTACCGAAAGTCCAGTTTTATTGCAAGGATTCGAACTCATGTCGATCGACGTAATAAATTCTAATTATGCAACTGCAAATTGCACTTTTCCATTTCAGTTAGGACACATCTATTTTTTTTTTGTTTATTAAAGTCACGGTAAACACATTAATTGTGACCATCAAGAGATTTGCATTCGAACGGCAGTCATAGCTGTTATGCAAGCCTAAAAACCTCTCAGTAGCTGGATAAGCATTGACTGATTCCGAAACGCGGTTTATCGCCAGGCAGTGGTAGCTACTCAGTCGGTTACAGATCTCTGCCACCGCAGATATGCACCCGCTTATACCGATACACGACACACCTAACCGTGACAATAAGCCGGTCGTTACCAATTTGAACACGACTGTCGTATCTTACAGCCACAAACAATAATTATCTAACATACAAAAAAAAAATGATGCACTACATAATCTATAGCATAAGCTTCAAATAACATTTTTATTCTATTGGGCGATAGAGACCATATGGTCGGCGTATACTCAAAGAAATCATTAACTGCAAAAAATCACTAAGTGCAGTTTACACCAACTAAGAGTTTATTTTGATATCAAACTGATCTTTTTAAATAATAATACCGTTTTATTTTACTTTTCTTAAGATTTATAATTTTAAAAACAACTGTGATATTGACCAGGACGAAGAATAGTATAAATGCTGGGCGAAATAGCGACAGGTCTCGGGGATAACATGTAATCCTCAAATGTTCTTGAAGATTAAGGGAAAAGTGTAAAAAACCATTAAAAGACCTGTTTCTTATGGATCTGAGTGCTGGGCAATGAAAGAAGATTCATTGTGGCAGAGAAGCGAATTTTAAGATGGATAGTAACTGGAATTAAATAGCAGCAGTCACAAGAGAAGTTGAGGGGTTAATGACTAGCGTGGTAGTGGAAGAAGAAAACACGTGGCAACCCTACTTTACTAAGATAAGGAGTAAGAAGAAGGATATTCAACAACAACAAAAAATTGAAAACAAAGTTCTGCACAACTGTATCACAAGTTCTTTCGGTAAGTCAACCATATGCACGACAAATGGCGCCTCATATTTTCAATTAAGCTACGTTACTGGAATCTAAATTTTAACGTACTCTATTCCTCAACATTGTGGTATGATGAAGCGCTGTTTCGGTCAGGTTCACCAGGTCAGGTAGTTCATCAGCCAGGGTTGTCAGTCTGTGTTCCATCTGCATGTTCGCCTCGTGGATATTGTTCGCGGCTATCGCAGAGTTCGCAACCGTAGTACCGGAGATTATGTTGTTGTAAGTGGCGTTGCCGATGTCGTACGCAGCGTCGATCAGGTCACGCATAGCGGCCGTGTTCAGTGCCGTCACAGACAATACTTTGTTGCCGAACTTCGATAACCTAGATACACGAAAAAGAATTTATTGTGTATTCGGCTTTGTTCGGACACGTTCGAATTCTATCGTAGAATCCACACCCTTCAACAGGCAAGCGCCATTTTGCGAACATTTTGAGGGTCTGACAGGTGGGATCAGAAAATTTGCGCGACATTTGCACGCATTCAATAATTTTACAATTATTTTCTATGGAGAATATATAAAAAAAATATATCGATGTGTTCTTTATGAATTGGACTAACTGATTAATCAATAATTTAAGCAATTTGGTCTTTCATTATTTTGTTAATCTAAGCTAAAAATAGGGTAAGAGAATATTTGCTAGGCTTGCATACAAAAACTCCAATAATTTAAAAAAACTATCAATGAATGTCAAAATTTATATTTTATTATCATTAAAAATTGTATATCGATAATATGAAATTAAATAAACGCAACTCTCTACACAAACGTATACACAAAGAATTCATAAAAACGAACCAAACGAACCCTTCACGGCCGTAAAGTAAACATATGTATGAGATTGTATTCAGAGGACGATTTGTCCGCCGGGATTATTTTGTTTTGTTTATTGTAAAGTTAGTTTTATAATCAACTACATATAATATTTTTTTATTATTACTCTCCGGTTTCCTATCATAATAGCTACGTACGTGTTTAATGTGTATGTTTAACAGAAACTCACCTGTTCTTGGCGTTAAGATTTTCAGCCGCATCGGCAGTACGTTGAGTAAGATCTGTGAAACTGAGCATCTCGTCCAATTTCTCCTTCAGGTCGTGTGTAGCGTTCACCGACTTATCGAATTTCTAAAATCAATAAATAACGTTACCTAATCAGTATATTGTTCCAAAAAAATTAACGAAGTTCTCTTTATGAACCAGGGCTCAACCCAAAAATTTATTTAGTAATAATATATTTTTATAGTTATTTGCATTCATCGGAAAATATCACAAAATAAATATAACTCAATACACTACAAAGTTGTACTTATTGCATTATTACAGTTATTAATTATACTTAAACACTTATCAAAAAAAAAAAAAAAAAAATCGACGCTTAAGTAATCATACAAATAGGCTTAAAAAAAATTATTTGACCCGTAGTCCATCTTGGACTAAACCAACAAAATCTTGGACAACTACTAAAATCAATAATTACCTTAGCTTGTTGGTTGACGGGCTGGACGAAAATATTCATACGTTCAACTTGTGCGGTCGCATTGAGGAAAGCGCCATCTGCTTGCTGTTTCTTTGCTGTTAGATCCTTATCTGTAAATATTGAATAATTATAGGATCAATATAAATAAGCGTAGGCACTGGCTGATGGTAGGCGGTTACACCAGAGGTAGCGCGTTGCAGACCTTGGATCTCCTTTCCCCAAGAAGTTCTAGAAACCTTACTCACCGCAGAATACATCACAAGGTTATTTGACTACGATCTTCTGTAGAGTGCATACCTGCATCTATCAGTCGGACTACCCATAGGAGAGTGGAATCTACAAAGAGATTTATTTGCACCTTACCTTTCCTATAAGTTATTAAGCTTTAAGTACGTGTTAATGTTACAAACACAATATATTGTTACATCTATTTAGTCTATACCAATATTATAAAGAGGTAAGATTTGATTTTTTTTTTGGAATGGAAAAACTCAAAAACTAGAGGACCGGTTTTGAAAATTCCTTCACCACGATATAAAGCTACAGTATTAGCGAGTAACATAGGTTATACTATAATTTTGAAAATTGATTTATTCTTCATAAATATGTCGATAGTTATATACAATGTAAAAAAAAATCCCTACACGGGTGCGTTGGTGATGTTTGTCGTTTGAAATTAACACGGGTGAAACCGTGGGGCACAGCAAAAAAAATTACGATATCTTCATAAAAAAATAATTCTTTAGACCACGCGAGCGGAGCCGCGGACACAGCTAGTTCTAAATATTAACAGTTACTTTATCATCATGAGATGCAGTAAAACTATTTAGATATTTTTTTGGTTTCTGATTAAAATGTTCCGAAAATGTATCTTTAAAAACAATAAAAAAATTATGATTTATTTACCCGCAATATCGCTTTTAATCTGTCTCGCCTCGGTAAGAGCGCTGTCGACTTTCGGCTGTTGACTCAACTCGAGGCCGGTCGCCAAGTCGGAGACGTGTGTGACAACTTCCTTCGACTTCTTCCCGCTCTCCCTGATAGACGCTAACGCTTGTTCCGCGTCAGCAGACAATCTCGCCGCTCGACTGATCTGTTTGTCGCTGTCGGTCGCTGCAAACTCCGCCTGAATATATCGTATTGTCCGACATTTTAATTAAAAGTATTTTAATCGATTCTCACATATACTGAGGCAGCTGGACACCCCACCCTCCCCCCATTCCGAACAAGATGTTGGTAAGCACCCGGTCAGAGTGTTCCCAAAAGGAAAAGCAAAAATTTTGAATACATTTATCAAGGTAGTATAAAAAAAATAATTTTACTTAAGTGTCTCCTTCTATAGGTATATAAGACTAGCTGACCAGGAGTAAACTAGATCAGGCTCATGAACATTTTTTATGTTTTGTAGTATCAAACAACTATTATAGCTATTTATAACTAACCACAGAAACTGAGTATTAGGCTGCCAGTCCACTGAAGCAGAGCTGTGCAATTTAGACCAATAAAATTAGAGATACAATTCCATTGGTCAAAATTTGCAAAGCTCCGCTTCAGTGGACAGGCAGCCTTAAGAAGAGTATTTTTTATTTGAATATGAATTAAAAAAAAATTACAATTATTATTAATAGTGCGTAAGTATAGAGAAAGTCACTTTCTAGACCTCGCAATAACTCACTTAAGAGTCCCCATTCTACCAACATTTTATGAGTAAAACCAGATTTATACGCTTCTTAAGCAAAACGATAAGGTGCTTTGAAACAGTAGAAATTTGGACTTTCTTATAATGTGTATTCACATTCTGGACTCAACACGATGTGAATCTTGTTTTTATGGTACAACCCGGTCATTATAAGCCTTTATTTTTATCAATATTAGGTCTGTAAGTGGTGTATCTATACAATGAATAAAATTGGCGTGCTTCTTTGCAATGTCAAATTAGCAGTTTTACTAAATGAAATAAATACGATACCTATAACAAAACACCTTTTTTTTTTAAGAAACGGTTGGACCGATTTTGTCGGGACTTTTACTGGTAGATAGCTGATGTTATAAGGAGTAACTTGGGCTACTTTTATATTTGAAAATGAATTAGGGGTTCGCGAAAATAAGAAGGTCATGGGGAATAAATTCGGTCGCTTAAATAGCTTACACTGAGTAAGCCAAAAGAGATATATTAAATTAATATACCACATAACTATAGACAACTATAGTCTGCGAAAATTTATGTTTATCTTCTAAGGAACACTCACTATAAGCATCTTTGTCTTTAAAATAACCGGGAGCGGGGGAGTAAGATTCGCGCACGTACCCTACCGATGACATTCTGTAGTCCACGTGAGCGAAGTCGCGGGAACAGCTAGTTTATACGAATAATTAAAGAAAACAGAACACTTACAGATCTGAGCAAATTTCTGGCACTGGCCTCCAAGGATTTAACCGAAGAGACGACTTCGTCGATGTCAACGTTCTTTAACTCGGCGACCTTCGGACGAAGAAGCTCCGTCTGATTCGATATGTAGTTTAACCGTTGGGTCGTGAAGAATGAATCCGCTTTGTCCTAAATATTAAGCACAATTTAAATGGTATCGTATAATTTATGGGTTTTCATTATTTTTAATCGACTTCTACAAAAGACTGGATGTTTACTGGTTTAACGGTTAAAAAAGTTACTCAGTTCGAATGTCTATATATATTCTTATGGGTGTTCAGCCATTACATCTTTGTTTATGAACCGATTTAGATGACTTTTTTTTTTTTTTGGCTAGGGCATACCTCAATGTTGGACAACCTTTTAATTTCGTTGGCGTTCGACTTTGATCTTAGAAGATACACAAGGAAACTTTTGAAAATCATTGAAGTTGGTTTTCTTTTTTGGAAAAGTTTTCTTGTTATATATCGATACAACAAAAATAGACTATACATTTTTCAAATTTCAATTAAATAGTGTAATAATAATCATATTTAAAGCGAAAAAAATACCACCCATCACGAGATCTCCGAAACTATTAGTACGATTGACTTGAAATTTAGCATAGTAACTCCTTTCGCGATGAAGACGCTCACTACGAACAGACTTTACGAAAATCCCATCCCAAATTTAACACGGGTGTAACCGCAATGTTAGTTTTTTATAAATCATATACTCGCAAATATACTCGATTTTCTAAAATCAGCTGTGTTAAATAGTACGTACATAAATGACAAACAAACACGGGGAAATTGGATAGTCATATATCGATTTTAAGAAATACTATAGTACACTTTATGGGTCATGAATACGTGAATACCAACGAAAAAACTAATGAACTGGTGATGAAAAGAGAAAATAACGTAAAAAAAAAATCATCAAAGCAACTTCATCAGTATGCAGAATGTTAACCAAGGGTTTTCAATGTGGTAGGATTAGATGATTGTACGATAGATCCTCGCCCATAAAAGTTACGCAATAAACTTAAAACGCGTATTTATACTTTATAAATTTCAAAATATTTAATATAATAATTATTTACAATATAATCTGAACAGTTCCGATAACCAGTCACCGTGGGAGCCCTTGCAAACATCAAAACGTAAATATAGACGCTGCCATGACACTATTTTATCTTTGTTTAATAAAGTAATTATCAAACACAATGTCGATTACAGCATCGAAAATAATACATTAACAAGACAATTTTTAGTAAAAAGGAGCAACTCCAAGGATTTTTCTTCCGTGGTGTATGTTCGAAGTCGAAGGCACCATGCCAATTAATTTAAAATTGGACTATCCTTTCCAACGAAAAAATAATCTAAATCGGTTCTTAAACAAAAAAGCACATAAACATTTTTTGAAGTTGGTAAAAAATTATTATTGAATTAAATTATTGAGCTTTAAATTAAAGATCAAAATACGTCACTGGAATATCATTCGTGACGTCACCCATTGCATTCAGCCACCCCTTAGTCGAGTCTAATGAAGTTTCACCCCAAAAAGTACCTTAAAATCAAGGGTCTCGCTGGCCAGGAGTTGGCTCATGTCTTCGACGGAGAATATCAGAGCGTCGGTACAGGAATCACACTCGAGACATCCCTCATGAGGCAGTAGGACCCATCTGCGTATGTAATTAATTATATCTCCATTAAAAATACTTGCAATAAAGTTATCATGGTCCATGTATGCAACTGGACACACCAAAATGACCTTTCTAATATTAAAATCATTATTCAATTAATCTTTTTGTGAAATATTATTGATTTATATTTTTAAATGAATAAATAAGATCCAATAGTTTTGTGCTGTTCTTCATGTCTAACGGAACACCAATAACAGCGCATCACGTCACTCGTGTGTAAGCGAAAGTTACCCAATTGGTACGTTGAACTGACATTTGTTGTTTCCTTATAATTTTCTGCGTTTATTTAGTACTGACTCCTCGTATGACGTCACTCGCTCAGCGCGGCAATTTAAAACTGTATACGTTATTTTAAGTAGGTACCTAAAATGCTTTTACTATGTGAATATATATTTTCCTAGCTTTATAAATCCACAATTGTTAATAATTAACACTTTCTGAAAGGTTTTCAGGATGCCTATCAAAAAAAAAATCAAGAAAAATATTTATAAAATGTAGGACCTAAGAAGGCACTTATGAACGTCAAAACACTACTGCCGGTTCGGAAACCATTCCAGTCATCGAGAAGAATCGGTAAGAAACTCGATCGGGTTTACCTTTTTTCCAAATATACAAAAGTGTTAATATAAAGCAATAGTAATTACATTTAGTGGATCCACAGAGAGCGAGTCACTTCCAGACATCACTATTATTCAAATAAAGATCTACCTCATAATAACCTCTTGACAGTAAAACACACTTGCCATGGTCCTTGAACTTGTTGTCCGGTAAATCAGTATTAAAAGAGATTGGTGATTATAGATATCGTATTATTAATTAAGCATTTAGTTCTTTTTTATTTAATTTAATGGCAACGCGTGTTCATCCTCAGTTCTGCCAGTGTCTCGTGAATGGAATATTTGTCTATGTTTTCGGTTTCTTTTACTTTTGTACAATGATTAAACTATCCTTTTTAGACCACGATGGTGACAATGAAGCATGCGATTCGCCTGATAATAAGCGGACACCGCAGCTTTTGCTAAATTGAGTTAAGAGTATATAAATAACTCACAAAGAAAAATTGGATAGTTTTATATCGAGTTTTAAAAAATAAACAAGAGTTAATAAGAAAGACATTAAAAATATTTCGTACCTCTCAGGACAACGGTCGCACTTCTCGCCGATGACGCCGGGCAGACACTCACACTGGCCGGTCGCGTTGCACATAAACCCAACCGAATATCCAGTGTTACAATTGCAATCTGAATATAATAAAATATACATTTTACATTTCAATCGTTTTTCCGTGACTGAGAAAAATGAGGGTAATATTTTTGGTATGTCTATTCCTTTGGCACACTCTGTAGCCTAAACGGCTTGATGGATTTTAGCATACGAAGTGTCGTTAGATTCGTCTTAATTGTGGAGTGGCAATCTCCGTCATGTACGTTAATGTGGCGCAGTCAGAATACCAGCGCTGCACTGATTCAGTGTAGCAATTATGCTGAGACTGGGACCTGTTTATTCCCGTCGACACGTTATTTATTATTATTGGTTTATTTTTGTTGAGTTGATTTTATGTTTTTTTTTTTTTATAATTTTTGTTTCTGATATGTTGTGAGATAGATAATTAAACTTATTCTTTCTTTCTATAAAATGTTTAAATACAACGTCTGGGAATCAGACGTTTTTTTTAGTACAGTGTTTTCGTTGCAGTCGGGCTTTTTGTTTCTTTTTTTTTAAATAATTTAGCTTGTAAATATTTTAGTTCATATAAACAGTGATAGTAAAGTTTCTAAAGACAGTCTACTTTTAATAATAGTCTCAGAAAAATCACATAAGTAATAGATGTCGATTTATCTAATACATACGGTCGCATCCATCCCTTGTGTAATTCCAGTAACCAGCGGCACATTGATTACAATGTCTCCCGGTGACACCTTTGGCGCATCTATAATGAATAAAATCGAATTTTTAACAGACTTCAAAACAAGACAATTTTATACAAATACGAAAACCAACAATGATTTTGAAGAGTTCCCTTGTGTATCTCTGAAGTTGAAGGTCCGATACCAATGAAATTAAAATGGGGCCACGCTTGAGGTATCCCTTATCAAACAAAAAAGGAATCATCCAAATCGGGTCATAAACAAGGAAGTTATAACTGAGTATCACGTTTCATCGAGATGTTTTTCTTCACCTAAAGCTCAGCTTGCAGGGATTTAAACTCACTTTGATCGACGCGGAGTCCGTACACGCTACCACTGTGCTGTCATTGCTTCAAGTATTATTTGTAAACATACCATCAAGTCTGTATCCCCGAAGGGTTAGGCAGAGTTTGTACACCCACATTTCGAGAAAAATATAAAAACATCAATTTAAAAAAAAACTGTCTGTTTGTTCCGGGTTATCTCCGAAACGGTTGGACCGATTTTGACAGGACTTTCACTGTCAGATAGCTTATATTATAAGAAGTAACTTAGGCTACTTTAATTTAGAAAAAGGAATCAATTCGGGCACTTAAATGGCTTCCGCTGAGTAAATCATAAGAGATCTATCAAATACCTATAAAAAGCCAGCGATAGCATGTCTATCATCTTAGTATCATCTACAATAAGCACTTTTGTCATTAAACTATCCGGAAGCGGGGGTATAGCACTTCTTCAGTTTTGTAGCCAACGCGAGCGGAGCCGCAGACACAGCTAGTGCTTTATTAAATTACCTGCACTGTCCGTTATCGTGATCACACTGCGTTGATTCAGACGCGAGGGCGCAGTCGCAGGGCGTACATCCGCGACCGCTGCTAAGACCCCAATGGTCCGGCGCGCATTCATCGCACTTGTCCCCTAAGACGCCAGGCCGGCAGACGCACGTGCCCGTTGTCGGGTCACAACGCTCCATGCCGAAATCATCGCATACGCATGCTGTAATACAATATGTAAGTGGATAGTACAAACTACTAGGATAATTATCCCTTAGAATTAACTCATCAGGATTATAAACACTCTAAGACCCTAGGGTTTTATTTAGGGGGTTACACCCAAGATAGCCTGCATATTATGATATTATTTACGTGCAAGTGCAAGTTTAATATAGATCTATCAATATCGATATTTACGGTATAAATGGTATAATTTTAATAACGTACCGGTACAGTTTTTGGAGAAGATAGCGTCTCCGAAGAAACCGGGCGCGCAAAGGTTACAGGCGGCACCCGCTGTGTTGTTGACGCACTTGAGACAGTCGCCTGTGATGCTATCACACGAACTGGGATCGTTCACGTTTATGTTACCAGAACAGTTGCAAAGCTTGCAGTGGTCACCTACGGATAAACACATCACAACATTGTCACTCATACAAATAAGAAAAAAAGCATTATACGTACACAAAACGTACAGTACAGTACTCGTCAATCTTTTTGGCCGCTCTGAATATAGCCGCATTCCGCTGCACAGAACACATATTTAGGCATCAACTGTACTGCACGCCCGCCTACACGCTTCCCTCCCCCCGCTTTGGCCCGCACACTGCACTGCAGTGCACTTGCGACAATGTTCGGAGCTGCCAAAAACATTGGCGAGAACTGTATATATATTTGTATACTAGCAACCCGTCCCAGCTTCGCAAGGGTAGCAAAGCATAATTATGCCTACATTTTTTTGTCGTGTTATACATGTAACTCTATTGGTTTAAGCAGCGCACTCCCTTAAAGCTCTCAGTCGACATGATTTTTCCGACATCTTCAAAAATCATCGTCTTTCAGCCAATTTATACAAAACCCTGATGAATAATACAGCTACACTTTCTTCATGAATCACTTCGCCTATTGATGAAAATCCTTTCGTTAATTTTTGAGTTTATCGCGTTCAAACAGATAGACAGACGCGGCGGAGGACTTTTTGTTAGACTTTATATATGTGTAGATATTATTTCTCAAAGGTGATTTAATTTAAGCTTGTTCCCCGTTATTGATAAGGGAAAATACACAAATGTTTTAAAATAAAATATATTAAAAGGATTTATGAATACCAAAATAGGAATATCATCTGTTTACGGCAATGATACACATATACAAGTCATAATTAATTTAAAAAAATATTTAAGGACGGTGCATAATTCTGTCGTGTGCATGGCCAAAAACCATAATTTATTAAAAACTGTACTGAATCAAAACGGTACTTAGTAAAATATAAAAGCAGCGCCATCTATTGGTGTCAAAAATACTTACGAATATTCAACTATTTTATTGTAATCCCAATTATAATGTGTTGGATATTTTACAAAACATCGAATATTACATATATAAACATTACATTATTAATATTATTACATATGTATATGTAATTTTACAAACAGTTTGTTGTATAAATATATTACATATTTAATATTTAAAAAAATTGTTTTGTATAAATATTTTCAACTGCACCTGGTTAAATAAGATCCTCAAGTTGAAAACCTGTCATTCTCCTAGGTAAGTGTTCTTTTATATCCCACCCGAGAACTAGTATACGCTTAATGTGTCGGTTCATATCATGTTAGTTAGTAATCAAATGGGGCAATTAAAACATTATTTAAGTAAAATTTCATAAGCCACGATAAGAAAAATATTTTAAGCTCGAATTTCACTGCAACATTGATCAGCGTAACGTTTTTGAAAAAGGACGTAAAATGTTCGCTACTTTATTTTACTTTTCAGGCCGCGATTCGTTAATTGGTCAAGAATTGATTTTAACATTTCAAGGACGCATCACGTTTAGGCACATTTCGTTAAATGAGAGGGAAGGATGAAATAAAAAATAAAACCGATAAATCGGCAATCTATCGCCGGACGTCGCTGTCATGGCGACCGGTAGGGGTCGTCACTCACTTATCAACCCGGCACCCGACCGGCACTGCCTCTTCGCTCGACGTCCACTCATTGTCAACGGGTAAAAGCCGCGTGGTCAACATGTCAACATCGCGTGTCAAAGAATTGACGAGTAGTCAGTAAGCGATTTTCAACGGGGTGTATGGTGTGGCGCCGACGCATTGTTCTTGCGTTAACCACTCACGGTCCACTCGTGACAGGCGCTTTGACAACTCGCCGTCCGCATATGGACTGCTTGCGTGCGAATTAATACAGTGACATTACGGAGTAGACAAGTAAGATCATATATATGAAACTCCATATAAAGAATTGTCAACCGCACGAGGTGATGCGGTGCTTGTCGGGTGCCGGGTTGATAAGTGAGAGACGACCTTAAGTCATTCGGTAGCTGGATATATACTTGCTAGTCCCGAAACACGACAAACTAAAAGAGAGTCACATAAGCTTGCTACTGTGGCGGGTGTTACAGTCTGACATAACTATATGCTTCCACCCAGTAATACTAACCAAAAAGTAATAGGTCTTTACCTATGAAATTGCCGTTCTGCAGTACTGCCATTTCAAATCAAATAATTAAGAATTCTAATTTCAAATTAATTTTATTTTAAAAACAGGATTCTTTTTCAAAAGTAGATTTGTTTATTGATTAGTGTTACATTTTCATCGCATTTCAATCTTTTTTGTCATCATGGATACGTTAAAAATTCGAGTAATTATGGAATATGAGTACCTCGGAGAACGCGGACAAGCGGCACGCAACATCAACGATTTACGGAGCTAACACTACAAACCAACAACCTGTTATTGGTTTGCTCGATTCCGTTCTGGGAATTTCGATGAAAAATGAATGCGGTGTCCGAAGATTTGGTCGACAATGACGAATTAAAGGCGATTGTGGAAGCTGATGATACACAATCTACGGCTGAATTAGCAACAGCTTTCGACGTTAACGTCAAAACAATATTGGTCCATTTGCGTCAAATTGGCAAGGTAAAAAAGCTTGACAAATGTGTGCCCCACGAACTCAATGATCGCCAGTGCGAAGTACGCGTCGAGACGTGCCTAAATGAAGGAATTTTGAACCGCATTGTTACCTGCGATGAAAAATGAATTCTGTTTGATAACCGCAAGCGCTCAGCAAGTTGGTTGGATCCTGGTTCAGCACCAAAACAATGCCCTAAACGAAAACTTACCCCTAGAAAAGTGATGGTCACTGTTTGGTGGTCTAGCGCCGGTGTGATTCATCACAGCTTCTTACCAAACGGGGTGAGCATTACTGCAGATGTGTACTGTGAAGAACTGAACACAATGATGGAGAAGCTGGCACATCTCCAACCAGCATTGGTCAATCGCTCGTCTCCGCTGCTCCTGCACGACAACATGCGACCTCATACTGCACAGCAGACGGTCTCCAAGTTGCAAGAACTGGGGTTGGAAGTTCTCCGTCATCCGCCCTACTCACCAGACCTTGCGTCTACAGACTATTACTTTTTCCAGAATTTGGATAACTCCTTGGCGGGAAAAAAATTAATACCCGAGAGGCAGTACAAAATGCCTTTGAAGAATTTGTTGCCTTCCGTCCAGCTGATTTCTTTAAGAAGGGCATCAATAAACTGCCACTGCGCTGGCAAAGATGCATTGATTGCATGGGTGATTAATTCGATTAATACAAATAAAAAAATACATGAAAAAAATTAGTTTAAATTTTTTCATACAAAACGGCAATTTCATATGTAAAGACCTAATATTTAGCCAGAGTCATTTACATCCAACATTAAAACCACGCGATAGTTAAGGGTTCAAAGGATTCGTTAAATAGAGTGAGGTCGTTTCACCGCGTCACATAGTTTCCATTTTGTATAAATTATACCTCGGAGAATTGACAGCTCTTGTCAAGATTTATCAATTGCTTAAACAAAACAATAGTATAGAATAGTTATTGTGAGTATTATGTGTTGTTAAATTTAGAAATTAAGTAAATTTTATACAATGTCGGCCTATACTCGACAAATACAAATAAAACCATAAAAATCGTATACGATAGTAAAGAACTTTTAAAAAGCAATCCAGTAATATCCATAAAACTTCATATGCTAGAGATAACTGGTAGAGATATTTACGTAAAACACAGGCCGTGTTCTTAAATAGCCACACGCCGATTGTTTTAATGTTTTTAATAAAAGATTCATACCGATATTCTCTGGAACGCCATAGTAGCCCGCAGCGCAGTACTCACAACGCGCGCCTCCGTACAGGTTTGCAGTTGCACGATATCAATGATCCGTTCTCGCTCAAATCGCAGCTAAGCGCGAAACTGTAACCATTAATGCAGTTCAATTTTTCGTTCACATGAACTTCTTCTCCATAAGTTGGCAATTGATCCTCTTTATTAAAGACCACTGCTTCTATTATTAAATATTTCCTTAATAAATAGGAATTAAATGCAAAAAGATTTTTTTTAAATCGGACTGGAATGGGTCCGACCCCTGTAAGAGCGACCTTCCTGATGGGTTACGGGACGGCGGTTGTGTATCGATATACAGGGTATTGAAATAATACCTTACATCTTAAGATCAATATTTAATGCATGATATCGTAATTATGATAGATATATAAAAGGATAAATTAAATATTTGATGTTGTTATTTTATCTTTTTATATTAAGTGAGCAATTCTTGTATACATATATGTAATTGGTTTCTCGGAACGGCTCTAACCATTTGGATGAAACTTTGTATTTAGATAATGTTTTACATTCCAAGTATACCTTAGATAGGTGTTTTTTTTGTAAGACACCGAGCAAAGCTTGGTCGCCCAGATATTCTTTATTAAAATGGTAAATAAAAACCCACTATATTGAACAAAAATTGTATGAGTAATCTTTCCACATGGTTGAAATAAATTGTCTTTGAATTTAATATTACATATTCACTCAGAACGAGTTAATGCATTACTTTTGATTGACTGTGTAGTTTTTTAAAGCACAAAGTCAGTAATTCCATCTTGGTAAAAGAATCTCATGTGTAGCAGTCACAAAACTAAAACCGCGAAAGCACTGACGTCAAACGTCTATTGCTGCCGACGGACGGTAACAGACTAGCTTATTGGTCGATTTTTTCCCTTCCTACGTCCCGCAGATACGGCGGTCAATCTGTACTTCCAAAGATTAGGGCGTTCAAACAATCTATTGAGTTTTATAATATTAGTATGGAAAGATGATTACTTGTTGGAAGCGTAAGGCATTGGGCAGGCACATATGAGGCAGTCTCGAGGCGTTCCTACGGTCGCATCGCCATGGTAGCCCGGGATGCACTGTTCGCAGTGCTCACCCATTGTGTTGTCTGTGCATTCCTGAAAAAAATAATATTTCCATGGTAATTAAATACACAAGATAGAGACAGAGTGGATCATACCAGATTTTTTTTACCTCTCCTACAATCCTTTTTCAGTGGATCGATTCGAGATCAGATTAGTAAATATTAACGTAAGTATATTAGTTGGACAATTCTAAATCGAAGTGGTGCATGCCTTGCTTCCTCTTTGCATTGCTCGAAAACTTAGATTGTGTTACCCCATACGAGTTTGTTTTAATTTGGACTAAAATTTGTTTCGTTAGTAATCGAAAAAGCAACACCATCAATATAACGAGACAATTTGTAACAAAAATGACGACAAACTTCAATGGTTTTGAAGAGTTATGCCAATGAAATTAAAATGGGACCACTCTTTTATCCAACAAAAAATTAATCATTCTAATCGGTTCATAAACAAAGAAATGGCTGAATTTCCATAAAAGAAAATATACATTCGATTTAAGTAACCTCAGTCTTTTGTTGAAGTCGGTTTAAAAGGAAACTCACCAAGCACACGCCTGTGTTGACGTCACACTCTCTCGAATGACCGTTGCACTGGCACGGCACGCAAAAACCTGAAGCGAGTCTGTAGTAACCTTCAGCGCACTGTTCACACGAAAGACCTCGGTAAGCTTTCGGGCACTGACACTCTTCAACTGACGTTGCTCTCTTCATCGATTCATCATCAGAATACTCTTCCACGCCTATATCAAGGGCCACCCTAGATAGACTGTTAAAAACAAAACTTTATTTGTTTAAAAAAAAAATAACGATAATTATTTAATAATATTTGGTAAAAGGTATAAAACAATAGGAATCTTTTTTGTGTGCGAGTCACGTAATCGGAAAACGTAACGCCATCGATCAATAAATAAAAACAGATGAGTGTTATTAGTTTATCTTGTGTGAAGTGACTCCAAAGTTACTAAGCGTGTAAATAGCTTTAAAGGTGCTGGAGAGATTTGAATTGAAATCCTTAATTGCATATATCTTTAACCTTAGTTTTATATTTTGAACAATGACGTCACAAGAGATCACGTGCCCATAATACCGCATTTTCCTGGAATGTTTTAATTTGATTTTAAATATATTTATATATCACTTTTAAAGGTGTAATTATAAATTAATATTAATTCAGTGGTATTATTTTCAACGGATATAAAAAAAGCCTTTTTTTTAGATTAGACCATATTATAAATATCTCGAGTTTGAAATTACACTCACCTGGTCTGGAGAGCTATTTGCCAGTACGAAGCTCGTATATATATGGCAGTGACATTGACCAAAGCATTCATGAACTGCTCTCGAGATATGGGCGCACCTTCTACAGTGGTGAACTCTTCTTCGGTAAGCTTTACACCGTGTGCCCATATCACTGCCGAGGGTGGCTGTTCCACGCTGTTGTGTACCAGATACCTGGAAAAAATTGGTCACAATATTAACCTGATATCGATTTCTTTAGTCTTTTGGGCGTATGTTGCATTGTTTGCGTAGCCTTGTAATTCTACCCGTTCAATCGAATAATGATGACAACTATTATAAAGGGGTAAAGTATGTTTGTTTGTATGAGGTAAACTATAAAACTTTCTAAAACAATTCTAAAAAAATCTCCTAGTGTTGAAACGCTACATCATCTTTAAGTTATGATATTTTCTGATCAAATTTTATTTTGTTATCAACGCGAACAAAGAATATTTGATACGCTGTGGTATCCCACAGCTTCATTGCTTGATGTTTCTTTAATATCATTTGTTTATATATTAATTTAGTTCTTAACAAGTATTCAATTAAGGGCCGTATTCATAATTATTCTTATTATATCGTCAATAGTTTACTGATGCAATAACGTTGTAGTAAAAATAAGTAAGTTGCGCCCCCTATTTCCTCGCTACCACAGTTCCGTTTCCATGATTCGTGACGAAAACTAACAATTACAATAGTAGGTCCCATATCGCACATACCCGGTCGGTCCTGCGAGAATAACGTCAGCAGCGGCTACCGCAGTTCCGTCGTTCTGCGTAGTATAGTAGATAGTGTACGTCAAGTAACCACCATAAGAAGTTAATTTTTTGCCTGGAAATTAAAGAAAAGTATAAATACTTATTGGAAACCAAGTATTTAAACTTACTGAATTATTAAAAACAAAACGAAGTACCCGAAAGCAAAAATACACTTGACAAAAATGGAAAAAAACAAGCTGTATAATCCATAGAATTTTGTTTTAGCGATTTAAAATGTAAAATTGAATGATTTTTTTTTTCAACCAAATAAATTACATGCTATTACACACTACATACTATTTGTAACTTGAATGTAATAAGGCATAGGTGCGGATCTAAAGTTGTAAGTTTGGAGCCAGTGTGGTATATTATATAGATTAAAGTGTCTTGAAGATTCAATATCGAACAAATTATTAAAAAAAATACAATTTTCTAATATAATTATATTATATAGCATTCGGGGCCCTAAAATGTAGGCAACAACAAACAAAAATTAAATTAATACAATACATATATTTGTACAAAAATTTGAATATTTTAAACAATTTACCATGATAATATTCTGGTGCTTGGAAGTAGGCAACCTTCTGGCTATTGCCGTCAGCCGACAAATCGGCTTTGATTGTAGTCTCATTTATCACCTCCGGCGGTAAGGGTCGCGGGTAGATATTCAACGTTCGATTCGCTTCGACGTCGACCAGAACCCAGTTCGCCATACCGTCAAGCTGTTCAAATAAAAACCATTATGCCCGCTGACCTATGTATAATACCACTCGACTACACTTGGTTCATCTTAAGAAGGCTTGCATGACCATGTCAAATGTTTATTTTAGAGATGTAAACATAATTTAAATTGGAATAGAAATCGCAATCTGGAACACTTGAATTATTGAATGCCTGACGCTAAGCAACAATTCAATACGGACGATTAATTTACGAATAAATTCATAGAGGAATTTATTTAGGATGTTATAGTGCAAAATGTTTTTATAACGTTTATCAATATCCAAATGTTTTTAAAATGATAATTGATAGTCGAAATGCATGTTTCAGTCTATGTCATAATTTGCACGACGCAGCAATGTGCGTACTGTGGACGTGTCACGCAAACCTTCTTAGAGTGGACATAGTAGGTATAGTCCTACCACACAAATGACAGCTGTAGTCGAACAAACTCGTGCGCGACCGTCCCACGTGAGAGACGTTGGCGGGGACGAGGCAGCACGACAGTACTTCACTACAGTACACTAAAGTAAAAAGTATGTTGTCTCGGCAGTGTTCTTGAAATAATTACTCACAGCCGCTTGGTAGATAAACATGCACTAGAGCTGCCCTCTGACTGTATTTCTGGGTTTACCTATTTTCGTATTTGATTATGCTTTATTAAATATCATTATTACCTTTTTTCCAAAATATAGTGTCTACTAGAAATGTAAGTTTTAATTTAAATTACTTCTACCTGGGTTTTATTGTTTCAAAACTGATTTTGAGCTAGTAAGAAGGAAATTTACATTTTGTTTAATTTAAAGTATAATTTTTTGCTTAAAGTTTAATAAATCAAAAACGATTGTAAATTCTAAGAAATAAGCCATTAATTGTAAATTACGTTATCGCGACTGTTGTGTACTGAAGTTTAACTAGATTTCGATCCAGCCATTTCTATGAAGACGTGATACTGTTTACTTGTGTACTGTGACTTGTGCGTCTACGTCACGCTATTGCACGCGTTTCCCTTCTTCGCCACATTACCCGCCCCGTTGTCGTATAGTATACCTCGTCCCCGCCAACGACTGTCAGAAACATAGGACGATCGGGCACCAACTTGTACGACTATAATATTAATGTATTTGTAAATTGGGGTTTTCCTATGAAATTCTCAGTAGCAGCTCGGAGTTTGGTTTCGCGCCCGATCAATGGCAATATGCTCGCCCCCTATTACATGGGACTTAAAAACATACTCGACGAACTGTGGGTGTACGTTAAGTACACCTCTGCCTAACCTTTCGGGGAATACAAGAGTGATGGTATGTGTATTTATTTAACGTATTAATGAGTATTCATTCAGACGAATAAATCGCGAGCTGCAAATATGTTTGAAAATTAAAGTTATATATTATAATATTTCAGTTTATTGATGACATTTCGGTTCTTCTCAACGAACATGATTTTTTCCAAACCGTTAATAGTATTTTGACGTTCATAAGTGCCTTCTTAGGGTTTATATTGAATAAAGAATTGTTGTGATTTTTTAAATAAAAAACCTTAACACAAACAAATTTGGAAAAACATAATACCTCATTTACTTAATTTTTACACAATTAATTAGAATATAAAACAAAAACACAGTTATTTCATAGTGTTTACTTTTGTCGGCAACCTCATTGACTGCCAATTTGTTTATAGCGACAAATAGTTGAGATACAAGATAATGTACTAACCAATGCCCAACTTAGGTAAGAGCTGCTACATCTAGTAGTCTTCCCGAAGCAGTAGCATTTGCTGCAACCATCTGGGTTATCGGGCTGAAGATTGAAGTACTCCTCCTTACAGGTATCACAAGCCTGACAATGAAAATTAAAAATTACTCTTTGTACTAATTGTTAAACAGAATTCTATCGCAACTACTGATATTATACTAAAGTAGCAGGTGCACGCCACTTTGTTCCTTTTAATGTTTCACGAGTTTTTTTTATTACTGTTTAGCTTTCACAGAAAGTTGTAATGATATTTAGTCTAGAATCTTCCACGAATTTTGTACTAAATCCACATGAAAAGTACATTAACAAGACAAGACAATTTTTAACAAAAAAGAAAACCAATTTCTATTATCTCTAAGAGTTCCTTCGTGTATCGATCGTGAAGTGTGTAGTTAGTTGAAGGTTCAATGCTAATGAATCCCCTATCCAGCAAAAAAAGAATCATCGAAATCGGTCGATAAAGAAAGAAGTTACGGCTGAACATTCATAAAAAATATATATACATTCGAATTGAGTAACCCCGCGACTTTTGTTGAAGTCGCCAAACCTAGTTTGCCGAACCGTTCTATGCGCCATCCACTGTACGTTGACGGTCATATACCAGAAACTTTTACACAAGTGCAAAAATAAAATCGTACACTGTTAAGAACAGTGTGCAAACATATAGAAGACAAAAATTAAATTAAAATAAAGGGGCATTAAGTCATTTGATTGTTGTTTTATTAAATTAAACAACTATTATTTTTAATGAAACAAACAAATCAGGAATGTTTTTTTTAATACCTTATTGGTTTCGCATTCGACCACAATCTCACCTATTTTTAAGTGACTGCGTGTTCTAAGACACGTTCAGCCTAGTGGGGAGACTAGCTCTCAGGTGTAGCTGTCGGAACACGTCTATAAGTGATTGACGACAGAATTTCAACTCGAGGGTGGTAGGTAGGTAGCTAGGCAAAGAGGTTGTTTTCATCGAAAGCTCGGACTCGTAGGTAATCGAACTCACGTCGACGTTGCCGATGCTAATTGTCATAACTAATATATATATTTATACCTGGCCTCTGACGTGCTTCTTACAATAGCACTGCGCAGTGTTCTGATCACACACGTCATCTGTGGTTCCATCTAGCTCACATGTGCACTGGACGCAGTCCGGGAACGCGTAATGCCCCGGGACGCAATGATCGCAGACACGACCGATCACGTTCGGTCGACATCTTTACACAGACAAAAATAAAAGTATTTATATAACATCACAAGCTAATATATGGCAGCGAATTGTATTACCGGTTGGCTTTTTATATTAGTGGAAGTATTAATCTCAAAGAAACAATTTTTTTAGGTATAATCAAAATGTATTACACGCAGAGAGGTTGCACGGATAATGTTCTATATTATTTGACAGAATGTATTAAAATGACAAATATAATAAAAAAAAATATAGCGTTCGTCTTATACATATAACAGTGAGTATGTAGTAAGAAATCGCCTCCTAATTACTATTTTCAGACTAGCTGTGTCCGCGTATCCGCACGCGTTTACTACATTTTTTTTTAAAGATATCGCATTTTTTTAAATTGTCAATAGAAAAAATGTATAATAAATGTGTAAAAAATTAAGAAAAAAACAATATATATCCAGTCGTTTTTGCATAATACACGTACAACAGCAAACCTCAATAATTTTATTTATATAGATTATGTTTCGTACATTATGTCCAGCAAGTGTACTTAATACGAATTTACCATTTTGAAGTCGCTATTTAGCGATTTCTGTTATCGCTTTGAAGTTGAGAAATACAACACTACTTTTTAATAGGGAGCTGGTTAAATAAGGTACTTATTCGATTATTTTCGATCACAGTTGATTAGTTGATCAAATATTAATTGAAATACATATAATAAAATGGTGATGAGGCGACGCGCTGACATAATTAACAAATTCTATTACTGTCATTGGAATAAAGGTTACATTTTACTCGGTAACCTTATGGAAGTTCTACAAGTGTTTCAACGTACTAACAATTGAAGATATCAGTTGATATAATAATGTATTTAATATAAGAGCGACAAAATCGCATCTCTCGTGGGCCAACCAAAGCGTTCTTTGTTTTGCAGTAGTTCCCCATATATACATTTTATAGTTTCCTGAATTATGTGGTGATAATAATAATTGTTCAGGTATGTTAAAATAACATACAAAATTTCAATTGATAAATAAAAACCTATCAACTTTGACATTAGTGATTGTCAGTTTACAACGGGGGAATAAAAAAATGCAGTATAGATAATATAAAAACGTAGGTTAATAAAAAAGGGTAAAGTAATATAAAAAAAGTAAGTTAATGTAAGAAGGTAGATAATATAAAGATAACCAATATAAAAGGGTAAGGTAATATAAAAAGGAAAGTTAATTATAAAGAGGATGATTAATATAAAAGGTAAGTTTAATATGAAGAGGTAAATATAAAAAGTAGAAGACTAACTCGCAGTTCCCGTTATCAGAATCACACTGCAAGTGGTTGTCGAGCACGCCGAGCGGGTTGCAGCTGCAGTCGTCACAGCCGCGTTGTACATCGAAATTGAACGTTAACGGCTTGCATCGATCACAGTTCTCACCCTCCACGTTCTTCGGGCATATGCAGATACCTGGACACATCCATTAAAATATTTATATATATTTCCTCAAAACAAAACAAAACAAAAAAGTCCCTAACAAAACATTAAATAACAAAATAATCTAAAAAATGTGAGTCGTCATGGGACACGCCTGGTATATGAATAAATAAAAACGCAAAAACTATTGAGATGCCACAAGCATTTTAAAAATAATGCGAGACGAACCTAATTACTGTATAATAAATACGTGCCTCAACGGAACTCCGCTAGATCGTCTGTCTATAAGATATTTTGAATAGAAATGAAAGAACAATACACACCGTTATCATCGCATATCGCCGTCGACGGACAGTGGCAGGGTCGGCAGTTAGGAAAGCCGTAGTAACCCGTACGACAAGCGCTGCAAGTACGACCGATAACATTCGGCTTGCACGGACACTGACCACCGAATATTTCGCATTCTAGCTCTGTCGAACCCATGAAATCACAGAGGCAAGCACGAGCGCCACTGTTGTACTCAGCCGTTATAGAGAACATGGCGTCGCGGCAAAAACCTGTAATTTAATAAGTAAAATATTATACGATTTATATTGTTATGACCTGTACAAGAAAAATAACTGATAATAAAATGAGCCTGAGATTTCGGTGAATGGTAAGCCCTTTCTAATGCCTGCCTGGCAAGCTACCAATCAAAAGTTGAAAATCTGTCGCCAAACACCCGTAGGTGTGTTCCGGCAGCTGCACTTGAGAGCCAATCCCTCTCTAGATTTAGCGTTTCTAAGCGTGACTTAACTACCGTAGGCCACATCGCCACTTAACATCAGCTGAGATTGTCACCAAACGCTAAACCTATGAAATATAAAAATACACCACAAAAAAAAAAACACTAAATAAATATCCAGAATTTTCTCGACAGAGCTGTAAAGCGTGAAACACGCACACATTGAAACCTTATTTTTCCGAGCATCGTAAACAAACAAACATGGTCTAAATATAGCAAGCCTCGAAACTTCTTCCCTCCTTTATTTTAAACGTTATCCATCTGTCATGAGTCGATCAAAACAACAATCAAAGTTTCGACCTCCTCATTGTTATCGGATGTATTTTACATTTAAACGGCATTTTATTAGCCACGGATGTAACAATATTTTTTTTTTTACAATCATACAAAATCAATCGATCGTCTTTATTAATACTTTATCTTAGCTGTGCCCCACTTCGGTTTCATTCGTGGTAAAAGCATATTTTTAGGCATTTTTTTATACTTTGTGTAAAACTATCGACACTTTTATGAGGATTAAATTAATTTTTCCGATTATAATATAGCCTGTGTTACTCGCTGATACTGTAGCTTTATATTGGTGAAGGAATTTTAAAAATCAGTCTCGTCGTTTATGAGGTTATCCATAACAAACAAAAAATCAAATCTTTCCTCTTTATAATAATATAATATTGGTATAGATCAGAGGTTCCCAAACTTTTTTCCTCATAGACCCCATTGGCCAACTTTTCTGATATCCACTCAAAGCACAATCAATTATTCTCTTGAATCGCGAAATTGAGACACAATCGATTTTAAATTATGTCTAGGGACGCGCGTGCCATAATTTTTACTATTTTTATTTAGGAAACTCCCCATTCGGAGTGGTAGTTAATAAAAATATATAAAATAGTATATTTTGTTGTGTTGTATTTATTCTAATATGTAATATAATTACAATTAAACATTAATAACGTAACGTAACTTCTACAATGACAATCACAAAATAGTCACAATTTTAATGGGAGGGATGTACTTGATGGATTGACAGCAAATTATCAATATTTGTCTTCACTTTTCATAGGAATAACCGTAAATCTCCCCGTTGTGTGATATTTAATCTGCTCCTTTTTTTGTTAAAATATTTGTAACGACACTAAAACTTTTTTCGACAAGATATGACGAGGGAAACGGTATCAAAAGCTTTCTCGCAATTCCCCGCAGTCCAGGATATTTCTCGGGTATTTCTGCCTGCAGCCAAAATGTTTGATACCCTTTTTTAAATTTCATCTTCAGCTCCTCATTAGTGCCAAGCTCGAGTAGCTCCTCTTGTAACATCACATTCTCCACTTCATGGAGATTTCTTTTAAATCTGGATCTTTACTTTCCAGAAACTCTAAAACTAATTCAAAAAGTGAGTAAAATCTTGTTAAGCATTCACCTTTCAACGACCAGCTAACTTCTGTATGTAAGAGTAATCGTTGCAAATTTTCATCATTTTCATCGCACAATTGTGCAAGTAAACGCGTATTCAAAGCATTGCTTCTTATTATGTTAACTGCATTAATCACAAATTGAAGCGATTTATGCAATCTATCACTCAAATTTTTTGCTACTAGATGTTGTCAGTGAATGACACAGTGAATTGCAGTTACCCCTGGTATAATTCTTTTAAGATGACTTATAAACCCCCAATATCGCCCGACCATGGCAAGAGCTCCATCTGTTGCCACCAAAGTAACATTTGGATGACACCTTTTTAAATGATCTTCGAGCTTAGATGGTTTCATAGAGTCATTGCACAAAACTCTGTTACATAAAAGGCATATGGACAATCGTTTGTCTGCCTTTGATGGCTGAAAACCAAAATTTAAATAATCAACACTGCGATGTCGACATTTCTTCTTCGATTCATCCATTTTTCTTATCACATACCTACTTACCTGTAAAAAAAAACGTTGTTAACAGGATATGGCTATTTTAAGATAATATGATTAGTTAATTACTGCACAAAATAAACAAAGTACCTACTGACGGCAAACTGATTTTAATTATTAAAAGCAATAAATCGCTAAACTATAAGAGAGTTTTATGAAAACTGCGGAACCGATTTTAATATAATGTAAAACATTTTCTCATTAATTAGGTATATTTTGAGATATTTCTGTAAATTTGATAGAAAATACTTTTAAATAAAATTTAGATATTAAAATTCCGCGATTTTAATTATTAAGATACATACAATTTAGGAAAATATATTTAATTAAGGCCGAGTTATTTGATCCGTAGTTAACTTGACCAATGATTAGTTTTACACCGAAATGTCAAAATAATGTATGGAGTCAGACCACTGACTAGAGATAACTGTGGTTCAAACAACGCAGCCTAAGTCGTTTGGCATTAGCAACTGCGAGGAACCTGAAATATTTACAGTCATGCAGGTCAATTATAATATATATTTTCTTTAGTGAAGCACCACACAGTCAGATAACATAAATTAAAAAGTAGGGACAAAAAGTTAGATTATTCTCGGATTTCTGATATTTATGGAAGTATCTAATAATGGCTCTGTTCAGTATTTAATTTTTAATAAGTACCTAAAACACGCAAACATTGAAAATACACATATTACAAAAAATAATAAAAATATGTACTTATGTATTACACCTAACGCAACAAATAGGCAGAGGTAAGTACTTACTTTTTCGACACTGGAAAACACTAACACTGATTCACTTTAGTTTTTTATTCGAAATTCCGGAAACAAATGAGTAATGTTTATCCTTGGCATTAGTATTTATATTAGTGAAGATTCAAACAAGTTCATACAAGATTGCAAACACATACACCACTAATTGTATTTAATCCCTTTGCACGTCTGAACAAGCGATGCGGACGGCGGCGGCAACAGCGGCGGCGCGTTGCAAGTCTCGACACGTTGTACTTATTAAGGAATATGCAAGTCAAGCCAACATTGTTAGTTCTCGTGGACCCCTGGAGATCCACCTGGACCACTTTGAGAATCACTGGTCTATACCAGTACATATAACACGGACGTAAAAGTTCATCATTTTTAACAATTACTATTGCAAGTTTTACCTGTTTCGCTCGAATTGATATAGTATTGGCTCAGAGCGCATTTCTCGATAAACTCTCGTGTATAGTCCAACAAATTAGCTTCCGTCAATGCTGAATCGACGTAGTCCAGTGATGCAATAACGAGTACGTAATCCAACCACAGACCCTTGCTCGTGTTACCCTGAAAAATATACACTATTAGTCCCTTTAAGTTCTATATATCATCACTGCAACAACGAATTCTGATAATCTATATTACATTAACGTCCGTTTTCAATAACCTATCATTGGATAGTTTTTCGTATCTACATAATATTGTATACATAACATATACTTAATAAAAACGTACTTAATCGGGGATAGTAAACTAAGATATGTTATTGAAAACGGACGATAATGAACAAAGAGTATAATGTGAGGTTGTTTATTTGTTTCTCATTCAATCACTGAATAATGAGTAATTTGGATTTGGATGAAATTTGGCACACAGACAGCGATTTAAGACATAAGATACTTTTGATTATTTTTTAAAAACAGCATAGTGGAGTCACATTATCTAATGCCCCCTTTAAGAATACTCAATTTCTAAATCTTTCGCCAAGCACTTCTAGATAAAAATATCGTAATGAGTAAATTCTCTTTAGAGCCTTTTTCCAAAATTAAAATAATCTAATGAGATAAAAACCCAAATCTCGAAAATCATCGAAGATAGAGTGGCAGAACAGAAAAGAGAGAGAGGTAGGGCACAGAGAAATTCATTTGGAGGTTTCCCTCTACTCGGGGCAGTCTGACTGGTCGAATACCTCCACCCTACAGAAGATCACACACAAGTAACTTATGTTGTATTCCTGCGGCGAGTGAGGCTGCCAGAACTCTCTGGGGTAGGGGAGCGTCCATAAAAACCCTGTACAAGGCCCGTGACTTCGTTGTTGTCTTCAAAATGTTACGACATGAAGGCCATCTGTTTTAAGGTGGTTGTACTAAATTAGAACCTTCACAAGCAGCTGCTAGTGAATACACCAAAAGCAAAACATGTTTTCTTTATCTACCTTAAAAGTAATAGTGAAGTTTTCATTGATAGGGAACACAGTACTGGTATCGACTCGTCTAAGCAGAGACCTACATCCAGAGCTGGAAGGGCAATGCTGTATCGGTAATGTTGTTTCTTGTTGTGTCCCATCGATGGTCACCGTCGCATCTATAACGCTCTCTGCGAAATAAACACATTACTTATTTTATAATATAAAAAAGTGGTTACGTGTACAGACAGTTCAATTCAATTGTGCGTGCGGCCCTATGTGTGCGTGTGCTAATAATTATGCAGATTTTATTTATATGACAGTGATACCCTCGTTTTAAAGAGGTTAAATATCATTTTTATATCTAAAAAATATTTATTTTATCGTATGTATTAAGCGTTATGTATCGTTATATCGTTATGACCAGAATCTCACTTGATGATATGTAACGATGTGCCCCAGGGAGGTGACAAGGTAAGCCCAGTGGGAAAATTGGGTCTAAAGAACAGCTGCAAAAACACATCACACTTTTTAAAATTTTGATCAAAAACTATCAAAAGGCACTCACGCAAGTGCAAATGAAGGCAAACACAATGGAAGCTGTTAGTGCTAAAAAACCTAACGTTGTGTTTTCGAACAAAAATCTTCTTGATAACTCCGTATACACGTTTCTTAAAAGACAAGTATAACATTTGCCTTATTAGTATTTGTATCGTATGAGTACTCTTGTTCTATAATAAATATTAACCACAAGTAACAACAAAAAGATTATTTATAATGAAAATTTACAAGTTAATGTGGGCTTCGTACAGGAATACTTTCTTTTTCTTAATTATATTTTATTACCATGATAAACGCAAGAGTCCAATCTATTGGGGCTAAAACCGTCAAATTTGCTTCCGGATTTCTTTTACATTGTAGGTGAGCAGTAAGGAAGGATTTTTTAGAAATTCAACCCCTAAGGTGATGAAAAAGGGAATGAAAGTTTGTATAAAATCTGTCATTTATAAAGATATATAAATAAAAATTGGTGAGTTAGAATGCAACATAAAAACATATAGGGGGTTAAAACTCAACTATGACGCGAGTGAAGCCGCGGGAAAAATCCGTCATAGTCATATACTTATGCGCGTTTCGGAATCAGCCGGTGCATATGCAGTTTCCAGTTCCGCATGCCGCGGCATGACAGCTGCGAAAAAGCTGCCTCTGTCAAAAAAAACATCAAATTTCTTACCTGGGTGATCAGGTTGGTAGTAATGTACGAGGAACAAATAGTCCGCGGGCGTGGTAACCTTCGCTTCTATGGTTATAGGGTCAGCATAAGGTACCAAATAGATCACCGCCGTCGAGTTGTCAAGGTTTGCCGGTCGAGTGTTACGATCACCACCCGTGCCCAATTCTATTTCCACCTGTTCAGTTGACAATTACTTATTATTTACTTATCACTAGCCGATAATAAAAATTAAATACATTTTCTTTACTAATAATCATAAGCTCTCTTATATTTACCACATATGAAATCATATCTACATTTAGAAGAACAAAGATATATAACAATAATTGTTCTCACTTTTTTGGAATCGACTGCAGTACTGAAGACTGTCGCTTCGCACCGTCTGTTGTGACGTAAGCAGTACGGCCGTGGAGTCAAATAATCCAAATGCCAATCAGATTCGGGAACGGCAACTATTCTCTTGATACCGATAAGTGTGTCTGGTTCACCCTAAAAACAATTATTTTTATAAAACTTCTTCGAGGCTCTTAATTTTATACTTGAAATCCATTGCCGCGTTAGACGCAGGTCATTTCATTTTGTGTCTGTTTACAACGGAATCTTCAGTCACAGCTAACGGATGCCGCAATGAACAGTTAATGAAAAATAGATTCCATTTGGGTGTTAGGTGTTTACTAATTTTTGTTCATTGGAGTTTACTCCATAAGGATCAATTTACATAATATAAGAAACCCGGTACGGAAAATTTTATGAGGGGTGAAATGTATAAAAGCGTTAATAAAAAACTTTGTGTGTACACATACATCATCTTGCTTTTAGATAAATCATTACACACTCAATCAGTCAGTCAGTCCGTCAGACCATCAATCATTCAATCAATCACCTCTTTCCCTATAACACATTCAAAGACAATCATACTTAAGGAGTAAGCTTTAGTCGTGAGTCGGAGCTGACACACAAACAAAGTAACACACATGTGTGGGTTCGACTATACTGTGATCACTCTAGAAATGTAAAAAAATTAAATATAATATACTATCGTGACTTGCTTTGGGATTATTTGGAATCATATTGTACATGCAACGGGCTATAGATTTATGACGATTTTCCGAGTTCAGACTGTAAAATAATCATTATAAAAATGTACAAAGGCACTGTTTAGCAGTTCCTTTGCAACAACTGGATCATCATCTTCTTACCCCTTATCATACTTAAGTAGGGTCGGCACAACATGTTTTCTTTTTCCACTCTACTCTATCAAATATCATTTCAGTTTTCCCACCTTTTATACGCATATCATTTTTACTCAATCCATCTAGACCTTCTTCAGTCTTCCTTTACTCCTATAACCATCCACCTTCATACTAAACATTCTTTTAGTTATATAACATATCCCTCCTCACGACTTATCTTATCTGCGACAACTGGATATAGGAGCATAATTAAGTGATTGCATTATATTTTATCTCTTTCACTTTAGTCGAAACAACCTTCTTCATAACATAATTATCTAAAGATGCGATATAAGCGATATATGGCTGTTGCCTTATATTATGTGAATGCGTTTTGAAATGGCAATTAAATATGTCATAAATTGTTGTGGCTATGAAAACAAAATTAGTTATGTCAGATCAACTCACCAACAAAAACACAGTGTTGTGCACATCGTGAACCGTCACGAACTGGATTTTGGAGAGGTCATCGACTACCACTTGCCGACAGGGCGCAGTGTACGGACAATCATTTAAATTCACAACCGCATCGGCTTCAGAACCGTTGCCTGATTGGAAGCGGACCGTGATCGGGCTCCTAGGCGTGAACGTGTACGTTGAATTGTCCGTAATGATACCAATATCGCTTCTGTCGACCGGGGTAACGTATTCAATCAACAGTATGTATTTCCCAGGCGATTCGATATTCAGGTCGTATTGTATTATGTTCTCTTCATCGCTCAACAACGGTATCGTGTTCGGTTCCGCGTTCAATTCCGCCAATTGCTGTGAACGTGATTTTTAATACATTTTAATAAACTATACTCTACAATAGTTTAGTTATAATTGTAGTTACAGTTGCGCTTGATTAATAACCATATTTGTGAAAGTGTAAAGCACATATTCTCTTGACCATGTGCGTGAATAAAAACAAATATATAATAAAGTTACCTCAGGGTCATCTATGAACCTGGTCATCGTTGTAACAAGCCCGCTGATATTCGCTGAAGGGAATCCATTTAAGCTAGGATACGCAAACTGTCTGCAGAGCTTCTCATCACCAACCACACACGGTTTATCGACCAGCTTTGTCAATATTGTCGCTTCGTAGTAAGCCTCGGGGATCAGCACAAAATAATCCTAAAAGGGAACACAATGTCACAAAATTGTATGTAATGTTAGTGTGTAAAAACAGCTGCACGGTAGCGCACTTTTATTCAACAATATCGCAATTACCAGATACATAGTAAAAAACTCTAATTTGCTATCGCCATTTGCTCGTTCGTGGCTTAGTAGTGTGCACCATGTGCACGGCTCGGTGTCTCAGTTCTATAGATCTAATTCGACATCCCGCACACATCAAAAATCATAATCAATATGCAGGAGGTCTTAATGAAGGAAATTGTTTTACCCAATTTTAGGACAGTAACTAATATAAAATCGTGGCATTAATTAAAAACTTTGATGACATGATAATACTTACAATCATAACTTCTTTTCTTGTTTTAATGGTGATAGTCCAGTTGCCAAGGTTCATGACAAACGGAGCTGGTGCGTTGCCTTTCTCACCTGCCACAGTAACAAGCTGTGGTTGAGTTGTCGGCCGAAAAAGGACACTAAACCTATAACCAAGAATGACTTTTTATGAAACATCTTATTAAGTCTACGGGGGTATTAAACCCCATGTTAGAGAGAACAGAAGTAAAGTGACGACACTTCAATGTGCTACGTTAAAAAAATAACATATGCGTAATTTAATATTGCAAGTAAACATAGTATTTAAAAACTTTAAAAAAAAGCAGTAAAAAGTAATCACTTACTTCTGCTGTATATCCACAACACTTTCAGGTGTGATAATTATAGACGCCACTACAGGATCTTGTATTGGATTCGCGTACTTTATCACCATACGATATAATGATGACTTGGGTATTTGTACTACATTGATCACCTCATTCTAAAAAATATAATACAAGCTAAATTATTAAAAAGGAAACAAAACCTCAAATGCAACAAAAACACTTGACTAAAAAAAAAATATACTTCTATTTTTGCGTTTTTATTTGCCTCCCATACATCATACTTAATTATTATATAGCCTATGTCACTCCCACTATGTTACTCTTTGTTTAAGAAGAATTTAACAAGACCTCGTATATAAAAATCCATCAAGCCGTTTAGGCTATAGAGAGTCCGCAAGAAATAGACGATCATACATACATTTCACAGTCGCATAAAAGGTATATTGTAGTGATATAAATCAGCATAAAAATGAAAGATATTTTCACAAATAGCTCAACTTACTTGCAGCATAGAGAACACAACATATCCTTTCCAGGAGTAATTTGGGAAGACCTCTTCAGAATTCCTATAGCGGACAGGACCCGATTGGGTGACTCCATCTTCCACCTCATACTGGAACTGATGGAGGGTGGGGAAGTAGTGGGCTCTGATGGGGCGATCACAGCGACGTCCCTCAACTCGGGAATGACAATGACACTGACCAGTTGTCTTGTCACAGTTATTGTCAATTGAACCACCAACATCACAGTCACATTCTGCAGAATATCAATTTTATTAACTTTTAAAGTTGGATAAAAATTGAATTCAAATAATTTGAACCTGTTTTGCAGAATTTTACCTTTTTTAGAAAAATTTGAACTCAAAAGGAGTTATTGACAAAAAACTATTAAAAAACAAAAGACTTAGTTTTTCAATAAACTATTGTTTTATGGATATACATTATGTTTATAAGCATTACATTAATCACAATTAGGCAAAATTTAAATTAAGATATTGAGCCTAGAGAAACCCTTTTGTAGAAGACTTAGCAATAACAACAACAAGAGATTTAGCAATAAAAGATGGACAACACTCTATATGAAAATACAGTTATTATTAAAACATTATAATGCAATTATAATTTAAGATTAGTCTAATAAACTTACACACTTAATATTACACAAAAGAACTGTTTCAAATAGCCTTTTATACGCCTGGTGCCAGCTTCTATAACTGCACTTTTATAGGTATTGTATTTGGTCTTGGTCATTTCTTCAACCCCTCCAGAGTCTATGCCCTGTGCCAGGATACCGATGGCACCACCCTAGTTACGGCACTATTGGTTACATCTTCACAAATGGAGTAGTGAGAGTAATAATACTGACCAGTACATCCAAACACATTGCTGCTTTCGAGCCTGTAGAATCCATCCTGACATTGGTCGCACTGACGTTCACCGACGTGCAATTTACAGGTACATTGACCACCACGAGTGTCGCATGCTCCCAGGCCACCCAAAGTACCGGCCAAGTTGCAGTGGCATTCTGTTGAAGAGATAAAATTTGAATGTATTCCTCTCATTTTATCTACGAAATATTCATAAGAATGTACAAAACATAAAATGGCATCATTACGTACCAAATTACAGACGAAATAACAGAGTTTTATAATTATCTGGTTGAAAAACTTTTGAATGTTTAAAATAAATACAATTTACGTAACGATTTTGAAATGCATATTACAAAACAAAGAGATAAAAAACTACAAAACAAATAATTTTGCAAATATCAACAGCAAAATCTGTCACTTGTCAAACAGCTGCTCAACATTCAACCGGTTTTTTTTTTTTTTTGTTTCTAAAAGGTGCGTTCGTAAATATTATTTCTTGCAAATAACAAGAAACCGGACTTTCATACATTACATGTCTCTTTCGTATAGGAGTTTTGTTATTATTAATTATTATTTATTCAGTAACGCGAAAATGTTAGTTTTTATTAGATATATATCACTGACTAAAGTAAAAATAAATGATATGACAACAAAAAGTATCCAAATCAATGGTACAAGCATCGCTGCTACATCTATTTTTTATTATTGTATCTATTACATTATATAATATTATAATATATTATATAAAACATACTTTACAATAAAGTTAAAACTTTAACCTTTCTTTAACAGAAAGTTTTCGTAAGCACAACTTATGTAAGATTGTCTTTTATGTTTATAAAATATACCTTCGCAGCCATATGGGTTGTATTCTTGTAGATTCCAGAAGAGTGGTTTGCAGTCATTACAGATGCGCCCTTGAACACGGTCCTTGCATTGACACAATTCACCAGCAGGAACCGAACCACACCCTGTATTTAAATAATAAAAAAATCTTAATGTTCTATGAAAGGAAATAAACAAACTCCTAAAGGCACTACTACTATACACTATGCCGGCAAGTGCAGCGACGACGTGCCGCTAACTGTCGTAACTGAAATAATGCTTGTGACATAATGACGATTATTACATGTTACTAACTTTTGTAAGCGGTAATAAATTAGTTAATAATTAAGAGCTTGAGAGTGTTTCACTCATTCCCCGCGCGCGTCGTGTCACAGTGATCAGAATCTAAACTCTACCTATCGAATTCATTGGTCATTTAACTTTCGAGTGATGTAATTCAATTTTGGTTGTGTTGATAGATTATGTAGCTTCAATGCCAGAATGCAAGTAATGTTTTTGGTTTTGACAGGTATCTACTAGCCTACTACTAACATTGAGTACTGACTAACACTGTAGCCCATGCAAGCAGAGCAGAGTTATTTATATAATTAAAAATATAGGTACCAATAACATTCAATAATCATACGTGTCGGTTTAGTGAAGACACGGAATGTTGCTTTCGACACGTATCATACGATTCATACCGCTCGCACTCGCAATGCACAAGTCAATTCAGCTCTTTATTACTATTAAAATTAAATAAAAAATATATCTTTAATTACTCGAAGTATCGTCGATACACTTTTGCCATTTTAATGCAAGTTCATTGACGCCTCTGCTATATAAATCCTTAGCACGGGAATTGATGAATTCTTTAAAGGCGTTGTTTCCTCTGTAAAAAGTTATCCAAATTCCGAAATAAATGGAAATAAATTGTCAGTGAACACATTTATGTCAATGTGATATCTGAATAACATCGAGTAATATCACACGTTATGTAAAAAAAAATACTCAGTAATAAGCTATTTTTATGTAATATGCTGGTGTAAGAAGTTTGACATATCTGTGACGTACTTTTCGCATCCGTATAATATATTCATGATGTGGGAAATTACAACCCTGACATTATTTTGATAAAAATATTGGTGGTAAAGGGACGATAAACTGAATATTATTATCTTTTATAACGAGTAAATTTTCAAGTTACTGCTGAAGTATCTATGAACAAGATTCGCACTTGCATATTAGAATGACTCAAGAGTCATTATCAATAAATAGGTACTTCGGCAGTTGAATGAATTGATGTGTTTGTGTTACCTGTGTTACATAAAGGAACTAATAATTGGTTCATAAAAACAAACCCTTATATTTAAAATATAAAACAAAACAATACCTAGAACAAAATCGTGGCAGTGCCATCTTATATCAATATAAAAAAAGTAATAATGAAATACTTGACTTTGTTGATATATCAACCGTACGTAAAAAACTGACTTATGTAACAATAAGATTCACTGTAATATCAGACAATACGTGATAAATAAACTTATTTTTTATATAAAATTCTGATTTTATACTATGTCTACTGTACGTAAAAATGTGACTTATTAGTTACTTAAGTGATTGTAGGATTTTATCGTTAAGTCAGTTGTACGGAAAAATATGAACTCTGATATTACGTAACAATATACTATTCATATTACATCAGATGAAATTAAGATATACAATTATGTCATATATTTAATATACACAATACAAAATCACACAGGAACTGTATTACCCTAAACAATTCACCTTTAGACACCCATCCCTTCATTCCGAGTGCGCCTACTTATGTAGCCAACGATCCAACACCTTTCCACACATATCTTAGCCATTTGAAAAATAGTATACCCATAGTTAAAAGAATCCCTCGAGGAGCTCGAATAACCGTTGCTACACATTTGTCACAATTAATCCAGAAATGTTACTTAACCAATTGTACTCAAGACTGGCTGAACCTATTTTTATTTTCATACAGCACACTACATATAATAAAAACTGATGAACCGAATTTATCCTTGACACAAAAGATTAAGAATAACTGTGCTGTAAGCTCCCCGCCTTCTCCCGCACCTCTAATCAAACATGATGCCCCTCGTAATCGCAACAAACTTATTGAAAACAAAATCTGTGACGGAGATCTCAAAGGTGCCGCTCGCCTTTTGTTCTCCAACGACGTGCTATCACCAGATACCCCTGACACCCTTCATGCCTTACGGACAAAACATCCTCCAGCTCCAGTAAACCTATATTTTGTCGACCCACCAACAGCAAGGCAAACATGCCTTCAAATTCAAAACAAAGATGTTACAGATGCAATTTTATCTTTTAAACCAGGTTCGGCTGCAGGTTTGGATGGAATCTCACCCCAACATTTGAAAGACTTAACTTCACATTCTGTGGGTGATGCAGGCGAGCAACTTGTAAATTCGATCACTAAATTAATCAACTTTATGTATTCCGGTAATATCAATCCCGAAATTGTTTCCATTCTTTTCGGCGCAAACCTCATTGCCCTCACCAAAAAGGACGGAGGGGTGAGACCAATTGCTGTTGGATCAACACTACGACGTCTGGTCTCCAAAATTGCTGTTCGACATATTTTACCAAAATTAAATTCGGAATTTGAACCCGTACAGTTAGGCTTCGGTGTAAAAGGAGGGTGTGAGGCAGCCGTCCATGCCCTACGCTCTTTCCTAACTTACGGACAGCCTGACTTGTTGCTCAAAATTGATGTCAAAATGCATTCAATTCGGTAAATAGGGATACCCTGCTGACGGAAATAAAACAACATATACCTGAAATATACAATTATCTTCTTCTCAGTTACGCTAACCCAACAAAATTGTTATATCTTTCTAATGAACTGTCCTCGGAAGTAGGTTGTCAACAGGGTGATCCCCTTGGGCCTGCAATTTTTAGTTTGGCTATAAATCCGATAATCAAAACTTTAAATTCTAAATTCAACGTTTGGTATTTGGACGACGGAACCCTAGGAGGTGATGTGGATATTGTGTTTTCGGACCTTTTTTTAATCAAAAATAAATTTGAAGCCATTGGTTTGGAGCTTAATTTTAGCAAATGCGAACTTTTTATAAATAACTGCGACCTAAATTTAAATGACGTAAAACAAAAATTTAATATTTTGGCTCCAAATATTAAGATAGTAAACAGTAATTCCCTTTACTTTTTAGGTTCTCCAATTTTTGATAAATCTTTTTCTGAATTTTTGAATATTTCAATTACTAAATTCCAAAATTCTGCTGCCCGTCTCCTTGAAATTAGTCCACATTATGCACTTTGCATCTTAAAATTCTGTCTTTTCGTCCCTAAATTTACATATGTGCTCCGTTGCTGCTCCTTTTGGAATCACCCAGATCTTTTGACACAAGTAGACGATTTAATCAAAATTACCTTAGAATCGATTCTTAATATGCAGCTGCACGAGCAATCTTGGACCCAAGCATCCTTACCCATCCGTTATGGTGGTTTAGGGATTCGCAAAATTTCCAGTGTCGCTTTACCAGCCTTCCTATCTTCTGTCCATAGTTCAGCAAATCTCATAGGTAAAATTTTAAGGGTATCCCCTTCATACTTTGAGATTGCTGGCTTGGAAGAAGCTAGAAACGCTTTCTTAATTGCATGCCCAGGTCAAAATTTTCCAGTTTCTCCAAATTCACAGAGGAGCTGGGACGACATAAACTGCAAATTGATTTATGACAATATTTTGAGCTGTAGTACGGGTTCGGCGCGTGCTAGGCTTTTGGCCGTGGGTGCGCATGAGGCCGGCTACTGGCTTCAAGCGTATCCTTCGTTTAATACAGGAACATTTCTTGAACCTGACACGCTCCGAATCGCAACCTGTCTACGGCTTGGGGTTCCGGTCTGCGTTCCTCATAAATGTCCCTGTGGCAGTGATGTCGACAAGCTAGGACATCACGGACTGTCATGTCAAAAAAGTGCAGGTCGCTTCTCGAGACATGCCGCACTTAACGATATCATACGCCGGTCACTTGCCACCGTCAACGTTCCAAGTTTACATGAGCCGACTGGTATTGCAAGAGACGATGGCAAGAGACGGTATGAGTTTGGTTCCATGGAAGACGGGCCGGGTGCTAGTATGGGATGCAACCTGTTCAGACACGCTGGCCCCTTCCCATCTACTTGGAACCAGCAACAGAGCTGGTGTGGCTTGTGAGGCGGCTGAAAAAGCTAAGGCATGCAAATACAGGGGTCTGGGCTCTGAATATGATTTTGTCCCATTCGGCGTCGAGACCCTTGGCCCGTGGGGTCCTAGCGCTACAAGGCTTTTTAAGGAAATAGTAAAAAGGTTAGTCGACATCACAGGAGACCGAAGAGCTGGCAGCTACCTCGGACAAAGAATTAGTCTAGCTATTCTAAGGGGGAACGCTGCCAGTATCTTCGGAACCTTGCCTAAAGGGACTCCTTTTCATAATATATTTTAATCTGTAGTTATGTATGTACATGTAATAATTATAAATGTGTATTGTGTAATTATGTCATTCATTACATTACATTAAAATCATATTTTTTATCAGTATGACGCTACATTAAAATCACCGGGAATGAAATAACTTAAACATCACTAATTATATCAGTTTTATGTCATGTGTATATCAAAACTTGCCTTGTTTGTGATGGTTAAGGTAAGGTATCGTGTTCACTGTGTTGGAATAAGGTCTGGTGAGTACAGTGGATGACGGAGAGTTTCCAGCCGTAACTCCTGTAGTTTTGAGGCGGTCCGTTGTGCGGTGTATGCACAAGTGTTGTTGTGGAGAAAGAATGGACTACAACAATTTACAAGTCTCGATTCTTTGACAGTGAGCGTGAGCATCATAATTTGCAATTCTTAAAAGTACACCTCTGCAGTCAAGTTTTGCTTCCTCCTGTGTCCAACCAACTAGTACAACGGACGATTTCGATTACCATACACGATCTTACCAAAATCCGATTCAGAATCCGTTAATTGTGGCATGGATTCAGTGGTATCAGCGCTGCAGAAACAGCTCGAAGGATTAATGATGTATATGGGGAAGCTACTGTAAAAGAAAGCATGGTACGGTGTTGATTCCAACATTTTCGTTCTGGAAATTTTAACTTACGAAACAAACTCCGTGGACGGTCGGAGACCCTAGCTGATAATAAAAAATTAAAGGTGATTGAGGAAGCGGATCTTTCGTAAACTACGTTAGAGTTAGCGGCTGGCTTCGGTGGGAGTGATAAGACAATTTTAATTCACATGAAACAAATTGCAAAACTGAAAAAGATAGAGAAATCGATACTGCATTAATTGACTAAAGCACACCAACAAACACCCATTGAGTGCTGCGTTACATTACTCAACCGTCACAATAATGAGGGAATTTGGAATCGTATTGTTACGTGACGAATAATTAATTGATCCTTTACGACA
Organism: Saturnia japonica; assembly: GCA_033032175.1. Classification (NCBI taxonomy): domain Eukaryota; kingdom Metazoa; phylum Arthropoda; class Insecta; order Lepidoptera; family Saturniidae; genus Saturnia; species Saturnia japonica. The sequence goes on along the minus strand of CM065304.1, from coordinate 3,154,466 downwards.
ATCGGAAACCCTCATCACAGTTGTTGAACACAAGAGAACCGGCCAAATCCTATCCCAAGCGAAAGTTAACTCAGAAAAAGGTACTAATGAGTGTTTGGTAGACCAATGCTGGTGTCATACACCACAGCTTCCTAAGATCTGGCCAGATGATAACGGCAGATCTGTATTGTCTACAATTGCAAACCATAATGGAAAAGCTAGCTGTTACACAACTAAGACTGGTCAATCTCTTTAGTCCACTGCTTCTTCAGGACAACGCTAGACTCTATACTTCACGGCCGACATTCGCTAAAACAGAGGAACTGCGGTTGGAATGTCTCCGATACCCACCATACTCCCCGGACCTTGATTCAACAGATTACTACTTTTCACGGAACTTAGATAATTTCTTTCAAGTCCAAAAAGCCTTCTATGTTTTTATTGATTTTCGCTCTCACCATTTTTTCAGCAATGGAATCACTGAACTACCTTTAAAATGGCGGAAAGTGATTAGATAATAATGGTACTTCGATTGATTGTAATTAATTTAATTATATTTTTTCTATTTTTATATGAAACGCTAATTTCATATGTACGGACCTAATATTTACATTCCTATACTTAAAAAAACCGGAAATTGATAAAAATTGAAATTAATAAAAGCAATTTACAGTTAACCATGTGTCCAAGACTGAAGATAGATTAGCTAACTTCACCATTAAAAGTAGATATAGAATCAAAAGTTAATTATAAAATGACATTGTAGGTATAAAAATATTCCAAACTCAAAAGTCCGAAAAATTAAGTTAGATGTAGTTAAAAAGAGCGGTGGGAGGGGGGCGCATGATAACTTTCGCACTCGGCGCTGAATATGATTAAGGCGGCCCTGGTAACGATTAAGAGATACACCAAAAGCTGCGCCTGCGCGTCAAGGGTAGCCTGCGCTTTCCTTGCTTGATTATAGTAAAATCGCCACTGTATAGCTGATAATGATTTTCAATAAGCAACACTCTAGACAGAGGCGCCAGAAATAATTCAGAGAATTTATAGCTTCCTGACGTAAATCTACTTGGACGAACAAAGGGAGGATCCTGCGACCAGACGGGTGTTATGCCTGGCGGGCAGCTGCCCAACGGTTGTAGTCGGGTTCTTGTATATATACTCAACGATTGAGTTAATTTTTATAGCGCGATGTAGGATGCGTCGTATGTGGCTCGATAGATGTCGCTATGTAGATGTCGCCACAGTTACCATAAAACTGAAATGTTTACTTTATGCTCTTACGGACAATTCTTTCATAATATCGTAAACTGTTTACCTGCGAAGGTGGCGATGACCCCTCTAGGGTCGCAGTTGCATTCCTCGCACGCCGGATAGTTATAGAACTGCTCGCGGCATTTGTCGCACTTTGCACCGTCGAAGTTCGATTTGCAGTGGCATAGTCCTGTGTCATCGCACGTCGAGCCGATTGAACCAGACGGATCGCAGTTGCACGCTGTACAGAAACAGATGATAATTTTATTTTTGATATGAAATCTCTAACTAATAGGTGTTTCACAACGACGTGCCATTGAATGACATAGTGACAACGTGACATAGACATCAGAATAGTATCATAACACGCATGCCACATATACATAACTACTATTTAAAACACATACAAAAATACACACGAAAAACATTTACTCTCTCTGCACATTTGAAAACGTTGTTAATCGTGTAGTGCAACCTCTCTGATACAGATATCTACTAGACAGGTCTTTGAACCTAGTCTGGGGATCAACGACAATTGTGAGGCCCTGGTAACTACTAGCATATTGAGATGAGTTTTATATATAGTCTTAATCAACTCTTGTAAACCTAGGATTCGTTATTTTGGAAATAAGCATTTATTATTAACTTCTTAGGGAGGTTTGAATATGGAGTAAATACATGTGTCGCCATAGACATGGTCACGTGACGTGTTAACAATAAACCGAGGTTTTGTAGCAATACAACCTAAAAATTAAACAGTTAATTTGGTTATCCAAAAATAACAACTGTTTGTTTATAGTTTTAAGTTTTCACTTCTGTTGGCAGTCCTCATGACTGCTTTGTCTTTATTATTATACTACAATAATATTTTAACATATTTTATTGTAAATATTTTCATAAAAACAAAATAAAATAAATAGTTGTTCTATTGTAATACCTAGTTATTTAAAAACTAGGTTTATCTTTATTGTTATCATCTTATAATATAAAAAAATGATGTTTCACATCCTTTAGGAGTCCCTTAAAGACTCCCACATTTTTTTACATCTATACATTTAATAAAATTGAAGTGTTTGTTTTTAATGTCAAAATAACAAGTTTTTACTAAATGCTTATGAAAGTATATACGATCTTATAAAAAAAGCCCATATTTAAAATTTTTGTCTGACTGTCTGTTTGTTCCGGGTAATCTCCCAAAACGGTTGGACCAATTTTGACGGGACTTTCACTGGTAGATAGCTCAATTTATAAGAAGTAAATTAGACTAATTTTATTTTTAAAAAAGGATTAGGGTTTCGCACAAATAAAAAAAACGCCATGGTGAATCACTTCTGCCGCTTAAATGGCTTACGCTGAGTAAACCATAAGAGATATAGCAAATTAATGTAAAACCCAATTGTAGAAATTAAGAAGACCTACAAAAAAGTCTGGGAGAATATATGTCTATCTTCTAAGCAACACCCACAATAATCATTTTTTAGCCGGGAGCTGGGGAGCAAGATTCGCGCGGGCATTCTGTAGTCCACGTGAGCAAAGCCACAGGCACAGCTAATAATGAATAAATTTTTGCTTTCTACGTCATTCGTAATAATTAATAAATTACTTACGTAAGCAATCAGGGTATTTGTAGTAGCCAGGTGAGCACTGATCACACATTTTGCCACCAAAATTCACTAAACAATTACACTTTCCATCAGCGGAACAGCTGGTAGATGTCGAACCAGTAGGATCACAGTTGCACGGCACGCATTGACGATCGCGTCCCCTTACCTCCATATAGTACCTAAAAGTTGAAATATGAGAAACCGTCAAATATAAAATAGAATATTTTTTTTATATATTAACTTGTGATTGATTGATTTCCCTCATAAAATAAAACTACTTAATAGGGGCGTTACTCTTAAAGATTTTTCTTATTTATATTTTTTATAGTTGCACGACAAAGTGAGAAACCGAGAGATCAGCAATCGATCGCCGGTTGCTGCAGTCAGCTAGGTTGCAAGTATTTCGGATACTGCATATGAAGAGCGACAAACCAAAAGAGATTAGTGACAAGGGTTTATCATCATTTGTGCATTAAAAAGCAGCAGCACTAAAACCTTAAATGCATCGAGATTTTATCTTTTATACAGTAAAATCCTCAAAATATGCAGGATGACAAGGTACTCGCAACTGCCATACATTTGATAGAAATATAATATTAACTTAATACATACCCAGAAATACATTGGTCGCAACGTGCTCCGCCAAAACCAATTTTGCAAATGCACTGGCCAGTAATATCATCGCAGATGGAAGGCTCCGTTCCACTTGTGTCACAGTTACAGGCTAAGAGATGAAAATAATTTATTAATTTAATTATCAATGAAAACTGTAGCCACGTAGTTATGAAGTTCTGTTCCCATCAGTGTGAAATACAATTGTCTTCAGTTTACAAAAGGCCGGATTGATTAAATATATGCTGATTATTATTTCAGAACTAGCATGCAGGAACATATATTTAAAAAATATATAATATATATTTTTAAATACACCCTTCTTAAGTCTGTCAGAATTATAGTTTGCTAGATCGAGAATAATATTGTTTAACTACAACTTTTCAGTTGATCGTTGGGATACACCGCAAGCAGCTTACGGTGACTTGGATCTTGAGTTGTTGTTAAACAAACCTACACCATTTGATATACCACACACAATAGAGTTACCATTATCATCATTTAAGCCGACAGAAGTCTACTGCTGGAAATAAGACCTCCCCAAAGATCGGCACAACGACTAGTCTTTTGCTTCCCGCATTCAGCGGCTTTTTTTTTTTTTTTTTTTTTTTTTTGTTATCGCGGAGTGGAAAACCCGTCATGGGTACACACTCGAAATGGGGGGTCGAGTGGTTATGTGAGAGTCCTACTCACTAAAAAAACTCCGCGGTGTACAGCCGCCCCATACTGGGGCGACGCGGGCACTGCGCTGGCATTCTGCCGCGCCACCCCGGAGGCCGGCCCGGCTTTTACCGGGCCCCGGCCTAATTAGGAGACAGTCTATGTACACGATAGCTGTCTCCTCCGCCTGCCGAACCAGTGCAATGAGGAGAACGGGCCCCCCCCGTCCCGTCTCCTCTGGTTCGGCTAGGGTGGCGGGAGTTGACGGTTAAACCGCCTCCTCCGGCCACCCCCTCTTCTTTGGCGGAGAGGGCCGCTCAAGGGATCCCCCTCGCGTACCCTCTCCGCAGCCTCCTTCTGCGAGATGACCTCCTCACAGAAGGAGGCCATTTCCATCCATGCCGTCTCGCTGCCGACCATGGCTTTAACCACGCTCGGCAGCGAGAGGTCTCCTCCTCCAACAGCTACGGCCAGAGTGCGGCGCTGCCCCACCCACGCAGCACACTCAGACAGAGTGTGCTGCGCCGTGTCCTCTGCAGCCCCGCACTCGTGGCACGTAGTGTTTGGCTCCCTCCGTGCTATCCTGTGCAGGTACCATCCGAAACAACCATGTCCGGATAGCACCTGCACAAGTCTAAACGTCAGGGAGCCCCGCTCCCTGGCGCACCACTCCCGGAGGACCGGGCGGACGGCGTCTATGGTATACCGTCCATAGCGCGCGTCCGCCAGGTCCTCCTCCCACCTCCTGAAAACCACTTCCCGGGTCTCCCATCGGACCCGTTCTACCTCGGTGGGAGCTGGAGGCTCTCCTATCTCTCTCCTCGCCGCCGTGAATTCATACACGGCGGCGAGCACTTCCGCCTCCAGCTCCCACGGCGGGGAGCCGGCAAGAACCATGGCCGCCCCCGCGGACACCGACCGGTACCCGCGGATTACTCTCAGCGCCACGACACGCTGCGTAGCACGCAGTACGCGTCTGTTCGTGACGCTGAGGGCATCCGCCCAGATCGGTGCCCCGTAGACGGCCATGCTCTTGACAACTCCCGCGAACAAACGGCGACAGCTCGCGCCCGGCCCCCCCGAATTCGGGAGAAGCCGGCCGAGAGCCGCCGCCGCTCCCACTATCCGCGGTTCGAGTCCCTTAAAGTGGGACTCGAACCGCCAACGACCGTCCAGGTTGAGGCCCAGATATTTCATCTGGGCCCCAACCCGGACCCTAACGCCCTCCACATATATGTGGGCCCCGGGAGGCGGCCCACACCGAGGCCCATGAAAGAGCAGGGCCTCGGTCTTCTCGGCCGCCACCCTGAGGCCCAACGCCTTTATGCGCCCGACCACGAGGGCAGTGCCCTCTGTGGCCAGGCGCGCCACCTCTTCAAACGTCCCCCCCTGGGCCACGACTAGGGTGTCGTCCGCGTAGCACAGAACGCGAATCCCCGAAGGGAGCGCTACGCGGAGCACCCAGTCGTAGCCCATGTTCCACAGGAGCGGCCCCAACACCGACCCCTGTGGAACACCGCACCCCACGTGCCGCCGAACCACACTGCCCCTCCCGTCTACGAAGGCGACCTGCCTCCCCTGGAGGTAGTCCCCCAACAGCCGCCGCAGGTACGAGGGCACTCCGAAAAACCGGAGCGCCTCCCGTATAACACCATGCGGCAGACTGTTGAAGGCGTTGGCGATGTCTATCGACACCGCCAACAACCTACCTCCACCCGCAGCCGCCTCCGCAGACCACGCCTTCAGGGTGGAGAGGGCGTCCAGCGTCGAACGCCCTCTCCGGAATCCGAACTGCCGGTCCGAAAGTACCGGCCCAACTTCCGCCATGTGCTGGACGACACGAGATGCCAGAATACGCTCCAGCATCTTCCCCGTGTCGTCCAGCAGCACCAGGGGCCGGTACGAGGACGGGCAGTCCGGGGGACGACCCTCCTTCCCCAGAAGGCAGAGTCGCCCCATCTTCCAGAGCTTCGGGAACCGTCCAACCGACAAACATCGGTTGAACAGCTCCCGAAGCTCTACCCCCATGTGGTTCAGCGCCACACCTAACACCCGGCCCGGGACTCCATCCGGGCCTGGCGCCCTCCGCTTGTTGCGGAGGCGCTCCACCACCGACCCCATCTCCTCCTCCTGTAACCTTTACTAAGTCGTCGGACAATCTTGTAGGGGTCTACCCATGCTGGGTCTTCTGATATGTGGCCGCAACTTGCGAAATCTTCGACCCCATCGGCCATCTGTTCTACGAGTTGCGTGGCCCTCACACTGTCACTTCTAGTCATTCTTATCTTATATTTTGTATTGTATTCTCATTTCTGATTCGATCACGCAGAGCAATATGGAGTATTTAACTATATTATAAATATTTTAATATTAAATATTTTCATAGTAGTATTATAAAAAAGGTATCAAATTGGGTTATAGTGTATTCGATGTGATGTGAGTATGTGGCCCTTTGATCACGTAATGAGTTCCATTCAATGGCTACGTAAAAGAATGAGAACAAAAGCTAAAACAAAAATCTAGAAGGGCATGAAGCAGCTCGACCTGATGGACGATGATATTATACAACGAAGCAAAAGGTGCCCCATGATTAAGAAAACCGATCCCATATAACGTGAAATGGCGAGGCCAAAAAATGCAGTGGAGTTTGAACGCAGTAAGTAATTTGTAAACACAAAATAAATTACTCGCGAACCTAGAACTTTTAACAAATTCTATCATCCAGTCATCGACTGTTATTAAAACAAATAATCCCTCATATCCTATCTCCATCAGTAGTTATTGATGTTATGCGTGAACATATTATTATATGTATACATAATAATTTAAATAAATTCTTTCCTCACATGATAAAGTTCTGTAAGCAGATGATTTTCAAAAAGAGATAATAATGCAAATAATACTTACGTTTGCAGGTCGGATAGTTGTAATAGCCCGCCTCACACTGGTTACACGTGCGGCCGCTATATTTACTCTTACACGTACAATTTCCTGAATCTTTGTCGCAGACGTGGGACACAGAACCCACTGAATTACACTCGCAATCTAAATAAAACAACATTACATTAAATTCTTTTCCATTATTATGTTCTCATTTAACGTTTTCTGGTTCACATTTAATAACAAACTTAACAATTGTTATTAGTTTCAGGCGGAAGTAATCTAATACTCTCCTCTCCCTTCCACAACCGAATCACACGCGCTAGGATTTGGAGTCACAGTTTTACGGTAACCTTGATCTCAGTATGAACTAAAAACTTCTCTATGGCTTATCGGAGCTAGTATTCCTCTTTCTTACGACATCGAGTCCTTTAAACGTAACATGAAGAGATATTTATGCAGGCCGGGATGACAGCAGCGACTGCCGATGGATTTAGATCTCTCGGTGGTCACCGTTGTGTTTGGATTGTACTGTGCTTGAGATCAGGGACAGTGACGTCAATGTGCAGAGCTATTAGAAAAATAATGATTGGACGAACTATTTGCCATGGTTTTTGTCCGAAAAGTAAGCCGTCGTTAATCAAAATTTTATTTGATACTTACTTTTGCATTCAGGTGAATAATATCCATCTTCACAGATTTCACACGATTTTCCAGCGTAGTTATATTTACAGGGACACTAAAATTAAAAATATACACAGTGATTACATCTCTAATAATAAATTAATTCAGACATCATCCAGATTTTTAAAAGTGGTAGGACTTATGCAAATTTCGACTATGGAAGCATCACGGTAACACTTACTTCCGCAAAACAGCGGTATTATGATTAAGAGGAAAAATCTATGTAGGTGTCTACTACTTGACATTAAAAGTGTTACAGATTTACGCCCAACCACAATGTCACCCTCTTTAAAGTGAAGGTATAATCGTAAACGTTAATGCTCTTATCCCAAGATAAGAAGAGAGAAATGGTACTTGGCAACAGATTCTCACGTTAAAGGTGATAGAAGAGAATTAGAAAACGTTCTATGGCGCGTACGTAACGTAAGACAAAGCTCTATAATTTAATCACTTTGTTTTTTCTAAGCTAAAGTAGAAGATCATGAGTGAGTATAAAAATAGCACTAAAGACTAGAATCTTGGGAAGTAATTGAGTAGTATTGTATGGGCATGTCACGAGCAAATCATATAACTAGAAGAGTGTTAAGAATTAAGGTGGACTGATATTGGAGTAGTGTTGAAGATTATTATAAAAGTATTATATGATAAACCTTTTCACTTAATCATAATTATAAGATATAAGATGAAGATCTCACCAGGCCGTCGGTGGGGGTACAGTGCTGTCCCTCAGTTCCATTCAAATTACAAGTGCAGGGCTTGCAGTGCGGATAGTCGAAATATCCATGGGCACACGAATCACAGTTCGGTGCGTTGAACTCTCGACGACATTCGCATCTGCCAGTTTCCTCCTCACAGTTACCAGTGGAATAGTGAAGGTCGCAATTACAAGCTGTTTAAAATCAAATATTAATATTATAACTACGAGAATAGATTATGATATAGCAATACAGGGAATTTTAACAGATATGGACACTTCGTACAAATGGCAGTGATAAACAGTGTATGTACATATATAAATAAAAAATATTCGTGTGATTAGAGGTGGATTTAGCAAAATGCAAAATGGGCTACAGCCCAGGATCTTCCACAAGAAAAGGGCCTCTGCAATATGAGTTTATGAATGTTTTTCCATAAGAAATAAATAATAGCAATAATAACAATGAACAATGTTAACAGTGCAAAAAAAATCACAATACATATTCTGGATTTTCATTTCTAGATCCAATTCTTCATTCTCCAAAGGCTCCTAACCTTTAGATCCCCGGCACTGCATATGACATTAGTAGAAAATAATAAGACCATGTTGTGAATGTGTGTTCGTATAAAAACAGAATAGGGATGTACATTTGCAGGATCTTTTTAAAAGTTTTATTTTGATAATCTCTGTTTAAAGTCCGAAGATTTTGAATATATTATTTATAAGAAGAACGAGACACTTGCTTTTAAAAATTTGTGATAAAAAGTAATATTTATAGCTACAATAAATATGACTCACGTTGGCAGACATCAATCTCATTCCATCTCTTCCCGTAGGGCCTGAAGAACGTTGGTCGGCATTTGTCACAATTAATGCCCTCTGTGTTATCTTGGCAGTTCTTGCAGACTCCACCACCTTCGTATCTACCGTGGATGTCTAGTGAAAGATGTTTCTCATCGATCTCAGGATCGTAGGAGCATTCGGTAGTGTGATTGTGACAATTACAAGCTGTGGACATATTAGAATATTCAAACAGATGAAATTTACAAACTAAAATAGACTTATCCTAGGCTAATATAGGCTGCCTTATGTCAGAAACCTCCTCGTGGTGCACCTCGGGCAACGTCAACCAGTTTGGTCAGTGGCTAATATCTGACGCGCTCCTTCTGGTATCCCTATGCTTATCAGAGGGGACCGTGGAGGAGCGCCGGCTGGAGGGCCGTTAAAAGATCCTGGGTGTGGCGTGTGAGCAGCGCTCCCAGTACGGGTAGCGGCTGGCGGGATCGGTTGATTTCATACCGGTCCTGGAAGGCGTACTGCGAACTGGAGGGAGTTAAAGGTAAGATGAACAACGCAAAATCAAAAAGCAAAATACCCCAGGAGGGTACCCCGCAAGGGAGAATCCCTCCCCGAGCATCCCTCGGGCTGCCCCACGTTCTCTTGGGGGCAAAATTTGCGAGATTCTGTAAAACCGACGACCATGGCTGGTGATAAGACTATCGATTTTTCTTAAACCTACGACGACTTCAGGCTTCCCAAAGGAAAACTGCTTTGCCTATGGTGAGTTTGCAGAGGAACGCTTCGCTTGACCGATTCTCGGTACGGCACTGGAGCGATAGTTTCGGTTGCTCGTCGTCGGTGGCAGGCTCAATCGAATCCAAGCGGACTTTCACACATAGGTTCGACTCTGATACGGACCCGGAAGGTGTCGAGGTCGCACCGAAAATGACAACGGCAAGCAAGGGCAGAGCTCGTGACCCAGCTTGCGTTGCAAGGGTGATTAGCATAGCGTCCGCAGCGGCAGCCCCTAAACAGTTGGACAGGTCACGGGATTGTTCTTCTGCTGAACCGGCCGGCATAGAGGAGATATGTGATAGGATGGATGTGAGCGTCCTCGATGGGATAGAATTCCTCGACCCATCGCGGTTGAGGGCTCTTGCTAAGGAAAAGGTCGACTCAATTCTGGATGTTGCCAAGAGATCCGGTAACTTGAAAGGGACATTCGTGAAGGCGTTGAAGGAAGCCGCTTAGACACTCCAGGAGGTGACCGCCACCGCCCTCACGCGCACTTAGGCCGAGGAAACCCTAGTCCTCCGAAGGGAGACCAGGAAGCTCCGCGAGGAGGTGGAGAGCTCAGGGCGGAGCTGGCCTCCTTATGTGGCGGATCGGAAGCCTAACTGCCACCACCCTTGCCGCAGACGCAGATGGAGCTCACTTCACCTCTGCCACCTGCACGGCAAGCGCAGATCAGCATGGCACAGCAGTACCTGCCGCAAGATCTCATAGAGGCTATTGACAGCCATATGGAAAGGAGAGTGCGTTCTTTCCGGTAGACCATAGGCGAGGTGATATCCACCTACTTAGAAGCCATTAAGGACAGCCTCCTCCCTGCTGAGGTGGTTCGCCCCTCCTTGGCCGCTGATAGAAGGTTGGAGACACCTGGCCCGGCGGTTATGTCGAAGCTTGTTGGGGCCAAGAAAAAGTCTCCTTCTAAACCCACGCCTGAGCCCTGGGCTTCATCCGATATGGATTATGTTTCGGTCACGGTATCGGCTGCACACATGGCATCGAATGACGAAGTGACGTGGTCTTCTGTGACCCGTCGCAAGAGTAAGAGGACGAAGAAGGCGGCGAAGGCATTGACTGCGATGGTGGCTCCTGCTCCTTCCATTGGTGTGCCTCGGAAGCCAAAGGTGAAGCTCCCCAAGAGTCCGCCCTCGGCTGTAGTGATAATAACAATGCAGCCTGAGGCATTTGCTCAGGGCTTGAACTACAAGGCAGCCCTTCTAAGGGCCAGGACGGCGGTCAACCTGACTTCACAGGGCATAGACCAATTCCGCTCCGTGAGACGAAAGCGGGCGCCAGGATCATTCGAGATTCCTGGCAAACTGAGAAACTGGCGCAGGGTCTCCAGGTGGCGTTAGCAGACGTAGCCCTGATCAACAGGTCGGTTAAGGCAGGCAGGCAATCGAAGCGGTGGTTTAGTAGGTGCAATTCATCTATCGATGCCTGTCGCCGCAGCCAGGACCTTGACGAAGGCTGGACGTCTCATTGTCGGTTGGAGTGCGGCTCGTGTTCACCTTTTGGACCGTAAGCCTATGCGCTGTTATAAGAGAATGGGCTTGGGCTACACTATGCATACATGCCCGTCGACAGCCAACAGGGGAGCGTTGTGCTTCCGTTGCGGAAAGCCCGGTCACAGGGATCTGCAGTACGAGGCTCAGGCGCTGAACTGTGCCTACTGCAAAGATTCCGGAAGACCAGCCGGCCACTACATGGGGGGTGCCAGTTGCCGGCCGCCTCCCGTAAAAGGGAGGGTAGCTGTAGGACCAGCGCCGAGACCTCCGGAGGACTTCAGCGCATACGATGGGTAGAAGGGGGTGGGGCATTTTCGCCTCCTTTCTCTGCCTTTGCTGAACCAAGGGAAGATGGGTCGGGGGGCCCGTCTTCCCATTGCACTGGTTCAGCCGTATGGGAGACAGTCGGGGTTGTACCAGACTATCTCTCTTTAGCGCAGGGGTCCGACTGGGGCCAGCCGCCGGGGCGACGCGGTAGTATGCTACTGGAGGTCCCGTGTCGACCCACTACGGCGGCCGATGATAAACCGTGGAGTTTTAGTGAGTAGGAGTCTCACATAACCACTCGTCCTCCCGGGCGGGTGTGTATCCAGGACGGGTTTCAACACTTTAAAAAAAAGGCAACATACCGCACTCTTCTCAAACTAAAGCTGATTGTCGAAAAGAACATAATCAACTTCTACACCAATGATATTTTATAAGTAGATACGGCATTGAAGCTCTTTTGGGCAATTGCCTTCAGTTCACAACTTTTGTCCTTGTTTGACAACAGAGTTTCCCTTACGCTGTGATTTCCTATCTCTTTTGTTTAAACATTCTGATATACCATTTTCAATTTGCTTTTAGTGAGAGTATAACGCGTCTATTTCTTAAACGTAATTGTTCTATAACAAAGTTCATTACAATCCGTCCATCTGTTAAAGCGTGATTGATAGATAAATATTTAAGCAATCATACCTTTACATTAATTATAACGAAACTATACTATGTTACTTAGTTTACTAACATTTATTTGTACACATGCGCATTCACAATTTACTCTAAGTCAAATCGAGTTTTAAATTTCAATAATTCTTTAAATTTCGCCTCATGACCTGTAGCCTAAATCCAACACTGGGTTAGCGTGTATCTGTGTTACAGCACGCGCATTAGTGTGTGTGTGTGAGCGTGCATTTTGTATACTATTAACAATACTTTAGAATCATAAATGACCCTTGCAAATGGGATTATTGTCGATAGGTTTAACTATGCAAGGTTCGACTGCTGTAGCTATACTAACATACGAATTTTTGTCTTGAAGTATTTATTTGCCCATCATAGCTTGCGGTCCCAGAACATGGCCCCTTAGCCCTAAGAAAAATACGCCCCTGCCTATTGTAAAAATTGTCTCCTATTGGAGTTAGTTACAAATATATCATACAGGTACGCTATATAAACGATTGTTACTTGCGTTTTACTTTTAACTTACGTTCGCAAGCAAATCTGTCCCAGTTTTGCGAGATCCTCCACTTCTTCTGTTCGAATCCGGGACAACACTTGGCGCACTGTGGACCGCAGGTATTGTGCTGACAGCGGCACGCGAGTATAGTGGTATTAGCTTCAGGGTCCGCCGGATCGCATGTATCGGCGTGACCGTTGCACATACAACGACCGCCTATACTGATGTCTTTAATACTGTAAAAATACTGAAGAACGTAGACGATCACTATTATTTTGTAATGAAATTGACTGATGCATTAAATAAAGAACATCATTGAGATAACAACACGCGTTTGTTTGAAAAATTATGTTTTCATTCTAAAATAATATCTAATCTTATTGATGCAATTATTGCTTATATGTATATAAATACACACATCAAAAAAGTCTAAGCAACATGCGTGATATTACAAATTTTTCCATTTATATTAATTAATTTCTAAATATTTACTCAAACAAAGTGCGTAGGTAAGTAAACTTTTTTGTTATTGATGACATACTGGCTGGTTGTAAAAAAAAAATTTGATTATGTTTTGTTTTTTTCATAAAATTCAAATGACTGCGAATTTGTTTGAATTTAAGTGCGTTTTAATTGCTACGTTTAGTCTTGATTTTATAATTTTACCAACCATTTAAATAAAGTTAGCGACAAAATTGAATTGTTAGATATTCTTTACGTCATGAAGCGACGTCATTTGATGGCAGATGAAATGCAAAAAGCTGTAGGGATGTTGCAAGCGGGAAGTAATCAATCTCAGGTATCTCGACATTTTGGCATTCATAGAAGTGTTATTTGTCGTCTTTGGCAGCGCCACAATAATACAGGAGTACAACCATTCGGCAAGACCGGTACATACAACTAACTGCAAGACGCCAGCCGATGTTAACCGCTCGAGAGATAAGTTTGAGGCTACAAATTTCAAGTCGGTGTTGATGTAAGTCCTCAAACTGTGCGAAATCGACTGCATGAGTACGGCCTACGAGCTCGACGCCCAATCAGGTGCCCACCGATACGTCACGGGAATCGCGCTCGTCGATATGAATGGTGTAGAGAACGCATAACATGGACCCAGGAACAATGGGATAAAATTATGTTTTCCGATGAGTCGCGATTCGGGTTTAAGCCTGATACAAGAAGGGTGCGAGTGTATCGTCGGCCCGGAAATACTGAAAAGCTCAGGTGCGTTCAGGAAGTTCATCCATACAGCGGCTCAACAGTTATGTTATGGGCGGGTATTATGAAGAACAGGCGAACTAAGCTCGTTTTTGTAAATGGAAACATGAATGCTGAAAATTACATTGAGGATATTCTCAGACCTTATGTCTACCCATTTGCACAAACCTTTGGCTCCGATTTTAGGTTAATGCATGACAATGCGCGTTCACATACAGCTCGGCGAACCAGTGAATACTTTGCAACGGAGAACATCCGGGTATTGCCCTGGCCTGCACAATCGCCAGATCTCAACCCCATCGAGCACGCATGGGACATGCTCTAGAGACGTTTTTTGAAGGACTTGGACGGAGCGACAACAACCCAACAGCTGAAGGATTTGCTAGAATTCCATTGGGAGCGAATACCGCAAGATGACATAGACAGTCTCATTAATTCAATGAATAATCGTTGCCGACAAGTTCTGAATAGCAGAGGAGCCCATACTTTGTATTAAATTGTTCTATTCTTTCACAATAAATACATTTTCTTTAGAAATTTCATTTTGTAAGAAAAAAGTTTAGTTTCTTATGTATCTTAGTTTCTACAATATATTCTAATATAGTTCATTTCTGTTATTAAAAGAACTTATAAAGACAACAGCTGTTATTTTTACATCATAGAACCCTAAAGATATTATTTTAAAAATAAAATACAACGTTATAATGTGAAGAACCATCCTAAAATTTAAATTAGTACATGTTGCTTAGACTTTTTTGATGAGTGTATATTATATATGTATTTGGTTACTCAGAAACGGCTGCGGATGAAATTTTAGAAACGCTCGCAGCTAGGTCGCTTAGATATTTATAAATAATAGGAAGAAAAAACTTAAATAACAAATAACTCGACGACGACTAATTTGATGAATAGGTAATACAGCCAAGACATGTTTCATCTGGTAATTAATCAGACTCCGAACTGATTGACTGAAATACCTAATCAACTTTAATATTTCTATGCGTGACAACATTAACTGCCTCATTAGCCTAGTGGTCGTAAGCGCAACTGATATTCTCGAAGTCCTGGGTTCGATTCCCAGGTCGAGCAAAGTGTTATTTGGTTTTTCTATGAAAATCTCATTAAAAGCTTGGAGTTTGGCTTTGTGCCCGATTAATAGCGATAGGCTGGCCTCCTATTACATAGGACCTAAAAATATACTCGGCGAACTGTGGGTTTACTTCTGCCTAACCCTTCGTGATGGTATGAATGTATGTATGTATGTATGTACAACATTGAATCAATTGAAAATTATTTATTCTAGCGGGAACAATGATTACTTAAATTTAATATAACATTATTATCTTTATACTATTTCCATTTCTTTATTTTCTCGATGACTGTTCTAATTTGATAGTTGTAGTGTTGTGACCAAATAAGTAATGATATCGATCGCATATATTTATTATATTACGATTCATCAGATTTTAATTAAATAAATAAATAAAGATTACCTGTCGTTATAATTATTTCGTTTCATTGTCGAGTACCTACCCATACCTACTTATTTTACAACAGCTTCGAAAATTTTGAAGTTGGCATTATTAATCAAGAATTAATACGTGTAATATCTTGTAATGAAATATAATATTAGTTAATAAATTTGAACAAAAGTATCCGGCAGTAGTTTAGTTTCTTACATTTTGTAAAAAAATATCGGGTATGTTATCGTGTTACGTTTATCGATATAGCTCCATCCCGATCAGTTTCTCCGACTCTGGTATAACCTTGTACGTGTGTAAACGTCATATTTTTATAAAATAATGCATACATAATGTAAAAAAGCTGCTAGTTCAAGTTTTCACAGGAGCTGTCATTGAGAAGATAAAGAAATGGAAATGGTATAATTGCATAACGCAGTGTTACCACTTATTTAGCTTGATTTGCCGATAATTTGTAAAAATTAAATCTAAATAAATAATTTAGTAATCTACAAAATGTGATATGTACTGTTAAGTTTCAAAAAGTACTATAGCGGCAACCTTGCGATATCAGAATTCAATCGCACTAATTCGCGGTTGTTATATTCGACAATCGTTTTAGTTCTCGAAATATCATTATCATCATCATCGTCATCATTGTTTTCAGCCCGTAGTCGCAAGCTTCTAAGCATAGGCCTGCCTCTCTTATGTAATGTAATGTAGCTAGTTTTGTTTTTGTTGTACTTAACATGATTTATGGTTCCAATAAATTATTATTATAATTGTAACCCACGAAGCCAATAATGTCGGTCTTAAACCAGTCTCATCTAGGTCTGACGCGTGATTTAACAATATCGTCAACCCAACGAGCTGATGTCGTGCAACGCCTCAATTACCCATACGTGGTCACGTATCTGTCAACATTTTAGTGGTCTTGCCGTCATTCTGCCTGGTAACATATCCTGTCCAATTTCTAAGTATATTATAAACATAAGTTACGTGAGTTGCTGATTATCTCCGGAGTTCGCAAGGGTAAGTAATATACTCACACGCCTGGTGACAGTGGGGTCCTGCCTCGCAACTGACATGAGGTGACCCAGTAAGTTCTTGGTCCGGAGCAATCGGAGCCGGACGTTCGTAGCTCGGGTCCATTCTTGCAGGACAGACGAATTGAAGTACGTGTTCGAAGATGGACGGTAATTTAACAGTGATATTGGAATCTGAAAGGATTCTTTTATTATTTTTTATCAATTGTGGTCCTAAATTTAATTTAAATAATTATCGTTATTCTCGTTAAAGTGGGTATATTCCGTTTTAAAGTTTATGGTTAAACAATTATAATTATATATATATATATATATATAATATATAACAAGGCAATTTTTAGCAAAAAAGAAAAGCAATTTCAATGAGTTTGAAAACTTTTTAACCAACTTTGTGCTACTCTTACTGACTGCATTAGGTCCATAAACATCACAAATTTTTTTTGCTACTTGAGTTGCACTTTTGTCTTTTTTGTAATCATATTTTAAAATATATCGAATTTCTTTATTAGATTCAGTCATTTTTACACAAGGAAAAACAAATGAAAAATAGCGGGAAATAACGTTTTTTTTTAAATATTATATTTTTAACTTAAACTTTTTAATGTTACCAAAACTAGCCGGATACAAGTAGTACAGCGTTATGCGAAAAAAACAAAACTATTCAACCCAAAGTAACTAGATAACACTAACTTAAGTAACTAACAGGCACCACCGTAGTATAATTGCCACCAGGATGAATTCCTTTATCAAATACTTACCAGTTGCTCATTATAATTTTAAATAAAAATACATTTCAACATTTTAAAAACTTTAGCCTTACCTCACCACCTTCCAGAGGGACAATCTTTGAATACTCAGTGCTACAAATAACTGAATCATCCCTTGTTATTGGCTGAAGACTTTCCTTGCCGAAGTATCGTTCACAATCTCTGTAAACAGCAATAATGTTGCAAATAGTGGTCGTAAATAGATACTAGATGTGCCCCACGGTTTCACCCATGTCAAAATTTCGGATTGGAACTCCCGTTACACCCCTCTGGAGGTTGAATTTTTAAAAATCCATTCTTAACGGATGCGTTCTTCATAATAACTATCTGTGTGTCAAATTTCATCTTAATTCAAAACCTAACCTTAACCTTAACTTTAACCTTAAGACGGCACTTATCAATGTCAAAACATCAATTATCTTTTATGTTCAATCCTTGTGTGAAATTTGTAAGGTAACCATTAAAAACTTTGGTTCCGTAATCCCTAATGAAAAAAAACGGAACCTCTATAGAATCACTTTGTTATCCATGTCTCTCTGGCTGGCTGGCTGTCTTTCCGTGTGTCAAGACACTTTTTCTCAAAAACGACTTGAACTATATAGTTGACATTAATATCATATAATAAGGTAAACAGTCTCATGCTGCTGTAAAAAAAATGTTTTTTTTAGGCTAACATATTAAAAAGATATAGATAGCACTTCATAATTAAAGTAACGCTCACAAACCGATTATGAAAACCTATAAGGTATTTCCCGTAGACCTACAGTCTGGAAATTTCACAATAAGGAAGGTCTAATATTTAGGAATAAATCCAAAAATAAGGGATTTCTGAACCAATGTGAAGTTATAAAGTAACAAAAATGTATTAAGGTTTTTTTTTTCCCGAAAATTACTTGTGGTATATATACCTAGTTGAAATTAATACCGAATACTACGATTCATGACATCAAACTGCTGTAGAAAAATAAAGTATCTAGATTAACACAATAAAAATATATCTTTACAATAAAAATCTAAGTCACACTCAGTGATCGATTATCAAATCCTAGAGGGTACTTGCAAGCTACATACAATTTTGAAAGCTCTCCTACAAGTTATGCGTTTAGTGTTATTTATATACCTCATAGTAAACAATGATCTGGATCGGATTATTTTTGTTTCACGTTTATTTCTAACATAATATAAATATTTTTTATTTATTCTATAACATTCAATTACTTATCATGGTTTCAATATTAAAGTTAGTTTAGTGGTTTTAGTTTACCAGTTGTATAGTATATTGTAAAAGAACATTTTTGGCAGCATATTCCAAGAAAGCGTGCTGATAGTGATTTTTTCCGAATTCATTTTATTTGATCTTTACTTCTTTTTCCTTTACATCAACTCATTCTTTCTATATAAAATAGGTCAGTCAAAATTTTCTAAATATTCCAAAAATGTTAAAAAATTACAAAATTTTTATTTTCATTATGTCTCTTTATGTAAATATGTTCTATGGTTCAAATTAAGAATAAGGATTTTGATTTTTTTTTAGTTAATATTGCATTTTATAGAGTTCGCTCACGATTTTCTCATGGTTAATACACTTACACACTTTGTTTTTAAGCAACCTGCAAATATAAATATTACCTAACAGCAACCACACAGCAACACAAGTAGTGTACCACCTACACATAACTTACTACAATATTTTATTATCCAACACAATAATAATAAAATAATCTTTCGATTCTCCTGAAAATTATGATTTCTTTCCTTCATTAAAGACTTATTACCTATATAAATGCAGTTAATACCTTCGTATAAATGCAGTTAATATCGTTTTTTTTTTTTTAAATAAAATCGATAATTTTTTAATCGATTTTATTTCTTTACAAAATAATCAATTTTTAAAAAACATTCACATCCCTACATGACTGTACATTGTACAAACAAAACTACAGAACGGAATTACAAAACAGTCGTCAAACGGAAATGGATCATTATTGGCAAATCAACATATCAATTTTAAACTCTGTTTATAACAATTAAATTAATATACAATAATTCCTCAAATATATCTTAAAACTGCAAATAAACATTTATTTATAATCGAATTTTATAATACATAGCTCCTAATGAGTTATTTAACGATAATTACGTTTAACAAACATTATTCTTAAAAAGTCCGCTAAAAGTAGGAATCAAATTAAGTTATTGCATGGAACAATTAACCTTATTTCAGAATAATGCTATTATGCTTAAATTCAACCTTTTAATTTTACATTTGTTTATATATCAATCTTATGTATTTAGAACATTTTCACAATAATAATTATTTAAATGGAGACTTAAAACATGGATTCATATATTTTACTATTATTTCCGATAGAGGGCGGTAGTCTGTCGGCACTTGTAGTGGCCGAAAATACCAAAGTACCAAAGTATAATTATTTATACATTAATTTAAGAAAATTACAAATAATACAGATTTCCACAAAAGAAAAATCCCAACATAAATACAGAAGCATTATGAATAATAATATATTAACTATTAACCCTACAATTTTACAATTTCCTTTTTTTTTAAAAGGAAGTACTGTGGTGGGGCCACCTTTTCACATTCAACATATTTGACATGACTTAAATACAAATAAATAATGACCGTAATATCTAATTTATTTTACGATGGATTATTATGTAATGTTTTAATTATTTCCCATTATTACAGTAATTAATATGGCATTTCATCGGAAGTACCATCGGGCGCTCTCAGTCGAAAGAATTATGTAAAGACAGGTAATCTTTATTTATTTATTTTAATCAAAATCTGTTTGTTCAAAATATAATAAATATATGCGATCGATATCATTACTTATTTGGTCACAACACAACAACTATCAAATTAGAACTGTCATCGAGAAAATAAAGAAATGGAAATAATATAATCAAATATTAGTCTCAGAAAACTATAATATGTCTAAATAATATTTGACAATTAATATGAAATATGAAATTAATACGTCGTATAGTTATATTTTTGAAGTACTAAATTGTATCAATTGATGCCGTTTAAACAGGCGCGCCCATTTAGACGATATACCATACATTCTGAATAAAAGGCACGTCAAAAGTAGGTACTCTACTGTATACCGACGAACGTACGTTAAAAAATTGATGTGATGAAGCGAAAGATTTTTGTCAGGGTCGCACCAAGTAGAAGGAAATAGTCTCTGTAAGGACCCGAATTATATACACATTTTAAATTATATAAAGAATTGAACTCCAACTTGACTTACTGTGGTGAGTCTGAAAAATACTGCCAAGGCTTAAAAGTTTTGCCATAGTCTGTTGACTTCTCCAGCACCCAAAGACCGGGACGCGGTGAGTTTCCCATCCTCACGAACACGTAAGCCACATGGAACTCCTGGTGATAGATAAAGAAAAATGTGAAATCAATCAATAATCCTTATTCAACATTATTTCCCGTATTTGGTCACTGATGTACATCGGTCTGACGCAAAACTTGCTAATATATCCAATAAACAAAAAATAAAAATGACGACATAAACCAAGCATAGTTCATCATATGTTAACTAAACAGCTGATATAGTATACATATTTAGAAACTAGGCTTACGTTGAGTAAACTATAAGAGATATAGTAAATTAATAAATCAAATAATTGTAGACATTAAAAAGACCTACAAAAAACTCAGGGAGTTACTACTTTACTAGTTAGTTTACTTACTAAGGAGCACCCACAATAAGCATTTTTGTCTTTAAAATAGCCGGGAGCAGGGGAGCAAGATTCGCGCGGGCATTATGTAGTTCACGTGAGCGACGCCACGGGCACAGCTAGTTTATTACATACGAAGGAACATTTAATCACTGTTTCATTTAGGTTATTTATTAAGCACACGCATAATAATAATAATTAATCACGGAAATGTTTTATTTCATACATTCTATAAGTAGAGAATAAATGCGCTTAATATCAGTACTAGATTCAAGTAGGTAGCGAAATACGCACAGACTTCACGTGTGTCACTGCTCTGTTGAGGAAACTTCCCTGCAATTGCGACATTCTAAAGTCTAACTCATAAAATATATAGGTAGCTAATAAAGTAATAAATAATGTTACCCTGGTCCAGCTCTAGTATGGTAGAGCCCAGGCCGTGCGAGAGTCGGCCGATTGTTAAGGAGGATAGGAATTCCAAATGCCAATTTAAAATTGGTACTTTCCAAAAATTCGCAGTTGATACGATGAGTGGACTATTTGCATAATCAACGGTCGTCGCAACCACATGATTTGTAGTTAACATAACGATACCTTGAATCAATTTAATTAGTGCCATCTATTGAGGTCCAGTAGCAACTTTCGATAATCACTAAATTCAGTAGAAATTCGATAAGATTTTTAAAAAAATGTACGTGTAACCTTTACGCGTTACTGATTTTTGACCTTGTAGAATGTATTCAGAACCTAGTATTAGAAAATGCAAACATTTTCTTTTTCAGCTAATTTTTTTGGAACAGAACAATTATAAGGAAGAATGTTTGGTATTGTTAAAATAAATGCAGAGCAATGCATAAACGCAATACACAAGAATAAAATGAAGTAATACCCCCATAACGAAATATCTTTAAAATAAATGTCACATACATTTAAATATTATTTATTATATACAACATGTTTAATTATATTACAATGACCTCTCAATCAAACAAGCCGGTACAATATGAAATGATTTTAATTATTTTTGAAGTTTTATTGGGACAGTTAATTTGTTGGTTTTATATTGGCATATAATTATAATACTATATACATAGTGATAAATAAATCTTTGATTTTTTCTGGTTTGTCGTGTTCCGAAATTAGCCCATGTATATGTAATAATATAGAGGGGTGGTAGGGATTGCAACCACCATGCACATAGTGGTAAATAAGCCCATCTTTGATTTTTTTCAGATCATTTATGCAGATCAGTCTTCTGTGTATATTCAATAATACGGAGACGGAAGTCGCGATTACCAGATAGTATTTATATTATCATATTCTTAAAATAGGTAAAGTTGTAATGCAAGGCATATATTTACGGTAACGAAAAACTTATTCTACGCAGGTATAGAATACCCGCTAGTTAATCTACTATCATAAAAAAAAGAAAGAAAGTATCATTTTAAACCACTAGGTACTAAAAGCAATATTAGTTAAAATTCTGACATTTTGTAAAAGGAACATAAAACCCCATGCTTAGTATCAGAAAAACAGCGTAACGTCTTTAAACTTGTATTCCTTGTACGATACTATTTAGCAAAACTATGCACAAATGGCGTACCGAAACAACTTCCGCAAGAATCCGGCCTGCGTTAATTTAACAGAACTGGATATACACAGGCTGATCACGAAACGCGACACGCAAAAACGAGTCACTATGACGGACTGTTCACCACATGCATGGTGGTCACGACGCAGTCACCCCTTTATTGCCATTTCCTCGCTCGTTGCTCAGCAAGATGCACCACATGCAGGTAAAGTTGACTTGAGCGTCTCAATGCTGATGCTATAATCCGACACTTCTTACATCCCAAAATTAAGACAATATTAATACAATAGTTTTTCAGAAGACATTACAATATTTGAATGTTAAGGCAAAACAAATTCAACGAGAGTTTGAAATAAATCTAACAGTCGTTACCTAATAATCTCATCTCGATCACATCATCTTTGCTCTGCCTTTATCGTTGTCTAACAGTGAGGTTTATCAAAATCAAAATTATTTTATTTAGACATAACCTAAGATGACATTTTTTAATGTGAAAACGTTACTACTGTTTTGGAAAATATTCCAGACATACAGATTCAGCTAAAAACTCAATTTGTTTTTTTTTTTTGTGAAATTTTTGTGCTATTTGTATGCAACCCTTTTAGTTTATGTTTTACGGGGAATCGCTCGAATAGATTGGTAGTAAGATTTGTTATAGTGAGTTCATACTTTGTAATGTGCTCAA
This sequence comes from Saturnia japonica, assembly GCA_033032175.1. Taxonomy (NCBI): domain Eukaryota; kingdom Metazoa; phylum Arthropoda; class Insecta; order Lepidoptera; family Saturniidae; genus Saturnia; species Saturnia japonica. The sequence goes on along the minus strand of CM065304.1, from coordinate 3,131,100 downwards.
AATAGGGAGATATGCATCATCAGCTGTTAGCTGATAAGCATAAAATCTCTCATGCTGACTTGCTGTCTTGGGTATTACGTAACGTTTAAAGAGGTGGAGGAGGGGTACAGAAAAATGTTACGGCGTGTTACATTTCAAAAATCTTCAATAATTGCGTTACGTAATACTCGTTCGCCTCCTTATTGCAATTACAGGAGCACCATCATTTATTAAAAATTGAAATATAAGACAATTTGTTATTTGTAGTGACATTAAAAGCGCACTACAACACTTAGTTTGATGCATCTGTGGCTTCAGAGGTATTTCGGTAGATTACAGCTCACTAAGTAAAATAGATGATTTACTTTGTACCAGATTGGATCTGAAAATGCAATTGGTACCAGCACATATTGGTATGCTGAGTAATGAGGAGGTAGATAAAGTAGCTAAATTAAATATTGTAAGTGTAAAAATTATTAATGTATTGCCAGATTATTCAGAATTATAACCAAACTTTAAAGAAAGTTGTTTCAGTCATTGGAAAACATAGTTTGATGAAATATCACGTGAGAAAGGTATCTGGTACAAGAGTTTACAGTGTGAACCTCCTCGTATACCCTGGTGTGCCACGACAAAGTTGGGTAGGAAGTTGATATCTGTCGCACATTGGTTGAGATCCGGACATATTCCATCAAACAAGTATAAACATAATATGAAATTGAGACAGTAACCTCTTTGTGATGTATGTAAGGAAGTCAATGACGTTTATCATTATATGATGGTGGGTGTCCGGTATGAGTCAATTAGGCAGAACTGAATGAGTGCTTTTGGTTTGAACAGACTAGACATTGGGAGATATCTTCTATACAATTAATAAAATTGAAGTGTCTGTTTGGAATGTCAAAATATCAGCTTTTTACTAAATGCATATGAAGGTTACCTTTAACAAAAAACCCATATTTAAAATTTTTGCCTATCTGTTTGTTCCGAATAATCTCAGAAATGGTTGGACCGATTTTAACGGGACTTTCACTGGTAGATAGCTGATTTTATAGGAAGTAACATAGGCTAGTTTTACTTTGGAAAAACAATTAGAGTTCCGCACAAATAGAAAACTGGTCATGGTGAATCAATTCGGCCGCTTAAATGGCTTACGCTGAGTAAACCCAAAGAGATATAGCAAATTAATGTACTAAATAATTGTAGACATTAAAAGACCTATAAAAAAAGTCCTCGAAATTATCTGTCTATCTTCTAAGATACAACCATAATAAACATTTTGGCTTTAAAATAGCCGGGAGCGGGGGAGTAAGATTCGCTCGGGCATTCTGTATCCACGTGAGCGAAGCCAAGGGCACAGCTAGTTTATAATAAACATTATTTATGTTACTACGAAAGCATTTAAATTGAAAATTAGATCAAGTATCCATTGTAGCATTTAATTTCCTAATTGATAAATTCAACATCAGACGGAGCTATGGACTATGTTAACTACTAACCTAGCTTCAATGAAAAAATAAAACCGAGCATTCATAAATATTTATTGGTATACTAGCCGTGTGCTCAAATAACTACCATTCGGCGACATTTCAGGAATCGATCTATTTTGAATCCCTTATTCATCTCTAAGGAGTTTTCCTTTAGGGGATGATTTTAGAAAATCCTATATCTAAGTGCTTACTTTCGTTAGGAATTCCTGTACAAAGTTTAGTAACTTCTAAATCCGCCATTTAAGCTATAAATAAATACATTGTCAACATATATCAAATTATCAATATACATAACATATACATCAAGCCAAAGAGGCAGCAAAAAATTTATATTTACTGATACCATAACATAAAAATATTGCTTTTTTGTGTAAAGCGACAGACGGTGGCCTTAGACATACCTTTCATATTTGAGGTCGCCACGCGGGTTCGTTTCCCGCAAAGAATGTAAGAATAGAAATTATTTCCTAACTTCTTAATCTTCCATAATCCTTTATTAAACTATAGTTATACCGCTTTAAGTTATATAACTTTAAAAAATGGTACATTCTGTTGAAGTTGTTTAATATACGTCTTAATACGAGTAATTATTATTTCTACCTAATCCAATGGATTTTTTTATTTTATCTTTTCAACTATAAATATTTAATGCCCGGACGACAAATCTACGCTGTGTCTAAAAATAAAAACAATTTGTTAGCTACATAGAAATCTTACTGAATACTAGTCCTACCATTATCAATCAGTGGGGTGTTCGGTCTGTTAAGACTCTCTAGGCACTGTTAGATTCTGGTGCCAATCAAAATGTATTCGGCCATACTCGAGAGTCGGTAGAGATATTGGATACTTCAGTATTATTTATTCCTTTAGGTATTCATTGAATATAGGAAGTGGGTAGAAAAACCTAGCTAAATTATATTGTACAATGCAAGTTTCATTGGCACGCTATCATATGCGCATAGTTTTGAAATACAGGGCAATTGTATATAAAGCATTGTTGGATCAAAGACTCAAATAACTCCAAGGTCCATAAGGCTATCAGTGTAGTCAGTACGAAAAAAAACCTAAGCTAATGTTTAGGAAATAAAAACGTAAAAATATCACGTTCTTTCTTAATACCACACCTGTAACTTTATTTTTCTTACAGGTAAGTACTAGATAAACTTGGAAAGTAGAACATTGGGAATAAACAATGTAATGTTTAACTTTTAGAGACGTTTCGGAGAAACCAAATACATTTATTATGTATATATAATATATAGGCGAGCATAGCAATAGCTATAAACAAAAAGAAAACACCTATCTAGGTAAATTTGGAATGTAAAACATTATCTAAATACAAAGTTTCATCGAAATCGTTGGAGCTGTTATTGAGCTATGAATTGCTCACTTAAATAACAAGATTATACAAGAATTGTTCACTTAATAGTCCAGATACATTTTAGAAGAACGGGTGTTTAAGCATGCTATCATTCAATACACTCGTGAATCGTCCCTCATAGGATGAAGTAGGCGTCAGTATCTACAGTTAAAAGTTCATAAAATGTCAAGGTCGATGTTATCATAAACAGAACGGTTTTTTGTCTATAATAATATAATTTTATAGTTGAACTGTTTATACTCATTACTAGCTGTGCCCGCGACTTCGTCCGCGTGGTATATTTCGTGTATGAATAACAGCAACTAAATAAAAACCTCCCCTACCTCAATCTCATTTTGCGGTATTTGACCTATATAAGCTTTGAGAATATCCAACTAAAATCAGTTTAAACGTTAACCGATATTATTTAAAAGACATAAATACATACAAAAATGTTAAATTTTGCTCTCTTACGAAATACTAAGTTTATTTAATAACTTTAATTTTATAAACTGTTAATATCCAATGAATAATAACGCTTTATATTATGTGTTTAGTATAATTTCATAAAATTCTTATTATCGCAAAACACCAAATAATGACATCTATCGTAGAAAATTTAGATCTAAAGTGTTACTCTGATTATTTGAAACATTTTAAAATAACGTTAAAATATATTTAAAAATAATAACAAAAAGCCCAGTTTTAATTTATTAATATAAGTGCTTACAGAAAATATACCTAATGTAACAATAAATGTCAAACAAATTTCATGATAATTTAAACTAAGACGTATAGCGCCATCTATGAATACTCCTGAAAAATAAAAATAAATACATTTGTATTTATTGCTTTTATTGAAAATTAAGATAAAATAACTTATATTAATTGGGTAGCTTTTCACTTTATTTCACTAAATATTTTAACTATATTACAAAATGAGTATACGTGTAAAAATGCATCCTAAATGAACCTTTAGAATATAAACTACAATCTCAACAAATTTGATTTAATTCGGTCCAGTAGTTTTTACGTGATTGGCGTACAAACATACAGTGTATTGTTTTAGATGTTTTCTCCCTAGCATGCGGGTAGGAATTTGGATAGGTATGTTGCCGGCCACTCACCTCGGGCGTGCTGATGTTGATTTTCGTGGCTTCTATGCACTGCACATCACGCACTGTTGAAGCACTATGGAACCCCGGGGGGTTTGTCAAGTCCGAGCTTAACTATTATTTGATTTATTCTTTTAATTTGCGACGGAGATGCAATAGCTTTATCGCGCTCTGTTAGGCGACACGTTTTGTCATTATTCTGTTTTTTTCAACTGTCACTCTTCGCACGTGAGTTTTTGGTTTTGTTTGTAGATGGCGCTAATTGTGGCCGAGGTAGGAAAAGTTATGAAGGAATATATGCATGCTCTAACATACAGACAGACAAAAATTTCAAAAAACTATTGAAATGTGTTCTGTCCAAAAATCTAAACACCCTTGTAATATTTTTTCTCAAATATCTTCAATGTACAGATTTCGATTCAAAAAAATAAACTTTAAATTAAATCAAATCCATAAATTTATTACATTACACAATTAATATGATATGAAAGCTTTTCGCGAGATTCACTTGTGTATATAAACAAGAACACATTAATTATGTAACCCAAGTCCAGTGAAGCTGTAAAAGCCGCAGCGGCTCTGTTTTTGGATAGGGCCCCTAAGGCTAACAGTGTAGACAGTTCAAAAAAAAAAAAGAAAAAAGTTATGTAATTTGATCTTCACATAAGTAAATCATGGAATAAAAAGTACTTATGTTTAAAAAAAAGGTATAAATACATCTAGGTACACAAGTAAATCTCGCGATAAGCTTTTATATCATATAAACTGTGTAAAGTAATAAATTGAGGGATTTGCATTTTCATTTGCATTTGTTTTTTAGCGCTTTTAAAAAAGTTTAAAAAGATTGTTTAAAAATTGTTTTTTTTTTATATTATTCTTTTTTAAAGTATTTTTAATGAGTTAAATTAAATTTATTGATAAAAATAACCATCAAATATTTCAATATGTAGGCATTGTAAATAAATCATGAAAACAATAAAATTGTCACTGCAATGTACATTTTGGTACTGCATGTTTGCTCCGGCCTATGGTAAAGACATCACTTGGCCCCTCATATCAAAGAAAGTAACGAATTATTTTATAAATGAATTGATGAACGTATATTCCTACATCTATAATTAAAGGAATATCTATGGAACTTGACACCCTTTAGATCTCAGCTCTTATATCGGTGACAACGACTATCCAGAACATCCTATAAACCAAACTTCACTCCTTTTTCACATTTGTTTTTGTTGGAATAACGTTACTTTTTAAAAAGCTGCACAGTGCCATCTACCGGTGTGAAAATGGAAACGTCGTTATAGTTAATGTTCAATATAAATGAGTATTATTCTACTTTTTTGAACAGTTTTGATAATTTTGTTTTAATTATTATTAAAATGTCTACATTAAATGCCCATATGAATCGAGAAAATACACCACTAGAGTGTATAAGTTGGCAACTATCAGTGAGAGGATAGGAATGCCGTTTATGAGAATTATTTGGTTTCAAATTGAATTTTATTCCTTTGTATCTATCTGCATAATGATCAAACTTGATGTCAAATTTCGAGTTTCTGAGTCACCTAAAAGTGGTCTTGGTTTTTTATTAGTGAGTCAGTCACTGATAAAAAGCTACTTTTTCAGACCCTAATAACTCAAAAGCTATTAGCGAAATTTGGGATTCTAGGTATTCAAAGAAAGTTTATTAAACAAACAAGATTTCAAGTAAGAAATTAAATTATGTTTGACTTATGGAGCGATCGAAATTAGCTCCGATTAGTAATCCGAAATAAGTATACGGCCGGTGTGTCGACCTTTTTTTCCGAACTTGGCTGACACACTGTCGTCATACTACAGCTTAAAACAAATAGTTATTATTAAAAACTTAAACCTTTAGATACTGTAAAAAATATTATGCGAAACTTTATTTGGTGAACAATAACTTATTTTATCTATATACTAGCTGTGCCCCACGGTTTCATACGTGTTAATTTTATACGACAAACATCGGCAACGCACCCGTGTAAGCAATTTTTTATGCTTTGTGTAAAACTATCGATATTTTTATGAGTAATAAATTTATTTTTGAAATTACAATATTGCCTATGTTACTCGCGACACTGTAGCTTTATATTGGTTAAAAAAAATTTAAAATTGGTCTGGTAGTTTTAGAGTTTATCCATTACAGACAAAAAATCAAATCTTTCCTCTTTATAATATTGGTATAGATATAAAATAATAGATCATTTTTTTGGTTTGCTTGGTCCTTAACTAAAAAGAAATATCACCATATCTTCAGAGACGATAATTCTGTAGTTAACGCGTGCAAAGCCGTAGGAATAGCTAGTTCCTTAACATTTCCAAATTTCTTGCATTCAGGCTTTATTGATTAACTGCTTTTCTCCAAAGTAATAAATTATATTTGCCTACGTACTAAGTATGTGATGAAAAAAATTAAAATTTTTCAAACACTGCAAGAACAAAAGTTACTTCGCACAAAACTTGGACTTCATCGAACGAGGATACTTTAAGGAAGCTAATATCGACGAACGTAATTGTCTAGTGTGACAAAAATAAATTTATATTACATATTCAAAAGATGACATCATGCGACTTTGTTGAATCGATTACGAATTACTTAATTGTCTGCGAATTCGAATATATTTGTAGAACTCTGTATACATACGTACTTATGTATTATCTTCTGATGCAGAGATGGTAAGGGGTTATTCCCTTAAGGATTTTAACTTCCAACGCAAACAGAGAGCTGTTATAATTTTAACAGCTCCCATACTGTGGCACTAATTTTAATATCGTTTTTTTTTTTATCTTTAAAAGATGACTTGATTGAGATTGTTCTCGATAATTTGAAAAGCTAGTAAAGCACTATAAATTTATTTAGTTTGCGCTACAAGTTTTTATAATTATTGAAATACTAGCTGTGCCCGCGGTTTCGCTCACGTGGACTACAGAATGCCCACGCGTATCCTGCTTTCCCGCTCCCGGCTCTTTTAAAGATAAAAATGCTTATTATGGATATTCCTTAGAAGATAGATGTATACTCTCGCTGACTTTCTTGTAGATCTTTTTAATTTCTACAATTATTTAGTATATTAATTTGCTATATCTGTTACGGGTTACTCAGCGAAAGCCATTTAAACACCCGAATTGAATCACCATGACCAGTTTTCTTTAATTTTTGCGGAATCCTAATTCTTTTTCTAAAATAAAAGTGGCCTAAGTTACTCCCTATAAAATCAGCTATCTACCAGCGAAAGTCCTGTAAAATCGGTCCAACGGATTCGGAGATTACCCGGAACAAACAGACAGACAGACAAAATTTAAGAAATGGGATTTTTGTTATGTTTCGCGTATACTTTCATATGCATTTTGTAAAAAGCTATTGTTTTGACATTACAAACACACACTTTAATTTTATTAATTTTATAGATTAAATAAAAGCTTGTATTTAAAACCTTTTTTTCATTAATATATTCTTCTGAGCAAATCAAATGAAACTAATGAACCAAATGAAAGTGTTTGATACCCATACCATGGGAGTCCATAAAGAATAAACGGTCCGACATATATGGGAGTATGCATTTAGCTAACCATGCATTGAAATCTAAACTAAACATTTATGCAAAATGTCAGCTCAATCAGTTGGGTATAACTGTTTAAAAATTCAGTTGAAAGATTTGACCCATACCAACTAGGCAAGTTAGATAAAAGCTTGTAAAATACGTGTAATATTATAATTGCCTCCTTAGTAGATACACTGGGCACAGTTATTAGAACTATCATGATAGTTCAACGGTATGTAACACGGCTCCAATATCGGTGCGCTCGAAATTAGAATCTTATGCTGAGTGCGAAATCTCGGTAAAGGAAAAATAAACATATGATTATAATAATCGTGTGTTGTAAAATGTGAAATTAATGTGATTACTACAAAAATCTAAATAGAAATAATAGTAAATTATTGCAAAGGCCGTGAAATAGGTAATTGCAGGTCGAGTATGAGTTTGAAGGCCGAGCCGTAAGTGAGGACTTCACTAATAAGAGACAGGCAATTGTCATTTCCGCCGAGGCATAGGTATACATATAGTGCTTTTCTCAAACATGCATGAAAGATCGTGCGAAGTATCGAATTTACGGACAAAGAAAATCAAATTAATTGTAGGAGCGTTTTTTCTATTTGTAACCAGCAATGTTGTATGAAACGGGGTGCTGGGGTTATTAAATACTCTCTGATTAGATCTCTTTTCTCATTCTTGGCATGTCCGTAAATTCAATACTTCGCGTGTTCTTTTTTCGAAAATAATGATAATATTTCCATGCATGTTTGAGAAAAATAATTTACGTCTTGTCTACCACACATGAGATCGAATGACCGCTAACGACAAGACCAACTACAATTTCAAAGTACACTAGCGCTTATCGGGAACCGTTCCAGCGATATCCACCATAGTTTTAGGTAAACATTCTACAAACCAACTTCGAACGATTTAATATATTTACAGGGACACTATTTTTAAAATCTATACTAATAATAAAACTTATGTCCGTTTGTAATTTCGAAATACAGCTTTTTAATAAATGCATATGAAAATATATACGATACCTATAGCTAAGAACAATTTTTAAAATTTTTGTCTGTCTGTTTCTTCGGGCTAATCTCCGAAATCGTTTGACTGATTTTGACAGGACTTTCACTGGTAGATTGCTGATTTTATAAGGAAAATTATCTGTAAAAGTATATACAATATAAAATAATGAAAAAAGTATATACAATACCTATAACAAACAAACCATTTTAAATTTTTTTTGTCTGTCTGTCTCTCTGTATGTTCCGAGTAATCTCCGAACCGGTTGGATCGAATTTGACGGGACTTTCACTGGTAGATAACTGATGTTATAAGAAGTGACTTAGACTACTTTTATTTTAGAAAAAGAATTAGGGTTGGCACAAATAAAAAAAACTGGTCATGGTGAATCAATTCGGACGCTTAAACGGCTTACGTTGAATAAACCATAAGAGGGCAAATTAATGTACTACATAATTGTAGACATTAAAAAGACCTACAAAAAATTCAGCGAGAGTATATGTCTATCTTCTAAGCAACACCCACAATAAGCATTGTTGCCATTAAAGTAGCCGGGAGCGGGAGATTCGCGCGGGCATTATGTAGTCCACGTGAGCGAAGCCGTAGGCACAGCTAGTTGAAATTAAAATTACAAAAATGTTGTTAGATTACGGTGGCAAGAAACCAAAAGGAGGGTAAAATTTGTTGCATAATAGTTTGATTGATAACAATCTGCAAGCATTTAAAAAGATAAAGGACCTTTAAAAGACATATCAGAGGATTGAACGAAGACCATCGGCCCTAGAATGTATAATCGTGTCAGTGTAATAAAGTCATTATGTCTGCTAAAAAAATACTACTGTGGGTTAAATAATTATGACACAAAGTACATTGTTAATAGTTTAGTTTATATCAATACAAAAATTACATTAATATTAATAGTTTTTACAACGCAATCCTATTTGTATAACAGAAGTAAATACAAAATAATAACTACGTATATTTATCAAAATATGATTATTAGTATGACGGAGCGGGTACACAGTATAGGCGTATTTCGTTAGCAATGTTACAGCCTTTAGCCCGATTTTTGGTACTAGGGCGGCGGATGAGCCAGGGCGGTCACTGATCTAGGGCGGTCCTTGAACCATTACGACAGGTTTGTTTTGATAGACTAATCCCAATAATACGAACATACAGCGCATCTGTACTGTACAACGTTCTCTAAAACAGTGTGTGGCTGTGGCATCACTTTCTCTGACTGACTGTACTATTAGCCTTAGGGGCCCTATTCAAAACAGAGCCGCTGATGGCTTTTACAGCTTCACCGAACGAACAGCTTTACCAATCAACGTACTGGTATCACGCCATTCCTCCGTTTATAAGTATAACGCGAGCGGGAACGGGAAGTTTATGTAGCAATAGATTTAAAACATTTGTTAGACTGCCTTCGAACGCTGCCGGTTTATGTTTTGACTATAATGTCATTAAGCGGATGTTGTATTATTGTGATCATAGATGGCCCTGTTACTCCGTTAAGTATAATATTATATTTACAAGTAATCATAACAAGGATATAAAATACTATGTTGCTATTGATATGAGAATGAGTAACGTTATACTCTATACGCTAGATTGCTGTATGTTTTAGAATAAAATATGTTGACAAAATATCTATGTAGATATTGAAGTACCAATAAAGTAATAAAATATAAATAGGTATTATATAGCAAACTGTCTTGTGATTGTACTGATAGCTAGGGTTGTCAACTTTTATTTAAGTAAATAAAGTATATTAATTATTAGGGCTAAGAAAAAAAATCGGATAAATATTTAGTAAAAACTCACGTTCTAATGTTTCCGTATTGTTATATTTATTTTGAAAGTCATATTAAAAGGCTTCCCATTGTGCCAAATTTCAAGACTGCGTTTCTAGGTAGTACCTACTATAAGTATTGATATTCGATATGTAAGCAGAAGTTTTAGTACCTATCTGAACTGTGGTAAACACAGACGTACAACAAACCCTACAGAAGACTAAAAAGAAAGTACACTGTATCAATACTACTTACATATCACTTTCATAGGTTTCAAAGTAAAAATTATACAGTTAGTGTCTCAGCAGTGGCGAAGCTACCGGAGGGCTAGACGAGGCAGTGCCTCGGGGCCCCCAAGCTCAGGAGTCCCCTCGGACTCTGACTTACAAACTATAAATTGAACTAGTGAAAATTGCTCCCACATTCGGAATATAAATAAATCAGATTCCAGGAACGCGACTTTCATAATGGCAACTTATTTGAAAAAAATACAGGGTATTCCCAACAAGTCTCAGACATCTTTGTTCGAGATGTGTTTGATGATTTGTTCGAAACTTGCGGGAAACTCCCTGTATTCTTAATAGTATTTTTTTTCGTTTAACTATTACTTAAAAAATCTTTTAACTTGAGAAAGGAACGCTATTCTTTAGTACATGATACCCTTACCACGCTTGTATGAAAGTATTCGTACGAATATTTGCTGGAAACGGAAGCGTTTGTCTCGTTTTTACTTTCTACTGTGGGCATACATAGAAGTGTAGTCGGAGCACTACAGTATAGGTTTGCTAGTATCATCTATTGATCGATATAAAATGTTTACCAGTGAAACTTACTCACTTACGTTTCTTGTTGATTATGACAATAAGTTGGCAAAAATAAGACAACATAAATAATGCATGAAAAGAAGAAACCGAGTCAGGAAAGAGAAGATACTAGACAAAAATTAAGAAGTTTTAGCCCAAATATTCTGGACAATGTGATTGTGTCTACTGTAGTGCAGGCTGTGAAGCCTACTGAAGGAGATCTGATAATTATTACACTTAAAGATACCGCTATCGAGGAGGATGTCGCTGATCACAGCAACGACGACAATGTCTACGTGGCACAAGCAACAGCGGAAAAACCAACGATCTCGTCAGTTTTCGAAAATTTGTACAATAAATCGGCATACGACTTAGGAAATTTTACGAATTATTTATTGTTAAGTGATGATAAAAAAACGTGAAATTGTTGATCGTGAACCTTTACAGTATTCGGGATCTTTTCAAAAAAACTCCCACCAGAACAACAGATGTTTTTAAAACCGTACTACTTTTCAACTTCTAAATATGGACCAGTTCATCATTTTTGGTTGTGTTATTCTAAAATACTAGATGCTGCCTATTGCCAACCCTGCTTGCTATTTGCTTAGCAAAGGAATAATGTAAGGTGTAAGGGCATTCTGGACTGGAAACATTTAACAGAACGAATAAACAACACAGTTTCTCGAGAAGTCATACGGAAGCAAGTGCTGTGTATGATGTTTGGAAAAAAAGTGATACAACTATCAACAAGGAACTTGAAAATGAGATTCATAAAGAAACGTCATTTTGGGAAATGGTTCTTCAAAGATTATTCCATGTCATACTTACCCTAGCAAAGAGTTCTTTTTTACGACGAATCTGGATTACGACAAATCTGGAGTACGTTGAATTCGGAAACCGACGAATACGGTACAAACGATTTTAAATAGTTTAGTTGGGGCCCTATTTTATTTTTTTCCCCAGGGCCTTTGGTTACCTAACTACGCCACTGTGTCTCAGGCAAAAATCTAAAAGATTACCTACAAAATTTTTAAACGAATACGATATCAGAACCATTACGTATACGTAGGGTAAGTTAAAACAAAAGACATAAAGAGAACCAAGAAATATTCATTGATAATGAAAAAATCACATTTAGTTGTAAATTGGTATGTAAAGGAACTTGTAGACGGCGCTAATTAGAAATGATTCATGGTATCGTTATGTTACTAAATAGCATGTAGTTGCGGCGAGTGCGGCGACTACTACTGTTTACACTTGAAGTGATTACATTCCAAATCATAGAACTTGTTTCTTAATTTTTGAAAGGTACCAATTTATTTAATTTAAATTGATACATACATAATACACTAGCACTGAGACACTCGTAAAGTCGTAAGTCTCAGGTCGTAATTAGAGGTGTTATATTATATTAACTAGGCTCATATTTTGATATTCCTAATCTATCTACACAATTAATAAAATTAAAGTTTCTGTTTGTAATGTCAAAATAACAGCTTTTTACTAAATGCATATAAAAGTATATACGACAGCTATAAGAAAAAAAATCATTTTTAAAATTTTTGTCTGTTTGTCTTTCTGTTTGTTCCGGGTAATCTCCGAAACAGTTGGACTGATTTTGACGGGGATTTCACTGGTAGATAGTTGATTTTATAGGTAACTTTTATTTTAAAAAAAGAATTAGAGTTCCACACAAATAAAAAAATCTAGTCATGGTGAATTAATTCGGGCGCTTAAATGACTTACGTTGAGTAAGCCATAAGAGATATAGCAAATTAATGTACTAAATAATTGTAGACATTAAAAAGATTTAAACCGAGAGAATATGTCTATCTTCTAAGAAACACCCACATTAAGCATTGTTGTCTTTAAAATGGCCGGAAGCGGGAGAGGAAGATTCGCGCGGGCATTCTGTAGTCCACGTGAGCGAAGCCGCAGGCACAGCTAGTACGGAATATATTAATTATCTTATAATAGGTTACCGTACCACAAAATTTAATCAAAGTCGGTTAGGAATTAAAAAAAAAAATTTATTAACGCTAGTTTTTATACGATTTCTAAAAGTTTCTTTAAAATAACCGCGAGCGAGGAAGCAAGTGCCTGTATCCGATCGATGGCATTCTGTAGTCCAAGTGAGCGAAGCCGCGGGCGCAGCTAGTATATAGATATATATCTGACAAAACAAAAAAGCTGAAATCTATATTAACAATTCTGTAGTTATGTGTGTCCATGTATTTTTTATTCTAATTTCCCGATAGACATAGTAATAAAATTATTCTTAATAATTCATATAGTTTATCAATTGGGCATGACTACCCGGGGCACTTCCCGTGTACTAATTTCACCGAAATCGGTTGTTATTTTTTTTACATTTTTTAAATGTATTATTAATTATTTTTATAACCTATCATTTATGGAATACAAAATCAAAATCGACAAAATCCCGTATACAAAATTTAATCCAAAGTCGGTTAATGATTAATAAACACTAGCGGTCGCCCTAAGGTCGAAATTCGACCAGCGACTTTTTGATCATAGACTTTTTTTCTGTTTGACATTTACAGTATTCATGAACCTAAACACTGAGTATTATCTACATCACTTGCTGTCACTTTTCGTTGAGTGACAATGTCAATATTTTGGGGTCTAAGTTCAATGGCACTGGTCGGGATAGGATTCGCAGTATTAATTTAAAATATTTGTAACAGATTTTATAGATAAATTTTAGCTATCTGCACTCCTTCTCCATATTAATTAACTTTAACCATGCCAAATCTCAGTCTGCCGTGCACGCATTAAGCTTAAAAAGGTACCGAAAGCTTTTACTTCGCTTATTATTTAATAGATACTTTAAACTATAATATTATAAAGTGGAAAAGTTAATTTTATTTAAACACGCTAATCTCTGATATGTCTGGTAAGTCAGATTAGATTTTTTTTTATATATGTTAGTCAGACTCGGGAAATAGTACAGGCTATTTAAGATTAGGCTACAACTCTCAGATAGCTATTGATTTTTGTTACGTAAGTCGAAAGTTGAAGCCCTCCCAAAATGCTTTATCCGCGAGTGTCAGCGTAATCGTTAATGATACGAAAGTACAACATTCCACAATAATATTGGTCTTTAGTATTTATATAAATTATCCGGGATAGTAGATGCCTATCTCTTATACATGACCCACAATAAGGTATTTTGTGACAAAGATTTGTTGAACATTAAAACATGGTTTATAAGCATTATTTTTAGACATGGCATATTAATCCTTACAAACAAAAGTTGCTTCATCATTAAGATGATTTTATGCAGTTAAATTTTTCTCTTTAGAGTATGCTATTTGGACATATACTTTACGAGATAATGAAAAATTAAGATAATTTGTACTTGTGAGAATAACAATTATGATAGACTAACATACATGGGTGCGTTGGCAGCGCGGTGTTTGTCGGATAAAATTAACACGGGTGAAACCGTGAGGCACAGCTAGTTATAAATACATGCTTTATAATAATTGTGTGTCTGAAAATTAAATACCTTTTTTGGGTAACAAATTAGCTTATATCTTAATTACACGATCGCATGGCAATGAGAAAAAAAATCTGTATATGGGTATAATTTCGCTTCGCTTTCATTCAGTGAATTTGTAGTCTAGTTGCACGACAAATTAATATATCGCCTTCGAGGCATTCTTGCATAATCGAGCATAGCCATGTGTGTCATCCTGGCCAATATAGGCAACAGTGACTTAAAACATATATAAAATTATTATATTAATCTTAATATAATAACACAATTAAAACTTATTAAATCACGGCTAGTTATTTTTTATACTATAAATACTAATAAATATTAAATAGTAATAAGGTATTACTAAATCTATCCAGCTAAATCAGCAGACGTTATTCCCTTTTCGGTTCCGTGATGGCTCGTCAGCAGCACCACTTATCGGATCCTAATATTAAAAATATCTAGGAACCATCGTCTCGATAAAAAAAAATAAATGCGAATATGAACTCAATAACTAAAGTCATACAGAAATTATAACAGAATACAGTTTGGAATATTATATACTTACTCCTTAAAAACTTAACGTCATATATCATTCAAAATTTAACAATTTACAAAAAAAGTTTCCAATGTTTCTTGATAAAGTTGCTTTAATTCGGAAACTTATATAAAGTCAACTTTAAATTGATGATCAATATCACTACATTTTCGCTTTTGCTACCATTTAATTGATAAAAAAACTATAATTCATAAATAACATAAGCTAACTAAATATCTCAACTAATTAATCGTTTTTCTTACTAATATAATATACATATAGGTAAACATCTTCCAAATAAATAAAAAATACAAATCGGTCGCCATTTCCCTCATCCATAGCGCTGTAAAGTTAATACGCCCTTTTGTCAGAGATCGTAAATCTAATGCTATAATTAATTTAACGTCCCTAACGCTTGGAGTGAGAGTTCAACGTCCTCTCTCCTATGACGTCCTATTTTCAACTCTTGCGCGTTCATGTCCTGAATAGATGAAGCTGGGGATGCCTTATGTAGCTATGTGTCGTGTCTAGAAATGCATCTATTTTCTATATAAATTCCAACGGCTTTCTTATTATTAGCATCCAAGTTCGTTGAAGCTGTAAAAGTTGCAGCGGCTTCAGGGCCTCTAAGGCTAACAGTATATATAGTCAGTTCTAAAAAAATAAAGATTATTATTAGCTATGTATTGGCTTGTGTCGGGCTGATTGCTGGCTGGTACAGCAGCAGTTATTGTCGATATGTCCGCGTTTTTCTGTAAACAGGACTGTCCCTAGACTTACTTAGCTGACCTCCTTCAAGTAAAGTACAAATGTAACCTTCATTTTGCCGAGCTCACCGTGGTCCGGTGAAGCTGTCAAAAGCAACGCCTCTCATGGTTCCAAGTCCCTTGGCTAAGAGTTTAGTCAATTCGAAAGAAAAAGCTAAGCTCTTATAATAGAAAAAGAAATCGCTAAAGTGTGAGTTTGACTGGCACACCAAAGATTTCGTTCCATCAAATATTATTATGTTATTTTTACCAAAAAAAATCCGTTTCATTCCGCGAGTTCAAATTCAGATTCAATGTTAAATTATTTAATAACATTGATCTATTGATAAAAATCCTAAAATAATACAAATCTGGATGAAATAATTGTTTATAAAAAATTACATGTAATTTAATTTTTCCACTCGAAGATTACATTTTTTTTCTATTAAGTGATTGTAAAACACTTTAAAAAAAAAAACGCGATAATGAAAAAGTGACGTGATCGTTAAATGAATATACACACAGTTCACTTATCTTGTAATAAGTGAGTAAGAGCAAGTGCCGAAGAAATTTCATAAGTGATAATCATTTTTAAAAGTGTAATAATGAATAAATGTTAATTGAAGTGTTTAAAGTATTTTTCCAGAAGCTGTCTACTCCCGCGTCAGCGTGGGCTTCACTATCATTTGCCCGGTTTTTATTACATATTTGTAATTGTACTTTCAGGGTTTGTATTATTATGTACCACGTTTGATATTTATAGATAGGTATTACGATTTTACGATAGAGCAAAAAAACGTATCGGTGTTTTTGCTGTCCATTATAGTACCTCTGTGTTTCCGCTAGAGGCGCTGCTAGGTAAATTTAAAAAGTGGAAACATTTGATCATATTCGAGTATGAAGCTTTATACATACAACTTTTCAAACTTTCGAACGTTTTTTACCCGACTGCAAAAAGGGAGAGTTATGTTTTTTGAGTGTATGACACGTGTCCCAAAAGCATCCGACCTGTACCCATAACTTCGCGCCAAAACGTCCGAAAGACCTTCATGAAATACGAGTGTAACAAGTGAATTTTCACGAAGTTATCAACTATCATGGCAACCGACGAGATTTGTTATTTCGAGCGCAGAGTGTCTTTGCGTACATTGTCGCATTCGCGTTCGTCGGATTTTGTTATCGTTGAAAATGACGGAGATCGGAACAACGAACTTGCATTAAGTTTTGCTCTAAACTCGGAAAGAGTTGTGTAGAGACCATCGAAATGATGTAGGAGGCCTTTGAAGATGCTTGCATAAGCTAAACTCAAATAAAAGAGTGATACAAACCATTCAAAAACGGTCACACGAGTGTTTGGGCGAGCGGCGACTGGCTTCTCCACCATGATACACGCCAGCGCATTCATCGAACCCCGTACAAGAGTTTTTAGCTAAACACAATATTAAACAACTCCGTATAGTCACAACAAAGGCCTCTACGACTTTTGGTTGTTACCAAAATTTAAAATGCTGCTCAAAGGACACCAGTTTAACGACAGAGACACGGTTGACACGAATGCGACGCATGCACTCATGGCCATTCCGAAAACCGATTACCAGAACTGCATCAGGATGTGGAAGCACCGATGAGAACGTCTTCTTCAGTAGAAGGGGGACTACTTCGAAGATTTCCATGAGCCGGATGACGAAAAATAATGCCAGTGCGAAGTTACAGGAACAAGTCGGATACTATTACTCTGTAGCTTAAACGGCTTGATGGATTTTATCATACGAGGTGTCGTTAGATTCGTCTTAATTGTGGAAGTGACATAGGCTATATAATATTTAAGTACGACATCTGGGAATCAAACAAAAATCAAAAATAGATAAATATTCTTTAAGTTAAGGTTTTTTGTTTCTTTTGTAATAATTTAGCTTGTATTTATTTTCCTTTTTCATACAGTTGGCACTAGGTTCTTATTTAAATACTAGCTGTGGCTCCCGATTTCACCCGCGCTATATTTATTGGATTAACTCTCGACCGTACCCCGCGCCGCCTACTCACCCGTGTACCCTAATATTGTTGTCACTATTCACAAATTCTTGTTGTTTACAGCTTACCAGATTTCTTGACGTTTCTCGAAAACGGTGTTATTTTTAGATATACCGAGCAATCCTCTATCGCCTAGATGTTACGCTATAATATGAAATAGAATTTTGCATATATGGGATTAGGGCGTCAAAGAACAATCTCTTAATCTGTATAACCTTTAGCAAAGACTACCTGGGCCGCAAACTTTAATGGCCACCTATCGGCTATTAATATACTCAGCTATAAACAGTCGTTTCGATAAAACAAAATAAATAATAATATATTGTATTTAATAAGCTCAATCGGTCAGATCTTTCAGAAGTTATGGAATCAGTAACAGATTCACGCACACAAGATTTATATAGGTAGTATATATCTATGCATGTATAGACTTACCTGACCAAGATTGATAGTAAGGTTGACTTCGTTGTATTTCATCCCACGAGATAGTGGAGGACTCTGCCACCAGGTCTCGCTGGCATCTATCGCGTACTCCGGCGGATGTTTCTTGGCATCATTTGTCGCATTGCATATATCGCAGACCTGAAAAAGTTTATATGTTAATATGCGGTGGCAATTAATAAGACGATCCATTGATTTGACTTGGGTAAAACCGTCGTTCCGTTATTATTGGTTGTATATTACATTTGGTAACTACTATAAATGCAAAATACACATTATTCATTGGCTTCTCACACTAAAGTTACGAAACATGCATGTCATACATATAAAACACACATTCAAACAACAAACACACGAAAATACACACTGTTGATACTCTACAATCCTAAATATTGCTAATTTAAAGGGAGGATGTTTATTTTTGTGGAACTTTTGTAGTATTTTTTCATTACATTAAGGAACGCACACCCTACAGTTATATTGCCTGGAAGTGAGTGCTATTGGCCGCGACAAGCTAATTTCGCTAATTTAGCTAATATCGTACATTTTTGCGTATTTTAGCGAGATCTTAGTTACTCATTGCAGTGGATTTAATTTTTTAATCATAAATTTGCATTATTAGTGTAATATAGAGGCCATAGTAAATAATATAGCTTGCTTATTGTGCACAGATGAAGTGGATTAGAAATAATAACATGTACTATGAATTCTAAAATGACGCTAAAAGTTCCAACAAGGGGGTCTTCATTTTATTTGAACACTGAAATCATCCTTAGGCAACCAATTACCCAGATAATAATGGTAAGTAATAATATCCCTTGGTAATGAGAATCGATTGTCAAAGAAGGGAAAAGAAGATTCATCATCATCATCATCATTTCAGCCGCAGGACGTCCACTGCTGTCGGCCTCCCCCATAGATCTCCAGAGCGACCTATCTTGTGCGGCCTGCACCCAACGGCTCCCAGCTACCTTTATTAGGTCGTCTTTCCATCTAGTGGGGGGGGGGGGGGGCGTCCTACGCTGCGCTTTCCGGTGCGTGGTCTCCACTCGAGAACCTTTCTGCCCCAACGGCAGTCAGTTCTCCGAACTATGTGCCCCGCCCACTGCCACTTCAACTTGCTAATCCTTTTGGCAATGTCGGTTACCTTAGTTTGTCTACGGATCTCCTAATAATAAAAGAAGATTGAAGTAATCATTTTAAATGTATTAAAACGTATTATATATTTGATTTTTCTTTCGTTTTATTCTAACCAAGTATGGATGTTAATTATCAGAAATAATTTTTTATTTTATTTTTATTAAGAGTATTGACAATAGTTGGATAATATGGACGATACAATTTCATACATGGCTATTTTGATTTTGAAATATTGATTATGGAAAAGAAACAGCTGATATACTCGTATATTATCCTCAGACTCACTGCTAAGCGATAAGTGAAAAAACCACTTTCTGAGTTATGGGCAAAATAGGTGGCAAATTGACTGAGTATTGTGTTTCATCATGATAATAATTTCGCTACTAATCATTTAAAAATATCATGGTATAGACCGGTTGATAGAAAAAAATTTACTTGATAGCGCTGTGCATGAAACTCAAAATAGACAAATTTCACTTAACCGTCCTTTAGTGATTAGACGTCGGAATTATGCTCATCACACGAATGCCAGTCACGGCCCGGGTGGGGGATCTATATTGCAATTTTTTTACATTACACTGATTAATTATCAATTTACAGGTTTCGATTACCGTTAATCTGAAGTTAAATAGCGGTGTAGCCTATTGTTTTGAAAAAGGACACTAACCGATGCTACATGTCAAATTTTATTGTTAAAAATTATTTTTCATCAAATCTCAACTTAATTTACAATTTAATTTAATAAACTCTGCTCGATATCCTAAAAACAAATACACATAACTTGGAATTTAAAACATTAACTACATATAAAATGATTTATTCATTTATTATTTGTATGAAACCCTCATTTTACTCACTTCCATTATTCATTCAATACTGTAACATGAAACAAACTACGCTCATTCACAAGTCAAAAGTCCTGTGATTCTCAAACAATACGAGACAAAAAAATGGTGTCCATTGTGCGGTATCCAAGTAACAAAAGTTATTCGGGATGCGCTACCGCATATGGCCGCCATATGTCCGCAAAAAACGAAAACGTCCGACTTAAACCGAATTCCACCGCTGCTGCCATGCCACGCCGAGTATCCTAAACTCATCACGTCCACCGCATCAAGTTACAAATACAAAGTGATGACAGAAACAAAAACAGAATAGACAACTCCGTGTTTATATTTATTTTACTAAGTTGACGAGTGACAAGTTGAATTATTATTTACTATATGAATATCTTTTTACTTTTTACGCAATCAAAACCCAGCGAAAAATCGGCAATACATCGATGATCGTCACTGTCGGTATATGGATACACACTGGTTCATTTTGAAACGCGACAAACCAAAAGAGAATAACTTTAAAAAGCTGATCACCATGTGCACCGTGGTCACGCTATAATAATAATAATAAAGCTTTATTGTATTCCGTGCAAAAATTTACAATGCTATAGTTAAAGAAAAGAAAAGAAAAGAAAATTATAAATATAAATTATTTTTGTATGGATCCCCCCTTCGGGTAAAAGCCTCCTCCAAGGTATGTCACTTATTTATCTTAGGAAGAAGAGCGAGAGGCCGCCCGCACACTAGATGGGTGGATGAAATAGTAACAGTAGCAGGACGAGGTTTTTTCTTATGATAAAAATGGGGCAAACGGGCAGGTGGCGCACCAGATGGAAAGTGATCACCGCCGCCCACAAACATCCGAAACACCAGAGGGCTCCCAGACGCGATACCATCCTTTTAGGGAAGAATAAGCTCTCTTCTTGAATGTCTCCTGGTCATAACGGCCGGAAGAACCCCAGCGCCAGATGATTCCACAGAGTGGTTGTGCGAGGCAGAAAGTGCCTTAAGAAACGCACTGTTGTGGAACGCTGGACATCGAGATAAATGCGGTAGAAGATGCAGAGTGAACCAACATCTCTACGCAGAGACAATGGATCAAACCGATCGGAAACAATAAATCGAGTCGCCCTACGCTGAATGCGGTCAAAAGGAAGTAGCTAGTATTGGGGGCTCAATGGGGACAATACACTATGTGGGTTTGAATTTGCGACTTATAAAGATTTAGGCGATGAGCCGACGTGAAGTACCGTCTCGCCTTAATGAGCACACCAAGCTTCTTTGAGGCCAATTTGGCCTGACTTTCCAACTGACCGCGGATCTGGACGTCACTCATAATGATCACGCCAAGAATTCCGATACTGGCTGTGGTAGACAGGGGAGTGTTCTCAAAACGAAAAGTTGCGACAATTGGTGACTTTTTGGCGGTTAACGCGCAGAATTGTGTTTTTTTAGGATTGAACTGGACTAAGTTTAGTTGACCCCAGTCCAAGACTTTAGTCGGCTGTCATCGACGTATTCCCGAGAGATATTAGCACGGCCAGTGTACAAGACATCCACAATGCTATCGTCAGCATAGCAAGGAATGTTGCTGACTTGCAACAAGTCATTGACATGCAGAAGAAGGAGAGTTGGAAACAGTACATAGACTCGTAGGACCCCAGCATTGAGAAATTTAGTATCAGAACATGCACCGTCGACAACGACCTTGATGCTCCGATCGGCCAAAAAGCTGGTGATCCATAAATTCTCGGGGAGCCCATAGGAAGGTAATTTTGAAAGAAGCGCTTTGTGCCAAACCCGATAGGACCCGATTGTCCTTTTAGGGAAGAATAAGCTCTCTTCCTTGGTCTCAACTGGTTCTGCTCGCCTATCACGTAGGTCACGAATTACCGGCCGTTCTCAATAATCTATCTATCCGTTGTTTCACTTACTAAAGATATACAAATATAACCTTTTTCCTTACTTTTTTTTTCAATAACCTATCAAAGGATAGTTTTTCGTATCTACATAATATATATCCCTATCCTACAGCTTGACTAGATAAGAGAGAAGCCGATATCTGTTTTAAATTAAAATAGTACTTATTACAAATATGTACTAATCGGAGATAGTAAACTCAAATATGTTATTGAAAAAAGCCTATAGTCGGGTACAAATACCTACCACTCCGGTTCAAAAGGTTATAAAGGCTCAGCTTAAAATTAGCAATAGGGTTCCTTTTTTTAGCAACGGAGTCATAAAAAATTTATAGAAGGCCAACTCAATTTCTCTAAAAAATTACCAAGGAATTACTTGATCAAGATAAGTATAATGTGTCTGAAATTTCTATCACCCGGTATAAGTATTTAATACATTAGAATTAACTTCGAAATAAAAAATAAGATCATTTATCATCACGTGTTTTACTCCGTAATTTGAGGTACATGACACCTTATTCCTAAAAATATAGAGTTCATACATTAATCTTTGTTGATAAAGAAGTCATAGGGCATTGATAAAAGTTTTTATTTAACATATGGGCCAGTTTCCTATATCAGTACTAGAAATATATAACATATTAACCCTCGCGATCTTACATATTCGACTGTTATCATTTTCCAAATATTTATCGACTAAGTAAAATATGTCGACCGTTGACTACGTTTTCGAATAAACAGAAGCTATCCGCATGATCGATAAACAAAGACGTATGAAAATAGACGGCACATAGGAGAAAAAACCTTAATCCACGTTCGATTGTCAATCGTCAACTGTTCGATCAATAAATATAGCGAAAGCTTCTCCTAGTTTATTAAGTAATAAACATTAAAATTCCTGAATATATTATGCCGACTTACGTATAAAGGCGCAGGTCAACACTGTCATACCTAAGACCACCGACATTAGATACTCGCCAAATGATATGATATTTACGACTTGAAATAATCACCTTTATACTACAGTTGATATTTTCTTAAACTAGATGTTTTCTTATAATTATTGATCATTTATATGTAGAACATTTTATATGTAGTCTATTTCGAGGAAAGAGCTTTTTACAAACATTTTGTTGACTGTAACATTAATAAACCAAAATTACTTTGGAAGAATCTTAAAAGAAAGGTCCTTCCTCCTAAAACTGCACATGAGTTACCTCTTAATCTTTTCTGCCTGGACAATATAAATAAACACTTCCTAGATGTGCCAGTTTTCGTAAAAAACATAAAATATAATTTGTGTAAAATTTGTACATTATTTACTAGCAACAATTCGCTTCTAGATTTATATTTTTTACATGTGGTAACTCTGTCTCTCTCTCTCCAACTAGCATAATATGATGTAACGTGTGCTCTTCATAATTAAATTATAAAGTGATAAACTCAAAGTATTTTTATTCACCAGGAGTATGTTATGTAATTGTCAATGACACATACATAAATAATTTCGTAGTATGCAACTTCAGGACAACTTCGTTTAGCCTCAAACCTATTAGTCAGGAAAACATCTACCAAGCAATAATAGTCTTCAGTCTAATGCTTCAGGATTGACAATATTTCTCTTGACATGGTCGGTATGACTCTAAAGCATATCGTTGGTATTATGAATTCTATTTTTAACACTTCTATTGCTTCTTAAAATTTTCCTGATTCTTGGAAGACAGTTAATGTCCGTCCTCTCCCTAAAGTTTCCAATTATTTGACTTTAAAAGATCTTCGTCCAATACGTATGTTATCAAGTCTATCAAATATTTTGGAAATGGTTGTCAGTTTGCAGCTAACAGAATTTCTGGAAACTAATAACGTTCTAGCAGTTGTTCAATCCGGTTTCCGTAAGAGTCTCAGTACTGCCACCCATTTAATAGATGTAACTATCTTCATTCTTGCACAAGATGCGGGGATAGGTTCAATATTGATTTTGTTGGATTTTTTCGGCCTTCGACTGTATAAACACTTCGCTGCTATTACGGAAAATTTCATATTATGGTTTCAGCGTTCCCGACAGTGAAATGTTATGGGAGTTACTTGTGTAATCCCTATCAGTACGTTGAACTTCATGGTCGGGATGAAGCTCCCATCTACTCATCTAGTTTAGAAATTTCTCAAGGTGTTCCTCAGGGATCTATTTTGGGGCCAATTCTGTTTATAATATACAGTGCACACCTAGTTAAATCCATACAATACTTCAAGTGCCATTTATATGCTGACGATTTACAGTTAAATTTTTGGTTAAGCCAGGGTATACTATCGATACGGTGAATAAAATTAACATCGTCAGGCAAATCAGACAAAAATAATGCGCATGTCAAATAGACGTTATGTTCATCCATTGCCAGGCGGCGCGGCGCAGTAGCTCCTTTTTGCGCCAATGTAGCCTAGTTAGACAACCAGCGGGCATGCCACTGGTCGAGCTGCCAGCATAGTTTAACAATATTAACAATGTTCTACTTATAAATGCATTGTTACTACATCCATCCATGTTGTCTATACATGCAGACTACTATAGGTTTTTTGTATGTTATACTCCCACACGCTTCCAAAAGAGGTCGTGTCAAACACACTGTACTGTATGTCGATTTTTCATTAGAATCCGTCCAGCCCTTGGAACGTGATTGATGCGTTCGAACAAATTTATAATATACTAGCTGTGCCCGTGGCTTCACTCAAGTGGGCTACAAAATGCCCGCGCGAATCTTGCTCCCCCGCTCCCGGTTATTTTAAAGACAAGAATGCTTATTGTGGGTGTTCTTTAGAAAGTAGATGTATACTCTCCCGAACTTTTTTGTAGGTTTTTTTAATGCCTACCATTATGTAGTACACTAATTTGCTATATCACTTATGGTTTACTCAGCATAAGCCATTTAAGAACCCGAATTGATTCACCATGACCAGTTTTTTTATTTGTGTGGTACCCTAACTATTTTTCTAAAATTAAAGTAGCCTAAGCTACTCCCTATAAATTCAGCTATCCACCAGTGAAAGTCCCGTCAAAATCAGTCCAACCGTTTTGGAGATTACCCGGAACAGACAGACAGATAGATAGACAAAAAATTTAAAAATGGGCTTTTGTTTATAGGTATCGTATATAGTTTCATATGCATTTAGTAAAAATCTGTTACAAACAGACACTTCAATTTTATTAATTGTATAGTTTTAGCAAAGACGTTGTTCTGCCCTTAAATCACAATAACACAACCACGAATCCAACCATCACATTCAGAGATAACATACAAATACATACACATAAACAAACATACACTTTTTATCTAAAAAAACTCTTATATCTACTAACTTTACAACTGCCTCAAGAGCCTAGTGGTCGTAAGCGTGACTATTATGCTCGAGGTCCTGGGTTCGATTTTGAGCTCAAGTAAAGTGTTATTTGGTTTTTTCTTTGAAATTCTAATCAGCAGCTTGGAGTTTGGCTATTTCCCCGATCAATGGCATTAGCTCGCCCCCTATTTCATGGGACCTAAAAACATACCCGGTAAACTGTGGATGTACATTAGTACACCTCTGCCTAATCCTTCGAGGGTACAGGCGTGATGGTATATTATGTTTCATGACAATTGGACAAACAGTGTTGAAGTTTATCAATCTTATATGTGTATATACCAATATTCATTTCTATTCTGTATAGGCTACAGTTAACCACAATATCACTTGAATTTTAGTGACGATGCGGCCGAAGATCTAAATTTACAAATTGTTCTCAAGTGCGGCTGCCAGAGCAAACCAACAAATGTTTCGTGATAGATTTTTAACCAGCCGAGTAATAAAATTACCCTATATTCAACAACGGTTTTATTACAACATTTTCCTTCAACGAAACCACAAGAGTCATTTTATGATTCTGTCTCTCTCAAAATTACTGACACACAATTAATTATAATAAACAATTTCATTCAAACTCGCTTAGTGTATTTAATAAGCTTTCGTAATAGTTTGCGACCGAGGCATCGAACTTCTTATCAGCGGGGTAGTGAGCCAACAGGACGCGAGATAAGCTATCAAGCTCCCAGCTATCAGTACTACCGACGTATCAGCGAGATGACGTTATGAAATTATTGTCTTTGTATCAACAGTCAGTAACTGACTTTTTTGTCGAAACTTAATTAATAGATAGTATCTATGTTGAAATATAACTATTTCATTCAAGTATATCCCTCAATATTATATACAAAATTAATAGTTTTAGTAAACATGAATAGGTGCTGTATAGTATTATATATTGTATTTGAAATTCTAGTTTTAACGAACGAGAAAAGCTATTGTTGATGTGAAACATTTAATGCGTCGGGTCAGACTGGTTGTTGGCGTGTCGACGCTTTCGCCCTAACATTGGCGGTGTGGAGCCAAGTTAGTTTTTTTTTAATAGACAGACTGGATCATTTCTAAGTTGCATTTTAAAAAATGGGTAGCTTGAAAGCGATTCGTAGAGATCGCTACCGCCATACACATAGTAATAAAGTAAACATCTTCACAGTAACTTTAATTTTTTTTATAATTACTAAGATACTTACAGCCTACTATTTTTTAAATATCTCGTCTAGTGTCTATATTCATAAGATAAGTGTATGCAACCGCCTCGTCATGTGTAAATTTCAGAACACAAAGTTTATAGAGATATAATGAAAAACAACATGTAATAAATTAACCAAATACAATAGAAATACTTTTAAATACATATTTAAATGCATCGAATATTTATTTATATACCCGTTATTCCCCTCATTTGAAACAATACTGAACTTGTAAGATAAATATAAGGTAAATATACTTAAATAGATACGACTTTGTCGCAGCACTATTAAGCACTGTCTAATATGATATCAAATATGGAAAAATCTTCAATTTTTTATTTTCTTTTTGTATGCATAATTACATTAATTACGGCGTTCTGGTATTCTCTCGTTCTTTACATTCACCGTCAGACTAATAATTAATTAATTATTAATTCAGTTCAATCATATAAATGAATGAAATAATCTACACTACAGTTCAATACAAATGTCAAGATAAACCGTAGCATCGAGTATACTCAAATAGTATATTAGTTTAAAGGATACATATCGTAAATATTTTTACTTATTTATTTAATATTAATTATTTTGATTTTATCTTTTTCTATTATTATAAAACATATATTTCATACTTAGTAAAAGACTGCGTACTTCATTCAATAAAAGTTGCACTATAATACCTAAGGTAATCGTAATGTATTTGGATAAACACAAATAGAGTCTCAAAAATCTAAAGAAATGTACATTTATTGATCAGTTGTGATAATTAATCTAACATAAAAGTTTTATTTATAACTTCAATCTGATGTAATCTTTACTTTTCTAACAACGGGTCGATGATGGTTTTGTATTAAGTAGGACATTGATATTAAAGACATGGGTTCGAATCATTATCTAATCTTCAACTTTCGGTAAGAGAAAACATCGTAATGAAATCATATTCCGGTGAAGCAACCAAGTAGAAAGCTACTGTTCGCCAAGCTAACTTACTTACTGTTCTAGTAATTATATTTAGAGGTCAATTATTTATTCTAACTGGTAACTATGTTCGACTATAGTCATAAATTATCGTAAAATGTAAGGCTTGAAACAAATCAAAATAAAAAAAGCTCTCGGTCTTTTTAGATCGTCAGCAAACAGAGAAAATTTCACATGATGCACAACAAACTCCCATAACAGATTATAAACAAATACCTGTCCTTGGATCACATGCTCGTCGTGATCCGCATTGGCTCCGACAAGCTTGCAGTAAAGTTCTGGTCCTTCATCGCCACAGGTGGCAGTCGCTGTAATCTTCTTCCCTGACGCTAAATTAAAATACGGCGGCGTAAGAATCTCAGCAGTTACGGTTTGTATCAAAAACAGGGCTAATAACGCGCCGGGCCGCGGCATGTTGCGCGCGCGGCGTCCACTCGCCGAATGTCTCGGTCCGTCTCGAGAAGGGTAGCGTTTTTTTTCATCTCTTATCCAAGCAAGGGGCAGTATGATTTTTAGTTTGTTTTTTTTTTTTTCTAATATACAGTTTAACGAAATACAAGTTATGAAAGGCAAACAGAGAATAAATAATTCATATTCATACTCCATGTATATTTTTAAATATATTCACCGTTAGTGTAGGCCTAGGCCACCGAGTTAATCAAGTTACTAGGTATATTTCTTTTTACGACTCATTGGGTTCCAAGTTACCACACAAATTTTGATTTTTGGAATTTTGTTTGGCGTGACTTTTTTTGTTTAAAGGTAGAGTAGGGTTTATATAGAAAAAAGGTGGTTAAAATGCGAAAATGAGCATAGTTAATATACAGAAATAAGTCCAAAATCATTTCTGAAAAAAAATTGTGTTTTATTTATTTTTAGATTTTTACATAATAGTTAAAGAATTTAGTATAACATAATTAAAACTATATGAGGTGAGGTATTAACTATTAATATGTGGAAGATTGAATTTAATAACTGATGATTTTATACAGACTATCACATAACCTTTCAAATGTCATTTATAATTTACATAGTTACCGTAACTCTTATCATCATACTCAGACATGTTAATTTACTATTGGACATGGGTTTCACCCAAGGTTCATTGAAGTATACATATTGAGTACCTAATCGAACGGAGGATCGAATCGTGGAATCGAGGTCGGTTCCTAGATATTGAATGATACTAGTCCCTCTGTTGGAGTGTATTCCAAATTAAATTAACCTATACGAGGTCACAATTCGGGGAATCACTATCAGCGTCTGTTAGTTCTACGAGAGACCGACTTTCAAAACAACTACGGTGAATTTTGTTCTTTGGTGAATTACTTCCTTTCAAAGCTTCGAGCGCTTTAATTTATAGGCCAGTCGTATCGTTAGTGCAAATTTAGTATCATTTCATTTATTTGATTTCATTTTTTATCAAAATTTCATTCAATCCTTTTCATGTTTATTTTACTTAAAACTATTCTTTCTTTCTAACTTTAAATAATAATATTAGCACAGATGTAGAATTTTAATTGGCTCCAAGTCATTGGCCTCACTTTATCAATAACTCTTTCCACTCACGTCTGGAAAGCATTTTGTATTCAAAAGAACTAGTGAGGTTTACTTTGTTTGAAATAAAAAAAAAACTATCTAAACTGATTTATAAGAATCTCAACCTAGTTGATATGCGAAACTATTCAAATTAATAGAAGTACATTTCAAAGGCATAGGAACTTTTATCATTTTGAAGATCCATAGTCTTCCTTATAAGTAGACAAGATAGAGTAAACTCTACCTTGTCTACCTCTACATCCTAATTTATGGTGTAAAAATTTTGACACATTTTGTAACCTTTATAATGATAAGTTATACATGTTTTAAATTTATGAATTTTATACAAATTTATATTTTGTTACTATGCTTACAAACGACGCAATCATCTCTTTTATCGAGACTAAAGAATTCATATTTTTATGCAACTACTACAGAAGTTGTTTTACTGCCTGAGGACTACAACGACGGAGACGATTTAGAAACATTTGTAAATAGTGCAACACGAAAGTTTCTACCAATATATAACGAAACTAATGATACGATCGATTGGTTAAAAAATGAAACTGAGGTGTTCTTCACGAGAAAAGCCGGTAACGTAGATAGAAGTAAGGATATTTGGCGTTCTGAAGCAAAAGTCAAGAAACTGAGTCCGAGTCGAACGATGAATACTACAAAGAATGAGACCATTATAAAAACGACAGTAGAGTCGACTTTATATAATTTCGCTATTGATGCTCCGCCTATGTTGTCAGAAGATTACTTAATTAGAAAAACAGTTGAATCTACTTCGATTTCACCGATGTCTTTTCATACGAAAACTTGGAGATCATATTTTCCTACAAAAACAAATTACAATGTTCACAAATTTTATGAAAACCTAGACATGCTTGACCCCGTTTCAAATATTTCTTATATAAAATATATTGTGCCCTTTAAAATGTTGTATAAAAGCAAAAATGATATAGAAGCGAAAATAACTCAAACAGAAATTATTAATGTACAGACACAGTCTTCTCAAGATACAATTAATTATATAAATTCAGATTTTTATATTCCGAAGAGAATCATTATTAAAATGAAACCAACTTTAAGAACGCGTCATGCTAACAAAAATATAATTAGGTCCAAAAATAATTCGAGATACGGAACTTACAGATGTTACACATGTGGCCTGAATAAACATGGTTTGAGTACTTCAGAGTGTTACGACATTTTCAACAGTCACGATTTTAGAAATCGGGTAAATCATAACTATTTGAAAACAAAATGTACTGGTGATAAATTTATAGGAGGTTGCTTCAAAAGGCACTTAGATATTGGTCACACGTATAACGAGAGAGGATGTCGAACGATGCCGCCGACTATGGGAAAGAGCTACATATCTAAACGATTAATGAAGATGGAATATTTGCTTCATCATAAGACAGACGATTGTGTTGCGAGCCCGCATGCAATTTTGACACCTTTCAGTAGAGATATATCGTTGTTTGTCAGGTACCAAGTCTGCGTTTGTTCTGATAGATATTGCAATGGATCAAATATTTTAATAAAACAAATTAATGTCATTAACTTTTTATGTACTTTTTTATTTACATTTAATAAAAACATCCACAATTTTTATTATCCTTTTGATTTCTCAAATTACATACGTAAGAATCTTATATTGCTACTTTAAAAACATTAAATTGGAAATTTTTTTCTTCGTTTATTTATAATTATTAACCTAGAGTGAGTATTGATACTTGTGCCCATCGTCAAGTTTTTTTTCCTTCGGCATTTTTTGCTCGTTACTACTATCAACGCTACTTTGTCTCTGAAGTGACTTCAAATCAGAGCTACTTTTTTTCGCTTTCGGTTGTTTATTATGAGTTTCGAAAGTATTCTTCTGACTTTGATTTTCTTTTTTTTTCAATTTGTCCAACAGCTCTTCGTCACTTTCAGTAGTGCTTATTTTTATAACGGGTATAACAGATCCTGTAGAGTCAGATTGTTTCGATTGTGTGCTCGATTCTGATACTTGTTTGTCACTCATCATTTTATCTTCTTTCCTCGATCTTTCAGGTAATTCGACACTTGAATGTGTTGCATTTGTTATCTTTTTACTTACAGTAATAGTTTTTTTGTATATAGCCGGTTTATTTTCAGGGTCAGCACAAATTTTTTCTTGGTTTCTCGTCATGGGGTTTTCACGTAATATGTTCTTTTTTTCATTATCATTTGTTATGAATTCCACGCTGGTTCGCTTCTTATTGATGGGCTGAACAATAGTTATATCTTTAGCTTTTAACACTTCTTTAGGTAATGTTTCATGAAAATCCGTATCGGTTTCGTCGTCTACATTATTTGGCGAAGGCGGTACGTCACTTTTTTCGGAAACTGCTTCAACATCAGATTTTTTATCCAAAGCCATACCGACAATTTTAGCAAATATTCCTTCTAAAAAGCGTAAATAAAATTTAAATACAATTTAAATAACAATTCTTTATTATGCTTATGATAACTTGAAACGATAATGGCTTATTAGTAGTGTGGTCAGAAACTGTGTCGATTGACGTTGGTTCGAATCTTGCAGTGCTTTAAGCTTTCTGTAAATTAAATTAATGTGGTGATGAAACTATAAGACGGTGGTGGCATTTTGGAAAGCCGGCCCAGTTAGGTAGCATCTTAAAGACGAAAATTTGTCCTCAAACACTTATTTATTTAGGTGTTTTGGCAGATGCACTTGAAGCTTGAAATCCACTTAACCACTTCCTTAGCGTGCTATCATTTTCAACCACATCATCACTTACCATCAGGTGAGATTGTGGTGAAATGCAAAAATCTATACAAATGAAAAAGTTACAAATAAAAAGCATTATTAATATAACATAGTCGTGGTGAACGCTGCAAAATTTTGAAATATAAATAAATACAATAATATCGATAATTAGCACAACCCCGATGATTTTCATTATTATTCTGAACTTTTAATTTGTGGCTCATACGTATTGTAACAGGTTTGACTGATACGCAATTTATAATTTTTAATAGTTACGGATATGGTTATCATATTCATAGCAAACCTCTTTTCTTTGCCTTTTTCAAGGGTATTGCAGCTACTTCTCCAATATTTCTACGATCATCAGAATCTATTGATTTGCTCAAGGGCAAAGATGGCAATGCTTTCTTCCAACGAGCAAACGGAGTGTTGTCCATAGCTGATGACCCGGCTCTTCTTCTAGTGTTTGCTAACTGGAACATTTTCCTACGTTCTTCTGTTCTTTCTCTACGTAATTGTATCTAGAAGTTTGATAAAAAAAGTAAAGGTAAAGAAAAAGTTTGCAAGCAAAACTTTACTAATTTTATATCGTATTCAATTTGTTTTGTTAAAAATAAAAAGCTTGATAAGACTATAATAACTAAATTGAATACAAACCTTTAAATCATTATTAGCCTCTCTTAGTGAATTGGTTAGCGATGTTAAGTAATAAATAATTAATATGAGTAACACCAACAAAGGAATGATAATAGCGGGCGATACCATATACTCCAACGCAAAATTTAGCGTCGTAGGTAATATTTTATAGATGTTGTTCGTAAGTATTTGATAAATTTTGTTATACTCCGAAAAAGGTCCACAGTGCCATGAGGGTTTGACCCAAACTATTGTATATCCAACAGGCAATACGCAGAGAAAAAGCATTGTCAATAATAAAGCCAAGTAAAAGTTATTACTTTTCGAAACTCTGAACACTACTTCGTGAGGAACATTACAGGTCATTACAGCCCATGATCTGAGATACATCATTATCATCAGTTTGAACACATTGAGAACAACGAGCCCAGGCGAGAAAAACATTCCCATCCACACCATGCCTTGATTGTTTATTAAGTGAAGTATATTTTCTGCTATTTTAAAGTCACCATATTCAGGAAAATTCTTCTCTAAGTCCCAACACCAGCAACGATTCATAAATCTTACGAATAAGGCGCGAAAAAAGTCCATAAATAAAGTGCCAAGTAAGACAAATACCTAGAAAGAAAGGAATCTATATTTAAACTTTTTTCCACTTCAAATAATCGCCGATACAAAGATTTTCACACATACAATGTTATTATTTTTGAGATATTTTCCAAATTTTAAACCAACTATTGATTTCTGATAAATGATATTCCAATAATTTTATATTAAATTAACTTGAAATAATTATAATATATTATCTACGTCATAATTCTATTAAGTGGTAAGTAGGTGCTAATAAGCAACAATTTTTATAGATATTTTATGTTAAATATTTGTAAAACGATATTATTCTTACCAAATCCATCATAGTGAGCTTAACAAGTTCCTGACCAAACATCGTTTCCCAACATAACTTTAATAGCTTTTTTTTAGTTGTTTTTGTTAGATTATACATTTTCCTATTATTTTCTCCTATATAAGCTACATCTACTGCAGTTATGTTTGTATTATTGTTAAGTATTGTGGCGATGAGTTCTCTATATTTACATCTTGTAACATAACATACTCTATCTACGATTTCACAATTTGATATATAAAACATTTGCGTAATATTTTCACCGTTGCAAATTATTGTACAATTAAAAGTTACATTTGGACACGTCGTTATAGTATCTAAAGAAGTGATTGGTGGTAATGCTGACGTTAATTCTTCTTCAAAACCCAACGATGTGGAGGTTATATCTAAATCAGTCGTACTGCTTAATGGCTTGTGTTTAGATGTTACAACAATAGCATCTGACGTCGATGTTGATTCCACTTCAGTTATAATTGATTCTTTGTCAGTTTCTGTAGTTTGCTCATTTATAGCAGTATTAAGATCTGTGTCAGTTATATCGCTTGGAAAGTACGCTTCAGTGGCAGTTTCAGTTTCTGTTACATCACTTGAAGTGAAATATGTGTTAATGATAGTTGTTAAATCATTTTCCAAGTCATTTGTTACCGAACTAAATGAATTATTTTTAGCGTTTGCAGTTTTAAAACCTATCGTGGTTTTTGAGATTTCTGTAGTAGAAGTTTCATAATTTGTCATTGAATTTTCTGATATTATATCAGATGAAGATGTGTCAATACTTGATTCATATAAAGTGTAATTATAATTTTCTTCAATATTTGGTGTTGCCTCTTTAAAAACAATAGGTCCTTGCACAAGCATAATATTTCTCAATCTTTCAAGTTCTTTAATGCTTAATAAAATGCTGTCTAATGTAGTTGTTTCTGGTTCATCAGTATTTTTATAGTCATCACCAGAATTGTTTTTATCAATTTCTTTTGTTATATTCATTGATATGTTTAATTTAGTAAGCTCTCTCAACTTTGCTATTTCTTTTAATCCTATTGATAAACTGTCTAGTGTACTAGTTTCAATTTCAGGTTTTTCTACAAGATTTTCAGCTATTATTTCTTTCTCGTTATTCTCATCTTTCATTTGTTTCTTAATGGGGTAAGAGCTAGACATAGTCTGATAATTGAATAATGGAAAATTTATACTACCAGCGTTTAATGCTTTTCCATTGTTTACAGTCATTTTAACAGTTAGCTCAAAATTACATGGACTACACTGTACTTTTTCCTCAAGACATGATGTAGGCATTGCCATAACAATAGAAGCCGTCAAATTAAGCGTACTATTGGAAATAGTTGAAGCATTCATATTTAATTTGGGTTGCAATGCAACCAAATCTATACTCATACCTTCGATCTTGTTAAACAATGCAAATATAAGAGAATATAAATTAAGCAAATTTAGCAGCATGATTCTGAAATACAAACAGTAATGGTCTCGTATTCTTAAAATTAAGAAACTACTATAAATATATTTCGAACGTAACGATTGAACTTTATGAATGTGTTATTACTTTATAATTACTATACGAAAAATTGAATGATTTTTAAGATTTGATATTTCTAAATTGTAAATGAAAATTGAACAATTGCATTAAAAATCTAAACAGGCTTTGCAGAGATAGTATAGTATATTATTTACATTTTATCATTATAAGCTAAATAGTTATTTTAATTGCAAGAATGTACCTAGCCAACTGTAATCTCAATTGTTTCCTGGGATGATAATGTTCTAAGAATCCAAGGAGCTCAAAAAATACTGGAAAAGTTGTTGTTATAACTGTAACAACTATTGTCGTCTCATTTTCTCGCCACCAACTCAGTGCTTTTGAGTTGTCATCGGAATAAGACACAACATACACCACAGCGTAAGCTGACACTGCTAACAGAATTACGACAGAGATATTGACAATCACACGTAGAGTTATTATGCGCCAACTGCAAGAATACAATTAGTGTTAAGCTAACTACAATAGTGTATATAACTGCACTTTTGTTTCGTTTAGTAAAAATATTTGAAATGGTAATACTACTGGTCTTCTATGTACTTCTACAATTTAATTTGTATTTTTATTTAAATAGGAATATAATAAAAATAAACTAAATTAACAAAAAAACCTAACTCCTTTACTGTTCTTCGATGTTTCTATTACTCGTGTGTAATTTAATTTGTTAAATGTTAATATTATCCAAACTTTTACCCACAATTTATATGATATAAAGGACAATCACATAACTAGAATCACTCCATTATTAGGGTAACCAAAAGCTAATGATAACACAGAATTATGTTCAATTAAATTGTGTCTTACTTCTTCATATCACGTTTCTTTTCAGCTTCTTCAAGCAATGCCTCCTTGAAACTTAATATAATAGATGCAATACGATTGTGTGCAGTTTCAGTGTTTCCAATCATGAAATCCCATCCTGTGAACAACTTCCAGGAAAATATGCATTCGTCTTCTTTTTCAGACAATTTAGACATACGGGAATTTTCTGCCATTCTAGAAGGAACATTTTTGTATAATCTATTACAATAAGGAACTAAAAATAAACTGTAAGCACTAATTATGATCAAAATTAATTAAGTAATCAACATTTTAAACAATTTTTTTAGTTAAAATAGTATAGACTCACTTTTTGAGCGTAGCCACAAAGCTATAGATGTAAACCACTAAGCCAGTGAGGAAGTAAGCTAGAGGCATTCTATACTGTGGTCTTTCCAGATTGCTATAGTAGCCGTAGAAGATAGGAGAGTATTTGAGAATCCCTTCAAACTCCCACAAAGTTAGCAAATTAGTAGCATTACGCCTTTCGTCTTCCATAATAATTTTTCTTTCGCCGTCTTGTTGTGGATTTGCCGTTAAATACTAGAATTGAAATGAACTTTGCAGATTTTCTTATATTGTTCGCGACACATAGGGCAAGGCGTTATGATTTAGGAAATAACATGGAAAATTAGTTGTAGATATAAGTTGCTGGGGTTAAGGAATAAGCATTTACATATGAACAATCGTTAATTTACTGTTTCTGTATTAAAGAAATAAAGTGTAGGTATTTAAAGATAGTAAATATGTAATAATAAAGCTTAATAATTTCTTAAGAATAGCATAGAGACGTACAAAACTTATATTTCATTGATAATCTGTTTTAAACCAGCTATGTATGTGATTTTATAGGCTTATATGTGTATTGTATCGTGCTTGTAATGATTATAATTCATACATAACATGTTTATAGGCCGTTTTGTGTTCATCATCATCATCATTTCAGCCGCAGGACGTCCACTACTGAACATAGGCCTCCCCCATAGATCTCCAGAGCGACCGATCTTTTGCGGCCTGCACCCAACGGCTCCCAGCTACCTTTATTAGGTCGTCTTTCCATCTAGTGGGGGGGGGGGAGAACCTTTCTGCCCCAACGGCAGTCAGTTCTCCGAACTATGTGCCCCGCCCACTGCCACTTCAACTTGCTAATCCTTTTGGCTATGTCGGTGACCTTAGTTTGTCTACGGATCTCCTCATTTCCGATTCGATCTCGTAGAGAAACACCAAGCATAGCTCTCTCCATAGCTCGCTGAGCGACCTTGGGCTTTCTTATGAGGCCCACAGTGAGCGACCACGTCTCTGTGCCGTATGTCATTACTGGCAACACACACCTTTTAATCATAGACTATTTTCTGTTTGACATTTGCAGTATGAACCTAAACAATGAATATTATATCACTTGCTGTCACTTTTCATTGAGTGACATAGGATTCGCAGTATTAATTTATTGAATTTAATATATTAGTAACAGATATTATAGATAAATTTTATGTTTCTGCACTCCTTCTCCATATAAACTTTAACCATGGTAAATCAAATAGACTTCCGTGCACGCAATACGCTTAAAAAGGGGTACAAAGATTTTGTTTCACCTATTTTAATATAATGATAATAGTCATCCTTGCCAATTTCAGCTACAGAGACTTGTTTTACTCTTTAAATACAAATGAAAAGCTTTGGTGTTTAGCTCTAATGTGGCTATCGTATCATATTTTAGCAGTACACGTGCTTTTACAATGTATGCAACTGTGTCTGTAAGGATACCATTTATGTAATTATTTATGATTTTTGCACGCAATCTATCAAAGAATATAAAAAACGTATAGTGCCAAAATATCTTTTATAAAATATTTCATCAAGCTAGCTCAGTCTTATAAATAATATAGTCAGCAGATAGTTGAAACGTTTATTCAGTCACCACAATATATTACATATTCGTAAGTTAGGCTAATTATATAAAATAATAGGAAAACACGACAGTCATTTTTAAAAGACATTCAACGACGCGCTAGCTAGAGAGCTCTTCCCTTCATTCTCCGTGAAATTTAAGAAAAGAACTAAGAACCCTACGCATATACAACCTACATAGAATAATCATAGTACCCAGACGGGAGACGTATATCACAGCGGCGCGGCGTCTAGAAGTATGTACTAGGGCCGGGTTGTCTTACTATACATATACATATTATATACATTACATATTTATGTACATATTCATCGTTATAAATGGTATTTATTAAATAATGATTATAAACAAAATATCTCCTTTTATTCAATCTTTTGCACAAATAAGTGTACCTAAGTATATTAATACGTGCATAGAAAATTTCAGACTGTTCCTTAAAGCATAGTACGCATACGGAGGACTGAAATTTGGCATAGCTAAAGTTTAATAATAGTGCAGAAAGCAAAAATTTATAGATACATAATGAACAAAATATCTGGGCGATCGAACTATGCACGGTATCTTAAAAAACACCTGTCTAAGTAAACTTGAAATGTAAAACGTTATCTAAATACAAAATTCCATCCAGATCGTTGTGTTGGTTTATACAGTGCTAAAGAATGTTAAAATATTTTTTTCTGTGTATGTAAGTTTGCTATTAAAGGAAATTTCAAAATTATTTCATTCATAGTAAGAAATTATTACCTCAGGAATAATAACGAAGACAAGAAGTATAAACCCGATGACCAGATTCACCCAAAAGAGCCAACGGAGGAAAGTGAAGTAGGAAGCGACAACGGACCCAAAGTGTGATTCAATTTCTTTGATACGTAGTTCCCAGGGGATCAGTAAGTTTGATGTGTTGGCTGCTTCACGTTTCAATTGATGCCATTTCTTAAAAAAAAAAATTGGCCGTAACAGGACACCGATAGATGTGAAATATCTTAGTGAATAAAAGAAAGAAACATTGAACTCTAAAAATTGAATATATAGCGTGGCGATGCGTCGCCACGGCATGCATCACCACGCCAACAATAAGGTTTACCCTCGCCTATAGACTGTTACTACGTATAGTACATATATTCCATCATATAGCGTGGCGATGCGTCGCCACTGCCTATATCGCCACGCCAACAATCAAGTTTACCTTTCGCCTACAGATTATTCACATCAAAAATAAGATTTATTCACTACTTCTGCTTTGGTTTCTTAGATAACAATACCTCAGGGGTCGCCGATGTAACATTTCTCTCATCAGTAAATAAATTTAATGATGAGCTTGAACTGTAAAAAATTCTAAATTGGTCCTCAGTACCTTCACGCATAATCTATATTTGGTGATGAGTTGGAGATCCCTCGGTGGTTGTCAATGTTACTGGATTGCATCAGGTATAGCACCGTTATTATGCAACACTAAGATAAAAAATCGGTTGTCTGTAAAGTCGATTTACCGACGATAGTTGATCGTGACAACGTCATAAGAAAATACTGATGGAATGGTATCATTTTTCAAAGGAAAATTGTATTTGTTTGATAGATTTACCTTTATCGCCGCAATTATCGTTGCTATAAACAATTGACTCTACATTCACTTTTCACTGCACTTCATACTTGACGGAAACATGTAAATGTATTATTGTATAGCAGCTGTCCACGCGGACGCATCGCTCACTCAAGTAGGAGAGAGACAGATGTCGAACGCTGCCGAACGCGGAGGCCGATTGTGCCTCTTTGTCGCTCGTTCCACGCTCTCGCTTGCACTTCAAGCCTTAAATCGAACGCCTCAGAGCGAGGTAACGCCGCATGAGACATGTTTTTTCTTGCGTGCAGCCGGCTCCATCGAATTATAAGACGTTGTCACGTCAAAAAGAAATTGTAAACGCAGTGTAGTCCATACTTTTGTCAGATTAAAGAGACTACACAGAACTCCAAAAATTGTGGTAAAATAAGAATAGATAGATGAATTTATTAAAATTTAATTATAGCTTACTC
Organism: Saturnia japonica; assembly: GCA_033032175.1. NCBI lineage: Eukaryota > Metazoa > Arthropoda > Insecta > Lepidoptera > Saturniidae > Saturnia > Saturnia japonica. Next base: position 3,091,097 of record CM065304.1, on the reverse strand, counting down.
ACAGCAGCCAGTAGAATATTAAATCTTGCGTAAATATCCCTAGTGCTTTTGGACTGTGCCAATCTCTCTTGAAGCTGGCCTTCGTGGCGCTTGATGTAACCTTTAGCCTAGAAATTTATAATTAAAAAATGTAAGGTATTTTTGACACGCTCAGTTGAAATTGGTCGTATATTTTAATGAGGCCTTAACTTGTAATGAGATTTGCTATAATTAGAAAAATGTAGTATTATTTTTGAAAATAATCTTATTTATAGCTATTGTGATCGTATAAGTTTTTTATATAATCAAAAACAATTATGGTCTGTGCCATTATAAGGTATGAAGTACTTTACAGTAACAGCTGGTTGAATAAGAATAAGTATAAATTTAAAAATTACATAAGATTACCTGATTTCTTAACATCAAAAATTAGAAGTTTACTAGTTTAGTTTTTATTGTGAATTAGCGATTAATAGCATTCCATGCATATATATATGCATAGATAGAACAATCTAGAAAAATAACTCCGCGAACTTACTTGATGCACTATCTTAAGTTTTCGTCTCATACCCAAAGGCTGCTGTTTAACTGATCCGAGGACCTCCTTGTGAAGATGTATGTTCTGGAATATCTCTTCCTGAGTCACCACTGTCGGCTGTCCTTCTTCTATTGATATCGCTGTACTAAAGTTAAAAAAAAATGTAGAAGTATTATTGAAGAGAATAATTTCAAAAATACTTTACCGTCACTTTTGTTTAACTGTAATTAATATTTTCTATTTTATACATATTACCGCATCCCAGAAAAGTGACTATAATTTTTAAGAACGTTTTGCATTTAAATTTGAGAAACTTAATATCATACTTTCGCAAAATACTATATATAGAGTTTGTATATTAAGGCAATATTTTATTTATTTATTGTCACACCAACGACATATTCACAGAATATTACAATAACAAATATATCACAAGTTAAGGACTGTGTCAAATATCTTTACAGATATGTACATCTTGTTAAACTATGCCGCGGCACAACCCCAATAAAAACAAATTACAAATATGAAGAAAACTACAAATCAAATGAAATAGCAAATGATTCATATAATTTTGAGCGAAATATCTAGAAAGAGCAATTAAAAACGTCAATATCAACATTATTTTTATTAACATCGCTATACAATTCTATAAGGCGATTCAAACGTGAGCAGATATTCCTTCTGAAACGAGCTTTAGAAAAGGTTCTTAGAAAAGGAAATCTTTGTATCTTCCTAGGAACATTTAGATATAATTCTTGTAATACATCAGGGACTAAAATAACTCTGTTAACAAGCATAAGTAAAAGAATAAATTCGAAGATCTTACCTCTGTTTTGCGGCGACATAAGATTAAAGTGCTTTTAATATTATTATTTTTTTTTATTACAAATTATGATTCCTAAAGGAATATTCCATTTGATAAACTTAATGAATTATAAAAGTTCTGTGCGAATTTCCAATACCTAGCACTAAAAGTACTATTGGTATCCACCAACAATCTATGTCACCCTGCCAGCCTGCAGCCACACCATAACAGTGTCAAGTATCTGGATATGCTTATACTGAAACGCGAAATGCCAATTATAGCCATTAAGGTTCGAAAATAACTTACTCTCCGGAGCTAGTTGTGAAAGCCGAAGATCGTCTTCTTTGACGGTTTTCATCAGGTAAGCAAGGAGACGAAGCCCGCCTCGCTCGACCTTTACGAGATCTTCGAACACTCGCGCGGCGTTGGCGTAACACCGCACTGAGGCTAGCAGAATAATCTTCATCTTCCGATACTTCTGTATCATATACATACATAAAAAATCATAATTATTTATTGTATATCACTTCACATTTATACATAAACAGCTCACGATGCAAACATTACTAAGAATCCATGTAAGGATATTGTTACGTTGAGTCGAATTTTCTGAAGAGTTATTTAACCTAATCCCATCTTTCCATAATAGAACCACACAAGGTATGATCCGAAGTTATAGCTTTATAGTAACCCTTTTCTGGGCTTGAACAAAAAGTTTACAATATCATACGGTTGCAGTATCGTGAAGCTGTGGAACCATCTTCCAGTGTATTTCATTCTTCCTATAATATAAGGTTATTATAAGATTATTCACGTTTGAATAAACGTTTACGCATCACAGCAATGAACTATTGATAAATTGTCGAGCTCTCGTTGGTTGTATCTAGTTTTTGATGATAATTTGCCGTTACTTTGACTTGCTACTAAATAAGGAAAATAAATATTGAGAAGTAATTTTTATTAAATATTGTTTGTCAAATGCTAAATCCTATAAAGAATAAAAAATACGGAATTTAGACAATTGTTTTATGTTATATGGGTGGTTTTTTTTTTTTATTTTAGCATATTTTCTACACTTTTATACGCGTTAAGTTATTATACGTGGATCGATATACTAGAAACCATTACGTGAGGGGCCAACGTCACTTATGTAAAGTTTCAACTCAATAGCACAAACTGAGTAAAAACGCCTAAGACATGAAAACACAAACATATATTTAATGTATTAGACTGGTTAGCCTCTACAGAACAACGTAATGATATGTAGTCTATATCGTTCTTCGGACTTTGTTCTGAAAACTTACATTTAATTTATTTGAAACTATATGAAGGACACACATTGGTTGAAATGACTCGCGTTTGATGTAACTATGCCACTAACATTCACGTACACGCCAATATTTGTACAAATACCAATATTGTACAATATAATACCAATAATGTGCATATTTGTACAAATGGATGAACGATGCGCAAACGCATGGAACACTGACATTATTACATCTATACATACAAATAAACAAAATTGAAGTGTGTGTTTATAATTTACTACATGCATATCAAAGTATACATATATACAGGTACCGTATCTATTCTATACATTAGAGAGTCCGTTTGTAATTTCAAAATAACAACTTTTAGCTAAATGCTTATGATATATGCTTATGCTTAAGTATATACGGTACATATAACAAAACTTTTTGTCTGTCTGTTTGTTCCGGGTAATCTCCTAAACGGTTGCACCAATTTTGATGGAACTTTCATTAGCAAATAGCTGATGTTATAAGGAGTAACTTAGGCTACTTTTATATTAGAAAAATAATTACGGTACCGTGTAAATGAATAAAACTGGTCATGGTGAATGGTTACACTGAGTAAACCTAAAGAGATATACACATCAAATTAATGTACTACATATTTATAAACATTAAAAAACATACAAAAAAGTTTCACTTGCTGACATGTATATATATCTATCTTCTAAGGATCACCCACTATAAGCATTTTTGTCTATAAAACAACCGGGAGCGGGGTAGCACGATTCGCATGTGTGCCCGATATATTGCATTCTGTATACCATTTCCATTTCTTTATTTTTTCGATGACAGCTCATGTGAAAACTTGAACGAACGTCTTTTTTACATTATGTATGCATTATTATTTAAAAATATGACGTTTACACACGTACAAGGTTATACCAGAGTCGGAGAAACTGATAGGGATGGAGCTATATCGATAAACGTAACACGATAACATACCCGATATTTTTTTACAAAATGTAAGAAACTAAACTACTGCCGGATACTTTTGTACAAATTTATTAACTAATATTATATTTCATTACAAGATGTTACACGTATTAATTCTTGATTAATAATGCCAACTTCAAAATTTTCGAAGCTGTTGTAAAATAAGTAGGTATAGGTAGGTACACGACAATGAAACGAAATAATTATAACGACAGGTAACCTTTATTTATTTATTTTAATCAAAATCTGATGAATCGTCATTGTCACTCGATATATGTGATCGATATCATTACTTATTTGGTCACAACACCACAACTATCAAAATAGAACTGTCATCGAGAAAATAAAGAAATGGAAATAGTATAGTCCACGCGAGGGCGTATCCTTCGCGGGTCTACCTCTCAATAAACAATTATTAAGCGTTCGAACTCATTCCAATTCTACGGCAAGGACTACATCCGAGCTCAAACAAGGGTACTAAAATAAAAGAAAAAATTTGTTCGATCGTCTATAAATTATCAAAATGAAAATTGACTAAACGACCGCCTGGGGTGAATTGTATATTAGCATATTCGCAAGATTAAAAGATGGCTCGAAGAACATTGTGTCGTTGTTTCGATACCTGCCTGGAGCAGGAGCCTAAACTTTGAGTAACAAGACACATCGTGATATGACTATAGTATGGTCGTAGATTATGTACTAGTTCTCTTCGACTCGTCTCGACTCTCGAGATTAAATTTATAGATAAACAGTTGCGTTTAAGATACAACCTCTGTTCCAGATTTAGTCTGAAACAATCTAACAGAGATTGTGGATGTCTCACATCGGATAAGGCTGTGGTCAACACACATTAAATTATTCTAATGTTTTTTTTTATAGTAGCACTTCAATTGTCGTCACTTCACCTGATGGTAAAAAGTACAATTCAAATACAATGGCGACTACCGAAAGATAGGCAATCCATCACTGGTCGTCGCGATCCAGTTAGGAACATCTCCCTACCGCCCATGACTACTGGATGGATGGTTTAAGCCTACCACAATAGCGGATGTTCATGTTACACCTTGTACGTAATTATCGCGTCCTACAACTCAGCAAAATAATTATACGCTTCGTATGACTTCAAAATGAGTACCTAATACCTAAATCACATAAATATGTGACTTATGCATGTAATCAAAAAAGTTTAAAACAAAACTTACCACCAGCGGACGGTGAAAACTTGACTTCGTTGTTGATTGGTGTGTCTGAGGGTAGGTGATATAGGTTGACACCCGAGGAAGTCATGCTGCCGGGATCTGCCCACGTTACCGACAACCTGTCCACAGAAGGTTGAGGCGAAGACAGTCCTTGCTCACAGGATCCCTAAGTTTAATTATTCTTTAAATTATACAAGTTCTACTCCACGATTACATACGTGATAAATTTATTGAAGTATAATGTCGTGCCGCCGCCAATGCAGCATCCTTGTAGCGTATCGTTGTTTACACTTCCCGTACACAGCTACTACGGCAACTACACTACTCACTATTACAGCTTGCCAGATTGTTTGGCATTTATGGTCACTGCTTGGCTCCTGACAGACTTAGCATAAATTTCTATAGGCTATAGCTTTCTTAATAAAACAGGTTACAAAACACAAAATTAAATTTTTCAAACCAAATTGTTAGTTTCTGAGATTTAGCACGTTCAAACAAATAAATGAATTTTAAAACATTATTCGTATAGCTACAAATATTATTACAACACAAAAATAAAGAAATATTAAATTCCGTCAAATTCAATACGTCACTCTTAAAGCCCTAGCCAAAAGTAGCTTTTTTACAATCGGTAACACTAAAATGTATGGATTTTTCATATCTCATCTTTCAATCACGTGATCAGATATATCAATTCTAAAATTTTATTTTGTTTTTCGTTAGCATTAAAGATTGTAAATAAGCAATTTGGATAGCTTGGTATCTTAACTTTGGTGTTTTAGGATACTTTCGCACAAGCGCTTTTACAGTGCCGTTAAAAAAGTGTTCAAATAGAATTAATGGCAAAGAGTTTATTACCGTTTCCAAGAAGTTTATCTGTTCTAACAAATAAATTTTTTGAGCGAGATCTATATTGATAATTTATATCTCAGTGTGCAGTTAAAAACCTAACTAGATTATGCAAGCGGTCACGCAATCTTAGCTGCATTTCGTAGTTATTTTTTATTCCTCTTTGCCCCAGAAATAAATACACATGATTTTTTTAAGTATAAGGTTTTGTTTTAACGGCATTAACCAATATATTTATATAGTTTAATAGTAAACCAACATTGTAAGAGTTGCAGTGGGCTTAAATCTGTTTCCTAAAAACGCTTCTACGAATACATTCCATTATGATATGGTAAATGTCCTCTAAAATAACACAAGCGGTACAACTGGGAGATTGGACTTTACCTGTCATGAAGGTAAAGTTTGATGAAAATAGAACTTGCGCCCTTAAGGTTCTGTACTACTTTTACATAAATATTGTTTGTATAATATCTGTAGAAGAACTATTGCAAAGGGAGGATCCTCCGACCAGACGGTGTTATGTCTGGCGGGCAGCTGCCCAAAGGTTGTAGTTTTTTTTTTTGAACTGTCTACACTGTTCGACTTAGGGGCCCTATCCAAAAACAGAGCCGCTGCGGCTTTTATAGCTTCATCGAACTTGGGGGCAAGCGCTTAGGGCACTCAGCCGCGAATGTTTTTGACGACTCGCACGAGAGTGCCAGAGTGGCCGAACCTCGGCTCGGGCGGTCGTCGCGAATGCGAAAAGGTCGCGATCTATCTAATTCCCTACTCCTACAAATTCGAGCTAACTAACATATACTCATATGCACGTTCCCCTCCTCCTGGGAGGAAGGAGTGGACCATGCGTATGTGTATTTAGTAATCGGAATGGTTTTTCTACACTAACTAGCGCATTAGTCTAACTAGCGCAAAAAAATAAAAAAAAAGGTCCCTTACAGAACCTATGTACCTGTGTGATGTGCACGTGTGTATGTTCATACGTGTGTAATGTTGTATGTGGGTAGCTAAGTGTTGCACGTATAGTGTCACTTGTATCGCGCGGGCGGCTGCCTGACCCCCAGGACTTCACACCGAGGAACGGACCTAGGCTTGGGTTGCCGCTAGAGAGGGTGGACGTGACGGGTGTGCGGGAGCGAAGTTGACCGCCCGTCCTCTGCGGAGAGAGAGAGGCGGTGGAATAGAACGCGTACGGTTGTAGTCAGGTTCTTGTATATATACTCAATTGAAGAGTTAATTTCTATAGCGCGATGTAGGATGCGTCGTATGTGGCTCGATAGATGTCGCTATGTGTCGCTATGTAGATGTCGCTACAATATCCATATATTATTTGAGATGCCGCGTGTTTAATCGACAAACTTTTATTTTTCATGTGCCCGCATAGCACACTTTTAAAATTTTCAATAAATAAATCGTTATCATGTATTAATTCCAAACAGAATGAACCAGAAATTCCATATCTTGTACCTAAAGACCTCTCTTCGTGACAATTTTTAAATATTCTAGGTCCCTGGGACACTTCCTCTATAAGTTTTTATAATTTGTCTGCCAATGGGACTTTAGGTGCTCCGTTTCGTGCGTCTATTTAATGACCGCTCTATGTGACGGGTAAGAGCTATTATACCTTTTCACCTATGCAAACATACAAACCCCTACAGGACTTCTAGCATGAAAGTCTGTGCTATTTCTTTATTATTAATTTCAACTAATATACATTGAGAAAAAGGGGCTTGAAAGAGACAACAAACATACGAGCAACAGAGTGATCCTATGAGGTTTTTTTTTGTTTTTATTATGCCATGCGGAACCCTAAATACAATTAATCTTGTATGTACATGTATATAAATTCGCAGAGCAAAGAACTTTTAAGGTTTACAGGTAGATACTTTATAATAACAAAGAAAGGGAGACAGAAAAAAGTAAATTTAAATCATACAAATTACAACTGCTAAGAGTTATAACATACTAAATTACCACTGATGTGATAACTACTGGAAACGACACCGTGTATATTATTTTTTTAATCATTTTCCATTTATACTGCAGAAGCATTCGCCACAGCCAATTATTTGTTTCTATATAAGTGACAGTACTATTTTAATATCGCGTTTATTTTCTTCAATTTTCAAGCCAATATGAAAGTACATATATTATATTCAACGTAGGGTTGTCACATTAAGTTGAGGCTACCTTATATGACCTTCATAATGTGAATATTGGTTTCATTATTTCAAATTCCCCTCCCTTGCTTAATAATTTAAAAAAGTACCTAAAGCGACACCAAATTTATATAATATAAGGTAAAATAATGCAATTCTATGACTTGAAAACAAATCACTGCATGAACAAATCTATTACTGGCCGAAAACACCGTAATACTCGTGATTTGCAAGTAGTAACTCGAGTGAATAATATTTATCAAGTAATGTAGCGTCTAGGAAATCCGTTCCCGCATGACTGCGGGATCGAAATCATCAATCCCGCGAATTCCGCGCGATTTGTGGAACTGAAAATACCTCTTTGTTCTATGTATATATGTTTATGAATTTATGAAGTGAAAAAACACTTTTTTATTATCTGTTAAAAGTATTTCCGAAGAAATTATAAAGTATTTAAAGTTTCATCTTTTCAATTCGACACTATTTTGTCACACATAAGTATACTCTACGACGGAAAGCGCACGCTCAGTTTCGAACTTTGATTTGATTATACTAAAATTACTCTAGTGCTTAGTTTTCCAATAACGAATTTAAATATTTTGTAATTTAAATCTGTAAATATTTAATTAAGTCACGGTTCTATATAGTTGATTCTACTACTTAAAAACAACATCGTTATCTAAAACAACGCGTGTCGAAAACTAAGAAAATCATTTTATCTGTCAGTTAATATAGGCCATGGGCCTACAGAGAAATAAGATCATAAGTTCATGAGTGAATAAATACTTAGAACGACGTCTATGCCCATTTATGTTCGTATTACATTTTTATTTCAGTTTTACCAATTCCGCGGAACCCGCAAAATTTGTGCGAGATTGTATTCCCTAGTCGATTCTGATTGGTAGAAGAAAAAATATTTCGTATCATTAAAAAATAACAACAGAAACATTATCTACTCAGCACATGCGCGTCAATCGCACTATAATTTTAATTTGGTATGTCTGTTCTAGAAAGTCCACAAATTAATTCAATGCAAATTAATTTCATTTACCAGTTTTACATCGTAACGACGCGATGGTGTGTAATTAATTATCACTTAAATGTATGTCTGATTTTAATTTTGTTAGTGCCTTTTAGCATCGTCGCGTGATCGTACATGCTACCTTTTAAATTATCGTATTAAGCATGTGACGTAGTAATTACATAAGTACAAATACAAGCAATACTCTATAGCTAACCGGTTGCGGTGAATGGTTAGAGTCATAGATTGTGGGTTCGATTCTCGATAACACTATTTTTTATTGGGCTAGTCAAATTGCCAAGCGATGCTGATATTATATAATATAGCCTATGCGCAAATAATAAGTCGCACTTCAAGAAATAATAGGATTGGTCAATAGTTAATACGATATTATACATTTTAATGTTAACATGGTAAATTCTAAAATATTTTTTTCATATACAACTAAGGTGGTAAACAAGCATACGGACCGCCTGATGGTAAGTGGTTACCGTTGCCTATGGACGTTTGTAATACCATAGGTACCTATTACATAATGCGTTGCCGACCTTGAGCCCCTACTCCAAAAAGCCCTGGAACCATAATCACCGCAACTTGCTTTGTTTTATCTATGAACCACACACGAACACAACCGCGCGACATGCTACCTCGCAGAGCTATCGGCCAGCCTCGATACCGTGCCTTACCGTTTTTGCAACATTTTTCATTTATGCTTCGTTTCTATTGGACGTAACGTAATATTATATAGTCTATAGCCTACCCAGATAAATGGGCTATCCAACACTAAAATATTTTTTCCATTGAAACTAGTGGTTCCTAAGAGTAGCGCGTTCAACCAAAGAAACTAACAAACTCTTCAGCTTTATAATATTAGTATAGATTGAGCGGGTTGGTAGGAATCTATGCCAAACTGTGTAGCTACCACCATACACTAGTTAATAAACCCGTCTTAGTGGTTTATATTCAGCGTCAACTGATAGTATGTACAGTGAAATGGAGACCACCGGGAGAAGATCAGCAATCCAACGGCGGTTACCGCTGTCATGCTAGCCTGACAGATTCAGATTCTAATCTCTTCAGATTACGTTTGAAGGACCCGATACCACTATAAAAAGAAAAACTATTATACAATACTTATAATATTACGCGGATATGCCGACTTGTATACAGCGTTGTACGCGAGATCGACAAATGACAGCAATGAATTTGGTGAAAGTGATAAAAATACACCAAATCATCCCGAAACAGGAGTTACCTAACCAAGGCACTATGACAAGTATTTACCACAACATGTTATCTAATAAATGCGTCTAAATGTACAGAATAAGTTTTTTTTTTGTCGTTAGTTTCACTGTGAATTTTATTATAATGAAGTACCGCTGACGCATCATTTCATAATACATCAAAAGAAGATTTTGATGATAATAATATGGAATATGGATTTTTGTAAAGCATATCGAATTGACCGTTATGTTATGAATATTTGCTGAATATGATAATTTAAAAGTTGTTTTGAAATTAGAAAACAAACAATTTTCAACAAAAAATAAAAGCAACCGATGTATCTTTGAAGTTGAAGGCTCAATTCCAATTAAATTAAAATGGGATTATCCTTAAGGTATCCGCTATCCAAGAAAAAAAGAATTATCCAAATCAGTACGTAAACATAGTTATAGCTGAACATCCATAAAAAAATATATACATTCGAATTGAGTAACCTTCCGTCTTTTATTGAAATTGGTTAAAAATATAAAATATTTAGTAAAATAATAATAATAATACTTATAAGTGCAACTCAATGTAGCCGGCAATATGTGTATGGTAGTCGTTTCCTAGTCGAAAATGATTGTCCTGTACCCAAACCGTTAAAGTTTTTACTAAATGCAATTCACTGGAATTTTCATACATAGTATTATAGTAAACACAATCGGTACTGCATATTTCAAAACATCCCCTGTATCATTTTGTACCCAATTATATTTTATACTGAATTCATAGTTAAATTAATTTTTATAACAAATTGCGAAAATCACATAAAAAATATCTACTTAATAAATAAATAAGTAGACAAAAATTTACTTAACTAAAAAAAATACAAATAGATATTTACGAAGTCTGGTGATAGTTTTCAGTATTTTATTTACATTTACTTAGATACTGTAAAATGTTATATTGCACCGTGATTTTACCGATATGGAACAGATACCAAACGAAGATAACCGTTTATTACCGAGAAATAAACTTCGGAAAAAAGTTAAAATATTTTTTTAAATCACTTTTCGATCGAATAGATAGTTACAGGTTGTGCCGTGTCCGCTCATACCGCCTGGCGGACTGCAGTGCGTTTATCACAGATCGACTGAAGTTGAATAAGGCTCAACGCACACAATCAATGATGGAAAGTTAACGTCTAACTATAGATACAGGTTATTCAAACCAGCTTGTCACACCAAAATTTATGTAATTAATTTGTATTTTTGTTAGAACAATTTCGCAGAAACAAAAATTGTATTTATAAAAATGTGCAATTATGGGACGCCTGGCGTATGAAGCATATAAATTCAATCATATTATTTAATAATAAAATTGTTCAGATAGTTATTTATAAAATATAATATCAATGTTATTTAATTAATTTATAAACATTTTAACATCAATAACACAATGACTGAATTAAATAACTGTTTAATTTCTTTGGAAAACATAGTATATGCATTTTTTTGTATTTAATAAACAAAAACGAAATGCCCCAAGAAATCTTTTACTTATGATTATAAAGTGTTAAAATATTTCGTTTGTGGGCTTGCCTGCCTATCTCGCCTAGCAAAGGTCGCATGAAGTATCGGAACAAATGACATAAAACGAGTGTAATAGATGAATCTCAAAATAACATTCTGTTATTTTAAATGTATGACATGTTGCTCGCAAATTTTTAAAACTTAAGCCAATAAAAAGGAACCATTTGTAATCGCACTCCTATTAAATTCATTTCTGTATTTACATACTTACGACGGGAAAATGTAATAGACGACCTAGCTGATCTTATTTCTTTGTACATACCTGTATCGCGCGGGCGGCATCCAGACCCAAGGGTTTTATACCGAGGAACGGACCTAGGCATGAGTTTCGAATGGTCTAGGACCAATATCTACGACTTGTATAATACGGTTTATAATAAAACTTTATTGTATAACTAATTTTTGACCAAATTGCACGTCTAAAATTTAATAAACCTATAAAGCTTTTATAATTACAGCAGAAGAATAGTGATATTTTTTTATTATTTGTCACTTAAACTCTTTTCATTTATGCATGTTACTTTAGTTATTTGTAGTACACAAATAACATAGCATACTTACTTACACTACCTTCAAACGAATGTTTAAAACAGCTTAAGAGTTTATTATGTTAAAAAATAATAAATAAGTGTAGTAAAACATTGTTATATAAGCTATGATACAAGCCACTATTATAAGTTAAATCTTTATCGCTATTTGTAACAAATATAAAAATTATTTTTATATATTTTAAAGTTCATAAAAAAAATTAAGCATGTTTTAAATATTATGAAACAATTTTCCATCTCCACTGGACAATTCAGATTTTGCTACACATAGCAAATACATCTCCCGTCGATATACAGTTATAATTTTCTATTTACGAGCCTATAAATGTATTTTATGTGATATATTGTCCAATCAATGCATCGTTTGCCTAATAAAGTTGGTAAACGTAGATAGCTTAATTTCTAGCTACTAAGAAAAAAACACGCAAATATTAATTTTTTTTTATTTATTTATGAAAATAATATATTAATTTACAAGAATGCCTGTGCGAGAGAAGCCTTACAACCGTAAATTAATGTAGCCCGAAGCTTGTTATTGGGAGGTGTGGTCAGATATAACTTCAATTCGTGTACATTCACAAACAAAATTCTAAAACATAATTAATTTTCATTTTATTACCTTTTGGCTAAATACTATGTTATGTCTTATGTTTTTGTATAATATTTTTAATTCTCACTGAACAAAAAACTAAAGCCTATAATGATCCTGTGAAAACCATTATAGTTTGGTTTTTTACCGATTTAAAAAAAGTCGAAGGTTACTCAATTGGAATGTATTTTATTAATGGAGATTCAGTCATAAAATCTTTGTTTATAAACCCATTTTTGGATGATTCTTTTTTTGTAGGATAGGGGACCCCTCAAGGTCCCTTTTCAATTTCATTAGCATTGCACCTTAAACTTCCAAGATACACCAGGAAATTTTTCAAAACCATTTAAGTTGGTTTACTTTTATATTAAAAATTGTCTTGCTACTCATTAAATTAATAAAAAGAATTCTTTGATACGTCTTTAACTAAGTTCAGTGACAAAGATCCTGTACCCATAAAATTTATTAAATTGTAGCAGAAGAATTATTACAATAAATTTAACTAACTAATATAACAAGTAACAACATCATCTCATATAATATTTTTTTTTTATTTAATACCCCGAGCTTAGTTGTTGATTACGCAACAATTACATTAAACATTATAACATAGAAGAAAAAGAAGTAAAACCTCCAGAATTACTAATAGTATTGATAAAAAACCTTTACACTGTACACATAGAATTTTATTTAATACCTAAACGATATGGGCATTTTAAATTATTAAATTTTATATTGCAATTATTGCGATCGATTTCACGGCCGGTTGCTAGTTTAGTGTAATTTTTATGACGCAAATTGTTTGAAACAATATTAAATATCTAACCTAAAGAGGTAACCATAAATGTTTTACAACCACTAGCACTTTAATGCAAAAGTGCTCTAATAGAAACCCAATTCATATAATTTCTGCCGATGACTGTACCCAATGATTAACTTCAAATTAACACGCTAAATAGTAATTTATCCTATTTTGTGATCCAAAAAATCTTATTTATTCCCATATAAATTTCTAATATACGTAATTATACTTAGCAGAAATCATACAAGTAATAATTTGTAATTTAAGAAATTGCTGTGTTTTTCAATAATTTTTAAAAATATAATACCATTTCTTCTGCTGAAGTTAAATTGGCTTAATTGAATAGAGTTCAGCAATAATATTGGCATTAATATTTTTTATTTTTTCTCGTGATTTATTAATCGTATATGATTACTATGTACTATGTACTTTAATATGTTCACTGTATTATTTAAAAGTAAAATGTTGTGTTATGTTTATTTATAGGTCCCTCGAAAACATCTAAATTATATTCATTATTTTAATAATAAAAAATATCGTAACCGAACTCTATAAAATGAAATATCAACTTTGCAAAAGGTTTTATTTAAATATTTATTTAAAGTTACCTATAAAGGTTTTATCTCTTTTTCTTACTTTATTACGTTATTATTTATTAAAGTTAGTTTTTGGAAATCAATCCATCTGAAATTAATTTCCTTTCTTTAAACACTGGATCTTTTAAGATTTGTAAATTGTAACAAATATTTTTGTAATTCTCATTACGTGATCTAATAATTATACTAATAATAATAATAATAATTTAAAATAAAAAATAAATTAATTAAAACTAATAATAATTATTTTGCTTAATAAAATTCTTTAAACCGAAATCCATAGTTGGACACAGGGGAGGCAGCCAAATCATATCCTATACGCAAATTGAGTAAAGAAGCTGGGTGTGAGTGTATGGTGGACCTGTGAAGGCATTGTTCTTTACAACACCTTGAGACTTGGTTCACCTAGCACCACAATTGGCCGAAATCGTATGGCCAGTCGTAAAACATTGCTTCTTCTGAGGCATGTATTGGAACATCTTGTATACTAGACTACTGGTGCGTGGTGCTATCACATTTTTTCAGAACAGAACACAGCAGTGCGAAAACTGCTGCTTTGGCAATGAAACAGGTGAGTTTTATTATCCTGAATTTTAGTAATTTATATTTTCTAAACCTTACATGACTATACTATGTTTTTTTATTTTATTTTAAAGTAAGTGAGAGTCACGTGACACAAGATAATAAAGTTCCAGAACGCTATAATGGAGTCGACAGTCGTACGCGCTGATTAACAATGCTTTTTAGGGATGGCACTAGTAAAAAAACATGTGTGCAGTTTACAAGCGGTAGAAGTGAAATCTTCAGAAAATATAAAAGTATCTTCTTTAAAATTGATTTTTAAAATATCTTCTCTAAAAGCTATTTAAAAAAAATCTAAATCAGCGGAACTCAAACCACCGACCATTCGTACTGTATAAGTACAAGTCTGGTCCGAACACCGCTAGGCCAATTGACAACGATCATTGTTGTGAATATCAGAACTTGCATTAACCGTGATTTGATCGTTTGCATAATAATATCGTATAAGAATAATATAATCTAAACTAATTTCGTTCAGTCGAGTTAATTCTTTTAATTTCTAATTATATTACAACACTACCAACCGCCCGCGATTTATTTCGCGTAAATAGCAATAGTTACAAATATAAATAACCTAGGTTCCTAAAGTACTTATACTGTATCTTCTTATTAGTTTCGGATCAGTAGTTTCAGAGATTACACCCAACAAATAATTTTATTAGATTTCTTTCTTTATTATAATACTTTTGTTGCTGTTGTGTACTGCCTCATTAGCCCAGTGGTCGTAAGTGCGACTGCTATGATCGAGGTCCTGGGTTCGAGATCGAACAAAGTGTTACTGAGTTTTTAAATGAAATTCTCAGTAGCAGCTCGGAGTTTGGCTTTGTGCCCGATAAATGGCAATAGGCTCGCCCCCTATTACATGGGACCTAAAAACATACACGGCGAACTGTGTGTGTGCATTGGTACACCTCTGCCTAACGCTTCTGGGATACAGGCGTGATGGTATGTTATGTTAGGTTGTAATAAATATCCACTTATATATTACTTGGTATAATGGAGAGTTCCGATTTGGTCACTGTTGCGAACGGACGTGTCGCTCCGTTTTCAATTTTGACCATCACGTGACTATTATTTACGATTGTATGTTTGGAATTTTATTTCAAATATACTTTGGTAATATCAAGGTACACCAAACGGGTGTCAAACGCTCGCGGTAAACCGCACTTTTCGGTGCGACTTGCTGTTTTTTTTTGTAAATCCACGGTTTTGTGGTCGCTCACTGGATACCTGACGGTGCTAACTAAAGTGAGCGGGGCGTGACCCGAGCAGCCCGCTGGTTGTCTCCTTCAGAGGCAAACAGCCAGACTCGGACGGGCCTGGGAATCTAGGCCTTTGCGGTTATCGCATAGTCTTGCCCCAGGTGTCTCCTGCCAAACCCTCCGATCCTGCACACTCCATCCCCGGGAACCTGTTTGGGCCTAGCCCGGTTTAATTACCGGTCTGCGTCCTCAGTCCCGGGCTTGCTAGGGTTCCTTAGGGCCGATAGGTTCTTCCTGTGTGTCATTGCACCTTGACCACAGGACTCTTGCCCGACTCGGATAGTCGTATTTAATTTTTGGCGCACCCCCCTGCCCCTAAGGCAGGGAGGCCTCAATTAAAAACATGTCCCAAAGCCCACCCAATGCCGCCGAGATGGCAAATATGATGAGCATGAACGACCTGGTTGCCTGCATATGTCAGCTCCAGGACAAGATGAAGGCGATGGATCTCGCACATCAAAAGTACCGAAACTTTATGTTCGTGCGATACCCTACGGCTGAAGACGAGTTTTTCGACTCGTTGACAAAAACTCCGAGTGTGCGTCGCACCGCTGCGACCACAGCCAATAAGGGGGCCGCTTATGCGAGCGGTGCGCCCTCTGCCGGGACAGCCGGGCCGACTGGCGCCGCGCCAGTAACCGCCGCGCCTCCACGTGTCGCGTCGTGGAGAGACGCAGGCAACGTCGCGCGTCCGTCCGCCGCGACCAATCAGGGGGCCGCTTCTACGAGCGATGCGCCCTCTGTCGCAAATATCGCAACCGTCAAGCCGACTGACGCGGCACCCGTCGGCGCCGCGCCTCCACGCGTTTCGTCGTGGAGAGACGTAGGTAGCGTCGCGCGTCCATCCGTCGCGTCATCCGGGGCCGTAGCCACGCCCCCAGTCCCGACTAGCCATTCGCGCGGGTCAAGTCCCGCCTCCGTTAGGCGAGGGCCGCGCAATTCGCGGTCCCAATCCAGGTCGGCTAAAAATAGCCCATACGTTCGTCCCGCGCGTTCCACAGAAACCGCGGTGAAAACAAACAATTCTTTTTCGGCCCTTCTGGTCGAATTAGACTCGCCCGCGTGCCCGGATTCGTCTCCGGAGATGGATACCGCGGCCCCAAATGACGGTTTTACCGTTGTCGCGTCGCGCAAACGCCCGTCGCGAATTAGTCCAACTGCGCAACCGTCTCGCGCAACAAAAACCGTGAAAACGGTCAGTGGCGCCGTCGCCTCCGCGTCCTCCGCGCTCCCCGCACCCGCTGTCGGGAAAAAAGAGCGCCCCCCACCTCCTATTATCGTCCGGGACAAAGCGGCCTGGACGACTCTGGTAAATGAGTTGCGCAGGCTTAACCTGCCATACCACAAAGCTCGAAATACCCTTAATGGTATTTCCGTTACGGTGAGTTCGTCGGATACTCACCGTAAATTCACTGCCCTCCTCCGGGAGAGAGGGCTTCAATTTTTCACTTACTCCCTTGCGGAGGAGCGCGTCCTCCGCGTGGTGATCCGCCGTATTCCGGTGGAAGTCAGCCCCGCGGAGGTGTGCTCCTCGCTCGCGGAGCAAGATTATCCTATCCGAGAGGTACATAGAATGTACAACAAGGAGAAGCGGCCTCTACAAATGGTAGTGGCCATCCTAGACCTTTCCCCCGAGGGAAAGGCAATCTTTCAATTGGAAAATGTATGCGGGCTCTCCGGCGTCACCGTCGAGCCCCCATACAAAACCCACATGCCTTCGCAGTGTCACAACTGCCAGCTCTACGGGCACGCCGCCCGTAACTGCCATCTTCGTCCGCGGTGCGTCAAGTGCCGAGAGGACCACCCGACTAGGGAGTGCACGCGCGAGCGTGACTCCACCACCCCCCCGAGCTGCGTACTGTGCGAAGGGGAGGGGCACCCTGCGAATTATCGCGGTTGCCCCAAAGCTCCGCGCACTACGCGGCCTCGGTACCAGAGGCAGGCGGCCCCCCGGGCGGCGCCTCCCGCCTCAGCCCTCCGAGCGCAACCCCTGCTGGCGCCAGGGGAATTTCCTGCGCTTCCAGTGCCTCGCCAGATCCCGGCCGCCGCCGGCCCTCCCGCGCCTCGCGGTCAATCACAACCCGTGCGTTCGGTTCCGAACGCATGGGGGCCCCGTCGCCCTAATCCACAGCCTCGTATGGCGACGAACAATTCCGCGCCCCGCACTCCCTCCAACGTTGCGAGCAATGACATCATGATCTTGCTCCTTCGTGAACACGGCATTCAGGAGGTCATGGACTACAATGACCACCTAGAGCATTACGGTCTCGTCAAGACCATATGCGCCTTCCCCCGCCTCGTCGAAACGTTACACCGTCTCGACTCTGAAACACGCGACCACCCGGCATAAACACCGGCCGCGCAAAATTTTATTCTCGTATGTACAATAAAATATACCGATTCGTCTCTCCAAATAGAGCGTGACAGCGCCCACGCCCGCGTAACCACCGTTCTCTCCGCAGAGGACGGGCGGTCAAATTCGCTCCCGCACACACTCCATACGTTCACCCTCTTTAGCGGGTGACCCAAGCCTAGGCCCGTTCCTCGGTATAAAACCCTTGGGTCAGGCATCCGCCCGCGCGATACAAGTGACACTATACGTGCAGCACTTAGTTACCCACATACAACATTACACACGTATGAACAAACACACGTGCACACCACACAGGTACATAGGTTCTGTGAGGGACCTTTTTTTTTCTTTTTTTACGCTAGTTAGTTAGCGCTAGTTAGTGTAGGAAACATTCTGATTACTGAATACACATACGCATGGTTCCTTCCTTCCTCCCAGGAGGAAGGGAACGTGCCTATGTGTATAATTGAGTTAGCTCGAATCGTAGGTGTAGGGATTCAGTTAGTTCGCGACTTATTTGCGTACGCGACGACCGCCCGAGCCGAGGTCCGGCCACTCTGGCGCCCTCGTGCGAGTCGTCCTTATAACTTTCGTGGCTGAGTGCTCTCCGCGCTCGCCCCCAAGTCCGGTGAAGCTGTAAAAGCCGCAGCGGCTTTAGGGCCCCTAAGGCTAACAGTGTAGTCAGATCTAAAAAAAAAAAAAATACTTGGTATAATACTAAATCCACAGTTCGATGGTCACCACCATGTAGATAGTCACTTTCATAGAATTATAACTTGGGGCTTCGATTAATACAGTCTTTATTATATGAAGAATGTAAATGGGAAAATAAACAAAAAGTATACTGTGAGTTGTCATCCCTGTAGATTCATTACATTAACCGCCATCCCCGCTGCACCCCCAACCCTCGAGTTTAATACCACTCCGCATAATAATTAAGAAGTGATTTTTTTACGAACGATTCTCGAAGCTACGGTCTCGGTCGATAATTTACCACTCATTTATTGGTATTTAGTACTGTAAAGACGATAATGAAGTATTTAGCGTTTTTACAGCACTTCGTCCAACTTCGTGAATGACTCTTCTTTTCCGACATTTTGAACACTGTTGATTATAATTCATAGAGCGACTATGGGATGGAGTTTCACCACAAATCGCCTCGATGCTAAATGAAAACATAACCCAAGAAGGTGAGTTTATTTAAAATCTAGACAGTTCCCATACTTGCATACAGCTTGCCAGATTTCTCGACTTTCATGGTTACTGTACCATTTGTTAAGTTCGTAGCATGAAGATATAACTTACTTCAATAAAAAGGTTATAAAATTCAAAAAGAAAAAAATAAATATAGACACACAAAAAAACTCTTGAGCGTATAATATTATGATATATGTATATCTTATTTATATTTTATTATTATATAATCTTTTAATAGAGGGCATTTATGAATGTCAAAACTATTACCGATTCGGAAAATATCCAAGTTAATGAGAAGGACCGGCTAGAAACTCGATCAGGCTTATAGTTTTTTTTTAACTTACTCACTTATAACGACATTTCTGAAAGTATAGTTTCGATTGACTTGATATGTAGCATAGTTACTCCTTTCGCGACTCACTAAAAACTTATTTTACGAAAATCCCAACTAAGATTTTAACACGGGTGAAAGTACAGCAAGTAGTGTATTTAAGTCAATAGAGCTATATGATATCCCCATTAATTAATTAATGACCCAGTGCGCTATATCTAGCTAACATTTAGTAATTAACTAAGATAGCTCTAAGCAAATAGGGTATTAAGTACAACTACATTTGAATTTTGAAGTGAATATTAGTTTTCCCTAATTGACTATGAACTGTGTTTAACGCGACCCTGCCTTGATTTACTTTGGACCAATTACGTTGTGTTTACATTTTTATGAATTTACATTGGTTTCAGGTTTATGTGGACTTCGCATCTCTATCGTAAAAGAACCTGGAATCGGAAAAGCGGTGGTTTGAATTAGAACTGTATAAGCGCTCTGAGCTAATTTTACAATTAGCCAATGAGCCAGTGGTCGGCAGTTTTTTAATAATCCGCTCTTAAATTGAAAGTCTACCCCCAAAGACACATCAATCTATTCCAGAAGCTGGAATTGAAATCTAGTCCAATTTTAGAATTACCTTGTCAACAGTAGATGCAACAATGGCCTATGTTTTGATTATTGAAATAAAAAATAATAATTTGCTCCATATCGTGTAGTCTCTCAAAAGACTCTAATATTATATTTAAAGCATATTGACCATGTTTTTTAGATCTGACTATACTGTTAGACATAAAGGCCCTGAAACCTCCGACGGCTTTAAAAGCTTCACCGGCCTTGTTGCCAATGTATCTACACGAGCTAAACCTTTGCCTTTATAGGACATTATTGGGATTACCACGATTCTACAATGTATCTAGAACGTTTGCGTATCGGGCATAATTTTATGCCCTCATGCGCAAGAGAATGAAATGGTAGTGCGTGCGTTCATGAAAAACGGACTATCGGTTGTTGTACGATGATGTGAAAACATCGTTAAAAAATACCGGTCAGTGATGTTTTTTTAAATAATTTAAAAAATATTATATTATTTACATTTAATGTAACCATTAATTAATTAGTTTATATTATAGTTTACTCCTATGTAATGAGCCCTTGTTGCCTTTTAAATAAATACTATCGATCGCCCTAAGGCCGAAATTCGACCAGCGACTTTTTCATCATAGACTATTTTCTGTTTGACATTTACATTATTCATAAACAATGAGTATTATCTACATCACTTGCTGTCACTTTTCGTTGTGTGACAATGTCAATATTTTGGGGGGTCCAGTTCAATGGCACTGGTCGGTTTAGGATTCGCAGTATTAATTTATTTTATTTAATATATTAGTAACAGATATTATAGATACATTTTAGCTTTTTGCACTCCTTCTCCATATAAACTTTAACCATGCTAAATCTCACAGTCTTCCGTGCACGCAATAAGCTTCAAAAGGTACCGAAAGCTCTTGCTTCACGTATTAATATATAGATAATAATATTATTATATAATCACTTCAAACATTTTCTAAATTAAGCCATAAAACTACAATCACTTTGAAAAATATAACTTTTATCATGACGCACCAAAGAGAATCTCATTTATATATATTTTTCAAAGTTTCATTGTAATTTAGGGACTTCGGTTCCAAAAGAACATGTCAGTTCCATCATAAACTAAACATAGCATTGCACAACTATCTTAGTCCACTAATGACAAACTTCCACAAAATTTTGGCTTCTTTACTTGCAGGTGAAGCCAAGATCCTGTAAAAGATGGCTTTGTCCATTAGTTAATTTTTTATTTATTTTTAGAAGTCATATAAATGGCGCATTACTATTATACATAAATAAATATTATCAAAGTAATTCCAATGTACGTCAAAAAAACATGTCATAATTATTTTTTTTAAGTTACGGAACTGATAAAACCTATAGGTTTAGGAAGAGACATATCTTTTCTCAAGCTTTGAATTCCACAATTCGATTATCGATACTAGAAGTAAAAAAACCGTCACGGGATGCCTGCCAGTGAAACATCGAAATTATTTTGTATAAGTAAGTTATATGCTTAAAAGAACAGAAGATTACTACAGGAATCAGATATGGCATAATGAAAAGATAAAGCATTAGAAATAAGTTCCATAAAATAATGACTGTTTATTACATAAATATTCATTTTTAATAAATACAAATACAAAAATTTATTTCAAATCGCGACAACTCAATTATTTCCTTAATTGCATATTAATAATTTCATAATTCATAATACATATATTCCATCATATAGCGTGGCGATGCGTCGCCACGGCCTGTATCGCCACGCCATCAATCAGGTTTACCTTTGCCTATATGTGTTTCACATCAAAATTGATTGATTTAATAAAAATGAATCACAGTATAGTCCAAAAGCAACAGCGGCTACTGATAGGTTGGCAATCCAACACCAGCCATCGGCATCATATTGGCCTACGGAAATGTGTCTTCAAATTGTGAAGAAAGAGGTCGGATGAAGGACCCGATATCATAAGACGGGGGATACATAACCGTGTATACCGGGTGACGATTCTACAGATTCCAGTTCTTACACATGAGAAGGTAGTAAGATACTGTTACCTGAGGAGTTAGCTCCGATCTTCCGGTGTCTATGCCGATTCGGGGCTTGGAGTCCAGCTTCAGTATTCCCCTCTCCTTACCCTGTTTGACACAACCAAACTTATGTATTACATAGAAAATATATCCACAATATATTCTCGGAATGGTTTCTATGACCCATATAAACAATAAAAGTTGTGCACATATGTCATAGGGTATTATATTTTAAGAGGTATTTAGAGTTAAGTTATTATTGTTATTGTTATTTTTTGATCTCGTACCTGTATTTGTGCCTTACGAAATAAAATAAAATAAAAACTGTGATTATAACAATATAAGGCTTATTCCCGCATTTCTTCTTTTCACTATATCATCAGTCTATTTTTAAAGGGTTCCGAAGTCAACAAGGAACCCGTATACTTTCGCTATGTTCATCTGTCTGCCCGCGACTTAGTTCAGAGATTCTTAGTACTAGTAAGCTGTAATTTTGAGTGGTGATTCATATTAATAAGGTCGGCAAAGTGTTATAATAAAATTTCGTAAAAAAAAAAATGTTTACCGTATCTCCTCTACACGTAAAGAGGGAATGATTTTTTTTCTCGTTTGTCCCATTGTGTACGATGTAGTTAAATAGGATGACAAAAAATATTGCGGGAGTGAAAACCCATTTTTCGATTCAGGGATCCGTTTGCGAAATATTAGGCTTTATAGTGCTAATTTTTGTTAATTCAAGTGTCCTCGGACGTCGTCCTCTACCAGCTAAATGGTTATTTTTGGAAAGGTAAAAAAAATCATGGTAAGTAGTACTTATTTAAATAAAGTTAAAAGGAAAACTATCGGAGGTAAGTGGGCTTTACAAATTTACGAGTAATAGTCAATCAACTTATAAAATGTACTTGGAGAAGTCATTTCGTACACATTCCATTGAAAATTACCACTCAGCAGTGTTGCGTCCGCTAAGCGGACTTTGTCATCAGTGCACATCTGTGTCGAGTCCGCTAAGGGGATCCGTCATCATAGAGGTCTATTTAAAGTCTTTTTTGTTGATTACTACAGTTCTCCATAATGGTACTTATTAACCATTGTTAACCATCGACTAAGAATGAACAGGTTAGCCCTATGACATAAAAAGTTGTTTGGTCTGTGGTAAAAAAAAATTTTGACGATGGTTGATCTAATCTGTGACCATTTCAGTCAGTGTTTCCAGCGAAATATACGGTTTGTCCAACAACAAATCGTGTATTATCTTTGGTTTATCTGCTGAAAAATATGGGAAAATATGTATTGTTAATTTTAATTACTAACTTGGGTATATTCTTTAAATTTTTAGGGTAAAAACGACAATTGGATTTTGTTTTTGTTTTGTGATATTCTGATAAAAAATTATTAAACCCAAACGAATATTATGTGTAATCAGATCTAATCAGATAATTCTATCGTGAACTTCAATCCAGTAATATCAAAATACGTGTAATATATTTGCAAATGCAGACACTTGAAGAGGGACTGTTTTAGTCCAAAGCTTAAAACAAGTGTAGTATAAAAAAATTGTATTGGAAATTAAGCCATTTGGTTTTTATTTTATCAAGTACGTAATATTATACAAAAAAATATATAATTTTACATCCAGCAAGGTCTTTATTTTTTTAATTAATTGGAAAATAAAAGATAAGTTTTAGGTTGCCCATTTTATTTCTCATAGAACAGTTGCAATGCAATTCAAAGTCAAGTTTGCATATTGTGATGGACACCTAGGTACCCTACACTACGCATGTCCCGACACGCACTTTGTAAATTTTTTTCATTAGTTTATAAGTTTGATACAAATTACAATCTCAGTACCGATGATCAAATAGATAGGACATATTGCATAGTTAGAATAAATAATTTAAAAATATAAAATGCATTTCTTCGTAAATATTTCAATATGAAGAGGTGATGTGTTCAAAAATAGAAACTTCCTTAGCTCACTGTCACCTGGGTGGCCAATGTTCTTTTTCGTATTCAGACAATGCCGTTCCGAAACGCGCACGGGTATGTAGACCTTAAAATGCCACCAAACAAGAGTTCATTTGAACATCAATAAAGCACGATTTTGAAATGATATTACTAGTTCAGCAATGTTGCTCCTGGTACTGTGTACCTCTTGCACTCCCAGCACGGATTAACCATGTCTAAATTCTGAAAGTGTTTTGACTTTCACATGTGTAACTGAGACAATATACTCCTCATTGCTTTATGACAGTTGATAAATGATCACTGAGAAATGTCCTGCCAACATGCTATGGATGAGTATTGTTGAATTACAACGCATTATCTCCGATATAATAACCAGGTGCTACCATTAAGATGTTAAAACTTTAAACTAAAACTGCTTGAAATTATATTCAAGTGATCGAGGTTTCTGTCAAAACCACAGAAGTCATTAATCTGATTCCCATTAAAAGTCATTTAAAGTATTTGATTTGGTATGTCTGGGATTTGGTGAATTGACACTCGATAAAATAAGATCTTTCACTGGCACTAATCGCAGTCTTAGATTGAACTCTAATTCATCCTTAATAATATTATCATGGATTAATTATTAGTTGTCGCTAGCGCTACAATATCGCGGGAACCCATATTTTATCTATGAATACCAGAAATCTTATTTTTGACGTTAATATGATAGTTTTTGACCATAGTCTCTCGTAATTTTAATTGGCAATAAACATAAATAGTAAGAGTGTATTTTAACATTGTAAAAGTATCACAAAAGGTGTTTATAATTAGTTTTCTTTGAAAAAATTATATAAAACAATTAATTAGGCAATCAGTTTACCTTAAAGTCCATCGTGTCAGGCAAGTGGTCACCATCAAACAACCAAAGCAACTGGTGGTGAAAACACTAAGCCAGTAGCGTGTCGACGGTCTCGTGGGAAAACGGTTTAAGTTAGAATATATATAATTTTCGCATTTTAATCCGCACGCCAATGGTTTATGTGGAATACTTACTTACTTACTGAATTCCTTATGCGCATTTGTTTATTTTAATCTAGTTTATGGGTTTACAATGTCACTAGCTGTGCCACGCGGTTTCACTTGTTTTAAATTTACCGCAACTCATCACTAAAACGCCGCGCCGCCGCAAAAGCATCCGTGTGTATATTCTGCCGTTATTCTCACTTTTCGTATATACCTACAGATTGCCAGATTGCCAGATTTCTAGACATTTATGGTTATTGGCCCGCTTCTAAAGGTCATAGTGTGTTCTTATAAAACCTGTTATATAAAATTCCTCAATAAACTATACTTATAATAAAGAGTAAAGGGTCAAAATCTGTACATTAAAGATATTTTGGGAAAAATACTATGGATGGGTTTAGAATCAATGAAAGAACACATTTCGATAGTTTTTGATAATATTGTCTGTCTGTCTGCTGTATGTTTGAACGCCAATCACGCAAAAACTACTGGACCGAATGTAAGGAAATTAGTATAATTGTAGTTTATAGTCTGAAGGTATATTAAGGATGCATTTTTACACGTATAGAAATTTTTACGGTCTATAAATTGCGTTTAAGTTATGTACATGTAATATATTTAAAATATTTAGTGAAATAAAATGAAATGATACCAAGTTAATCAATATTATTTTATCTTCGCAGAATTTTTAATAAAAGTAATAAATGGAAACGTATTTTTTTTTCAGGAGTATTCATAGATGGAGCTGTACGGCTTGTTTTAAATTATCATGATATTGGTTTCTTTTATCTATTGACACACCTAAGTTAAATCTATCTTTTCTGTAAGCACTTATATTAGTAATTTAAGACTGGGCTTTTTTATTATTATTTTTAAATGTCTTAGATCGGCTTGGCAGTATTTTTAAATGTTTAAAATAATTGAGAATATCTGTTGGAGCTAGATTTCCTATGATAGATGTTGTTGTTTGGTGTTTTTGCGCTATCAAGATTTTATTAAATTACACTAAACAGATATACTTTGAAATTGAGGTGAGGGTAGGTTTTTGTTTAGTTACTATTTTCATACACGAAATATACTACGCAGATGAAGTTGCAGGCACAGCTAGTAGACTATAAAAGTTAAAAATAATAGTTAATTAGTTCCAGAGTTCAAACCAACAAACAATCTCTTGATCTCTATAATATTATTAAGTGGTATATATTATTATATTGGTATAGATAACCGAAGATAAAATCCTTTTTATAACGCTGTAAAACTTAGTAATATTATTATTGAAGTTTAATTTACGCCAACCGAAACGGACGAGAAATATCTAGTTCACATATAACTATATAAATACAGCCTTTCAACACATAATACGCTTGATTTTGACGACCTTTTTACCCGAACTTGAGGAGTTCGTAACCAAGCTCTTCATTATCGGCGAAACAAAATCTCATAGACTTCGCTGGCTCGGCCACCTGCAGAGAGTGAGGGAGGATCGAGTAGTCATAAAACAATAGTTGAGAGGTATAACTGTTGAGGTATAGAGGTTATCCTTTTTTTGGTCTTCGATGGTGCACACAGTACAATCCAAACACAACAGCGACCAACGTGAGATCGAAAACTGTCGATGTCAAGACAGTTTAATTAATAGTTTAAAAATGTTATACAATTAAATTTCCAAGCGTTAGACAATTCGTCAACTCGGCATCTCAGTAATTAGTAAGTGGAAAATTGCGCAATGTTGGGCTGTTAAAAGGGGTGAGACAACCGGGCTCGTTTTACGCCCCCACCCTTGCAGATAATAATAATAATCATAACGTTAGAAATGTTTGGTGTATGTAAATATTTTATTAAGCACTATTTAATTTCCTAGGTATTAGGAACAGAAGCCTGAAAGCGAAAAGCCTGATCGTTGTGATCAACACTAATTTCAGTCGAAATTATTTTTATCAAAGGAACATATTGATATATTATAAACACGTACAGGTTGTTAAAATGTCTGTAAAGGGTCTACTGACTTACAGTTTTCCTGCTGTCTTTCGTCTGATCAGTCTGCCTTCCGTCCAAGATCAGTATAGTCAACTCATTAAGCGATTTTTGGCTGCCGGCAATGGTCGAATATCGACTCTGTTAATTGTCCATGTCCGTCTCTAGCAGGCGGCTGCCAGAAGGTGATAGTCGGCAGTCAGCAGTTCAACACTGCAGAAGATCATCAGTTCACACAGTGCACCGGTAACTGCAAGTGTGTTTCATTTGGCCTTGAGGTTATGGACTGTTCGGCCGATATCTGTTGACTGAGACTCGTGTCGCCGAAGACCACATACTCACAGTTCACGTAAGCCGTCAGTCCAAAACCTTAAAAGAAACTTTAAGTGTGTGATTTATTATGATTAATTGCCAGGTTAATTAATATCTGCCGGCCAACTGTTAGTCAGTTTGACCCTTAAGAAATAATCTCTGGAACCACTCTGATACTAAAAATATTAAATTAATAGGAAGCTACATTATTTTTAAGTCCTATCAGATTAACCTTATTCGTTTATTAACAATTACAATGTCTATAACAATAAAAAATACAAAATTTCATCCAAATTATCAGACCAGTATTTGAGAAAATAAACTATTAAACTTACGAGTCGATTGATTGACGCACCTTAGTACCAGAAGGGTGGGCAATACCTTGGTCAACGAATAAGTATTGCCATACAAAGAGGTAATACGGCTAGCCTTCTTGGTGCAATTCTATCCGGCATTTACACAGTACCAGCTTCTGCCCATTTCTTCGTTTGCGTGGACTTCAGAATTGGATTCACAGAAAAATATGCCTTTTCTGGGATAAAAAGTATCTTTTGTATTACGAGGTAATAAACTATACGTCAAATTCAAAGACAGAAAGCGATTTAATGGCACTCAACGAAAAAAAAGGCCAACTGGATTAAGGTTGGGAATCACTGGCAGGTTATTCTACCCACATATTATTATCTGTTATAGGTTAAGTTTAATAATTATAAATGTTAATGTTAAAACGGTAACTTTTATCCATTCATACACACTACACAAAATCTCAATTGACACAACTTCAAATTACATATGAATAATATCACTTTCTATCGAAATCTTTTAAGGCTCACTACACGTACTCTGGTAAATATTGTGTGTGTAGCGATTAACTCAATTAACTGTGGTGCATTTATGTTATTGATAATAACTAATAATATTTCTTTACGTCCAATACATTATAGTCTCATGTAATATTACGATTAATACATTCAAATCACTACTTGGATGTAATCAATGCATTTGTAAAACAAGTTTTATTTTATTTTAGTAATTGTTATTTTTTCCTTATTCGTAATGGTTTCTTTAACTGTTTATTACCAGAATACTAGAAGTATCCGCGGTAAGACGATGTAATTTAGACAGGGCTTGCTATCAACTAATTTTGATCTGGTGGTTATGGTAAGAACGTGGTTGTTGGATAGTATTTACGATACCGAAGTATCGGATAGTCGATATGATGTTTTTAGATGTGACCATATTGCTATCGCTACAGGTCATGCTCTTTATACAGTTATACAGGAATCACGCGCGCCTGAATCCGTATTGATATCAGAGGATTTGCCACATCATCCTGCTATCACCTTGATGCTAACTGAGCTACACATTAGACCGGTTCATGAGGAATTCGACACTATTAACTGGGATCAAGAATTATTTCAGCGTTTTTTTTTTTTTATGAACTGACTACACTGTTATCCTTAGGGGCCCTATCCTAAAACAGAGCCGCTGCGGCTTTTACAGCTTCACCGGACTTGTATCTCAGCGTAGTGCGGATGACGCTTTTATAAACTCTGTGATCTCTAAGGTTATTCAGGGCTTCCTATCTAGTTTCAATACGGTATCTAATAAGTATCCATCCATGGTACAGTAGAAGTCTAGTGAAAACAATTAATGAAAAACTTAAATATAATAAGTTGTGGAAGCATAGTAAAAATTCCGCGGGATTATGATACTTTTGTAGTACTTAGACGAAGACAAAAGCGAATTCAGGTTGCTTTTTGGAGTAACTATTTAATCAGATGCGAGAAGTCTATTAATAAGAATCCAAAATTATTTTGGTGTTATGCTAAAGAATTAAAAGGTGGTAAAAATATACCAAATTGCAAATTTCTCTATGTATATGTATGCTGATGACACTAAAATATTTATGCCAATATGTACTGTTGATGGTTTTAACAAATTGCAATTAGATTTAGACAGGTTGAGCGAATACTGCTCACTTAATCTTTTGCATCTTAATGTAGCCAAAAGCCAGTGCATTACATACAAGCACAAAAAAAATGTCCTTAAATACAATTATAGACTCAATAATACAAGTTTCCAGAGTAAAATGCGTTAGGGATCTGAGATTATATCTCGACCATAAATTATCATATGTAGATCACTATGAATACATTACTCAGAAATTTTATAAATGTTTGGCTTCATAACTAGATTATCAATTCATTTTAAAAATAATTCGTCTATTAAAGTTTTATTTTGTGCTTATGTAAGAAGTATTTTAGAATTTGCATCTTATCATATGGACTCCCTATTATCTATCATGCATTAGCCATAAATTGAAAACATTCAAAATAAAAATTTTTAAGATGCTTTGACGTCGTGATATGCTTTTATCAGCGGATATAAATGAGAACTTACGGGAGTTGGGTATGTTATCCCTGAAACATAGACGCTTGGTAGCTGATCTTGATGTTTTTATATAATTTGATGAACAATAAAGCAGATTGTTCATGTTTGTTGCAACGAATTGGTCTAAGGACTACAACTAAACATATCTGTAAACCTCAGACCTTTCACGTACGTACAACCAAGACCAATTATGACCGTAATTCAATGTTAATAAGGTGTACCACATTCATATAATGCGAAAGCTGAAAATTTAGACATATTTTTTGACAGTAATGCAGCGTTTAGAAGATAAGCTATTTATATTATTCAGAGTTTGGTAAATATATGTAATTAGTACATACACACCCAAACACACACACACATATAAGTACACACATACACATACGCATTCACACCAGAAGCACTACATCGTTCTTTTTGACGCAAATAATATTTTAATAATTTCGTTGGGGTATAGGATTGTTATTTATATATATTGTAATACGATTGAAATCATTTTGGCTAAGCCAATATGTTAACTTAATTATTATGTATGTAAGTTACAATTTAAGAGCTGTAGATTTCCTGAAATAAATAAATAATAAATTTCATCTAAATTTGTTCAGCCGTTTTTGCGTGATTGAATAAAAAATATCCAAACATACGAACTTTCATATATATAATATTAGTAGGATAAATCTGTACATAGCCTAAATCGAGATAAAACTGAAGTGTTTTGTAAATGCCCAAACTAAAAGTACCGATAACAATGTCATCGACCTGAGAGATGCTTCTTTTTTTATCACAAACTCTTTTGTTTGGTACGAGTAGGTCATTCTATAAAACGTACACCATTTATCAACGCTCTATATTTGCATTTTAGACACATTAGTATATGCAAAGTGCGTCAATTCACTATCTAACCTAGCCATCGTGAAATAGGAGTCTACAAGTGGTGATTCGGTTGAGATTAATTTCTATCGTGGTCTACCGTCGCAACCTCAGCTTCAAATTCGAAAAGAAGATAATCTCTAATATTCTTTAAGAACGGTCTGTACCTGTCTCACTGCTGAGTAATGACTAGTAATGAGGCATCCTTTGAAAGAGAGAGTTTTAGCGATTTCAAACGCCAAAGAATCCTCTATATTTTTCCTACATGCAATGGTACTGCAAGATCATTACTTAAGCGTTCAAATTTCCTCACGATGTTATCCTGCACCACCAATCCATAGTGTAATAAATTATATACTAAACATACGCGAATTGCCAAAAATTCATTGATACATGCTGGGGTGCTAACCTGTGGAAATCGAATCTAAATTCTGCCAGTCTAAACCATTCGACCAACACCGTACAGCTATTCCCGAGTGAAATTACTATTTTGATTAAAACGTGCCACAAAAAACGCAGCAAATTAAAACAAAAAATTTTGGAACCCCATTGTATACATACATTAAAAAAGCTTTGTAATATTTATATTTGTACAACCATCTAGCTCTGCCCGCGGCTTTGCTCACGTAGACTACAGAATACCCGCGCGAATCTTGTTCCCTCGCTTCCGTTTATTTTAAAGACAAAAATGTGTGTGTTTTGTGTTCCTAAAATAGATATACACTCTCGCTGTCTTTTTTTAGGTCTTTTACAGATCTACAATTATGTAGTAGGTACATAAATTTTATTCTTATCTCTGATGGTTTACTCAGCATAAGCCATTTAAGCTCCCGAATTGATTTACAATTACAAGTTTTTTATTTGTTCGGAACCCTAGTACTTTTTCTAAAATAAAATTAGCATAAGTAACTCCTTATAACATCAGCTATGTACCAGTGAAAGTCCCGTCAAAATCAGTCCACTGCTTTGGAGATTACCTAGAATCTATACCGACATACAGGTAAACGGAAAGACAAAATTTATAAAAATGAGTTTTTTTGGTATAGATATCGTATATACTTTCATATGCATTTAGTAAATAGCTGTTATTTTGACATTTTATAATGATAATGAGAGTGCCTTGAATATAATAAAAAGTTGTATAAATTTTAACTAGTTACTCTCAAATCCAGGTCCTTAAGTGACGGTAGGTGGGACACGTAGTTCGTATAATGGCCGATGGGGCCAATGAGTTCTCAAGCGGCAGCCGCTTACTGGAAGACGTAGCGTGGGCAAACTCGCCACAAGGTAGACCGACGACCTGATAAAGGTTGCGGGAAGCCGCTAGATGCAGGCAGCCTAAGATCGGTCATTATAGCTATCTTTGGAGTAGGCCTATATCCAGCCGAGGACGTCTTTCGACTGAAATGATGATGACTCTCAAATAAATGTTTGATTACTTTGTATAACTTAAATATATATAAAAAACTTACCGACTTCAAAAAAAGGAGGAGGTTACTTAATTCGTATGTATATTTTTTTTTATAGATTGAACATCCAAATCGTCCAAATCGGTTCATATACAAAGAAGTTTTGGCTGAAAATCCATAAAAAATATATACATTCGAATCGAGTAACCTCGTCTTTTCTTGAAATCGGTTATAAAAATTGACGGCTCTATGCTTTTGACGGTAACCACAATATAATCCAAAAACAACGGTGACCACCGAGTGATCTAGATACATCGACGGTCGTCGCTGTTATGCTGACCTACATAAATATCTCTTCACGTTACGCTTAAACAACTCGATGACGTAAGAAAGAGGGACCATACTGGCTAGGAGATGGTTCCGCAGTTCCACAGTATGACAAAGATATGAGACTGAGAAGTTTTTAATTCGTGCCGACAAGTCGCTAGACTATTTGCTAGAGTCGCTAACATCCCGACCAGCAGTGGTCTCGACAGCAGCTGATCCTAGACCGCGACAAACGGAAATAGAGTTACTTATCATTATGTGTATGGTGGTCGCGACCAAGTTGGATTCACATGCTCTATCAACCCCTCTTATTGTGTATTTCGCAATAGCAGAAATCGCTGAACGTTTGCTTACAAATCGATAATTCATAATATCTAACACCTGTAATGTACCGAACGCAATCTGATTTTGCCATTTCAATGAAAATATTTAGTGATTTCTACTATCGCTTTGCTATTGCAAAATACGTAATAAGGGGGCCGTTTGATTATTGGATAACAGTGATGTGCCAGATGTGTGAAAACAAGGATCAGCGGATACGGATTATTTCTATCTTGATTCTCGGTAATGGATACAGATCCGGGCCTCAACTATCGTGTTTCGTTTGTTCGCAGTAGTCGCGTGTGACCTTGGACGGACAGTTAGTGAACACTTTGCATAAGTGAAAAAGAAACCATAGGCATTTTTATTAAGACTGCCGACAGAAGTGAAAACTCCAAGCAATGGAATAACTGTGTTCTTTTATAAATTTTTAAATCAATTATAGTATGAATTATTGCAAAGAATGCCGGTGAAGCGAAATCAAAAGATTTTACCCATTTAAAAAGTCAAACACGCATATGATACAATCGAGTATATAACACGTGACGAGCATGTCGAGGTCATAGGTGACGCGAACTCATAAGTTTTTCTCTTAACAAAAATTTAACGCGGTTAAAAAAGTATTCACTTAAAAAATATGAGACATGTTTAAAGTCACTGTGCGCGCGATCTGTTTATATTTTAGTGTGACTAAAAATATAGTGTATGGAACTACGTAAGTTTTTCGGTGAATTTAATTTTAAATAGGGTTATATTTTAGTATAATTTTGTTTTAAAATACAACTAAATCCGATTAAAAAATTCACAAATTTGAATAGAACTCGCACCCTGAGGATTCCGTACTGATTACATTACTTGCCGTACATTATTATACAGTCTTTTATATAAATATTCTAACTATATATATCTATCTCAGTCTGTTTGTCTGTCTGCCTGTTAGTGCGCTTATAACTTAAGAAACACTCGGTGAATTTTTATTATTATTGTATAAAAGTTTTTAATAGAAAGGTTTTAGGCTATGTTTTGTAACTTTATGTAGCTTTTAGTAGTTGTAGTATGTAACTTTTAATTTTAAAGAAGAAACAAAAAATATTTATGTTATTATTAGGTTAAGCTCAACCATAGATACTACATACTAAACGCCAGCTAATTAATGTCTATGTTTAAAAAAAAAATATGATTCTCTTTCAAAATCTTGTACAACCGGTGTTTTATTTAATTTTTTAATCCAGTATAATTTAAGTTCTTTCGATAATTATTAAGAGTTATGTTAAAGGCAACCCGGATCATTGTTTACTATGAGGTATATAGATAACATTATACGCATAACTTGTAGGAGGGTTTTCAAAGTTGTATGTAGCTTGCAAGTACCCTGTAGGTTTTTTACAGTAGTTTGAAATCATTTAATTTATTATTCGGTATTAATTTCAACTGTATACTTTAAGCCCTTACCGAGAAAAAAAAACGTAATACAATTTCGTTACATTATAATTTCACACGGGATTAGAAATTTTTTATTTTTGGATTTATTAACTAAGTTTTGTAATACCTCTCCTAATACCAAATTTCAAGATTATATTAGATTCATAGTTATTTTAACTATGAAATACCGTATCTCTTTAATGTGTTAATCTAGAAAAGTTATTTTTATAGCAGCATGAGGCCATATGCTTTCGTACATGACATTAATTTAAACTTTATAGATCAAGTAGTTTTTGAGACAGCCAGCCAGCCAGACCGACGGACAACAAAGTGATTCTACAAGGGTACCATTTTTTCTCGTTAAGAGTTACGGAACCCTATTATCTTAAAGTTTTAAAATTTCATTTAAGGAATGAATATAAAAGATCCGTTTAAAATTCACAAATACGTAACGGATACTAATTCGGATCCTTTTCCTTCCTCGAATATCCGCGGATAACGATACAGATATCCGACAAATACCTATTATATGTATAAGTACCGGCTGATTACGGAACGCGATACATCTTTGTCATGTGTCCTAGCGTTTAATAAATTACCATCTTCTGTCATAACTTATATATGACATCTTTCATTATTTACCCATACAATTAATAAAATTGAAGTGTCTGTTTGTAATGTCAAAATAACAGTTTTTTACTAAATGCATATGAAAGTATATACGATACCTATAACAAAAAGCCCATATAATTTTTTTTTGTATCTATCTGTTTATTCCGGGTAATCTCCGAAACGGTTGGACTGATTTTGACGGGACTTTAAGGAATTAGGGTTCCGCACAAATTTTGAAAAATCTGGGCATGGTGAATGTAGCGACATCTACATAGTGACATCTATCGAGCCACATACGACGCATCCTATTATCCTACATTGCGCTATAGAAATTAACTCTATCGTTGAGTATATATACAAGAACCCGACTACAACAGTCGGGGCAGCTGCCCGTCAGACAGCACCCGTCTGGCCGGAGGATCCTCCCTTTTCTATGGCGGATGAGGAACTTTACTCTCTGTTCCTCACCTCCGCTAAAGTGAATAAATTAGGGAGCTTAAATGCCTTGCGCTGAGCTAACCATGAGAGATATATATTAAATTAATGTACTAGATAATCATAGGCATTAAAAAGAACTACAAAAAAGGTTGGGAGAGTATACGTCTATCTTCTAAGGAACACCCACAATAGGTATTTTTGTCTATAAAATAGCCGGGAGCGGGGGAGCAAGATTCGCGCGGGTATTCTGTAGTCCACGTGAGCGATACTACGGGCACAGCTAATCTCTGTATAAATTAGAAGAGGTACTAACGACTTACCTGCACTAAACCTACACACTGAGTCATCTTTAAAAGTATCAAAATTATTGAATTCAAGTGATACGAATATATGAATTCGAGAAGAACGCACTACTCGCACACTTTTATATATTTTTTCCAGAACATAATCTGAATTTTCCATTTTAAAGTCGATATTTAGATATTTCTGTTATCGCTATGGTCTTGCGAAATACGTAACTAGGGTGCCGGACAGAAAATATATCAATAATTAAATTTAAATACATGCATAATTGGAGCAAATGATCGTCTAATGATAAGTATACTGGACAACCGAAGATTGCGTTTTAATTTGTTTAAATATAAGTTAAATTATAACAGTCATCTAAAATTTGTATACTAACACAAAAAATATTCTATGAGAATCATCGAGACACAAGAATCAGCCAGTTGATTTCCAAAGCACTGAACTGACGAAGATGCACGTATACGAGTAAAAGAGATGTATCCATGAATGACCTAACGCAGTGGAGCTTGTCACGCGAAGCTTATTTAAGTGTGAGTAAGCTGTGTTGGCCCATTAATGGAACGACATATTTTTATATTTGACTTTGAAATAATGTCCTCAGAAATTATTTAATTACCGTTTGCTGTTAAAATGCAAATAAGTGTCGTAAATGAATCATGTTGACCGTTCTATAGGCATTTAATTAGAAATAAATAAAGAGATAATTAGAAAAAAAATTGTTCACTAGCTGTGCCCGCGGCTTCCTTCACGTAGACAACAGAATGTCATCAATCTGGCGCATCCGTGAAACTTGCTCCCCCGCTCCCGGTAATTTTAGAGATAAAAATGCTTATTGTGGGTGTTCCTTAGAAGATAGACATATAAACTCTCGCTGACTTTTTTGCAGGTCTTTTTAATATGCATTAATTTGCTATATCTCTTATGGTTTACTCAGCGTAAGCCATTAAGCGCCCGAATTGATTCACCATGACCAGTTTTTATTTTTATTTCCGCGGAATCCTAATCCTTTTTCTAAAATAAAAGTAGCCTAAGTTATTCCATATAACATGTATTCCGTATCGGTATAAGTCCCCTCAAAATCAGTCAAACGGTTTCGGAGTTTCCTCGGAACAAACAGACAGACAGACAAAGAGAAACATTTTAAAAATTGTTTCTTATTATTATATGATGTATCGTATAAACTTTCATAAACATTTAGTAAAAAGCTGTTATTTTGACATTGCAGATCCTTTAACTTAATTAATTGTGTAGATAAGAATTGCATTTTATGTATATTACGATTATAGTACGATTTTTCCTATTTAAGTAATATTAATGGCAAAGAGCTTTCAATTCATCGTGTTACTTTAAAAATATCGGAATGGCGTAGGTATGGCAAAAGGCATGTTTAATAATTATGTTACTCCGAGACCAGTATCCACCAATGGTATGATTCTTGAAGACATCCTAACACCTACCTACCTTAAGCAGGTTTTTCAGCTAGTTAGACACAACTTCGAGGAGAGGAATTCAACGTGGCTGGGCAACGTTCATAAAGTTTCGTTGGATAATACTCGTCACCTATTTCATAATATTTGAAGATTAAATTTATCTACCGGGGACCACGGCATCTTAGTATTAACGACATACTGAGCCGAAATGAAGACACTGACAGACGGTTCAGCTGGTCCATAAATTGACAATTATAAATAGGTACTATAAAAGATCTTGCTCGCATATATCAGTTGTAGCACGACAAAATCGTAGCTTTTCGTGGTTCTTACGATATCTTCTTAAGATATGCAGCAATCAAGTGTTGTAACGACAAACAACCTCCCTCCTATACGTAATTTAAATCCGATATAATAATCATTTTAGTGTCAAAGAAAAATTTGAAAAAAATATTATATTGTTATTAAGAGAGGTAGTACTCAGATAATTTTCTTTGAAGAATTCTCTCTACTTGGGGCAATCTGACTAGTGGAATAGTTTCAACAAATATTAATAATAAAATAATAATAAATATATTTTAGAAAAGACGTGAAACGACCACAATCGGTTACAAAGTTATTTATCATTCAAATACTTATCTTAAAGATGGTAGTTCGTCAGGCAGGGATTAGTAAATGCTCTACCGCTATCCTATGCTTTCATCACGATATTTATCTACAATGAAAGCTCCCGCTCATTGGAACATTGAAATCCACGCTGATGCACGTTTTCCAACACTCTACTATATATACCACTGACCTATCATTTGTACATTAAAGTATAGGATTCGCATTGACGTTTGTTACAGTTTTTTGAAGTAAAAAACTTCTTTAGTACGTACCATTGTGTTTTGTAACGCGGTAAAACGAAAAAGCAACACTAAAAATAGACAAACATACATTTATGGGATTTAAGGTAAACTAATTAATAAATGGTAACATTGAATTAAAAAAAAAATTAGACTAAAATATACTGATGATGACGTTACGTCATCGTATAACTACCGACATCCAATTCTTTATGTCCTCACTATTGTAAATTCCCATGATGAGACCATCATGTCTTCATTGTTGAGATGGGACTCATACGAAAACTACCTAAAAGCTCATTCAAATGTCGCTTTATGTACTATCTGAAATCTCTATTTCTTTGATAGTTTATTTAAAAAGTTTCTCATTTTTAACACGCTATTTTATAAATATAAATCCTCTAAAATGGAATGTCGGTGTTATGTTAGTATTTTTTGTAATATTGAAAAACCATATGACGAGCTACGTTGAGAGTAAAGTAATCCAGAATAGATCACGTGTGCTATATTCAATGCCATATGTTTCTAATTAACAAGACCAAATTTTTACGTTATTCTTATTTATTGGGCGAACTATTTTATATCTAATTCTGTGTATTGTACGGGATGTTGAATTCCATATCAAGATACATGTGATTATACCTTTTTTATCCTGGCAGCAGCAATTGGGAGCGAGACATGAACTGCCCCCATGCCCCTGCCATACGTCCGTCCGTATGGCCCCAGCTCTAATGAGGTCTGGCTCAAAACCACCCTTTTTTGCCGCAGCTTCCACAACTTCCATCGCCGAGACCGAGTCATCCAAGCCTACCACCCGGATAATAGCCTTTTTGACTGGTCTTGTCACGTCAGCCACGCCTCTCAGCACTTTCCGCACTTTCTGAGCCAACAGATCAGCCTATTCCGACCCACCGGGGCCAGGGATCTCTATGATCCAGGAACCCGTGCGCGTATGTCGCAGAGCAATATCCTCAATACTGAGTTCCGACAGATCAATCCGATCCCGCACCATCATTAGAATCCCTGAATAATTTGTTCCCTCCCCAGTAACTCGGGCTTCATCGTAACGATAATTACAGCCGAGCGTGGCGTCGTAGGGAGCTTCACTCTGGGCTTAACCCTCGGCATTCTCCCGGAAGGGGCATCCGTCGGAGCCTTTTTAGCCGGAGGACTTTTTAGCCCGGTTAGCTTGGTAGTCCCAACCTTCTTCATTTTGCTCCAATGCAGCCGCAGCAGAAGCTGAAACCGGAAGTAGGGTCCACTCCAATCATAGAGAGCTGTTACTCGTCCTTGAGCCTTTCGTCCGGGATGCATAGACAGGAGCTACCAACTTAGCTTTAGTCTTCGGCCCCGTAGGCTTCCAAAGCTGTAGGACCCGTGACCTGTTTTCGATCGGTGGTCAGAGAGGGGCAAACCACTGGGGCCGGGAGAAGACGGTCCTCCAAGGCCTCGATTTGAACGGTCACGATCTCCCCCATCGATGCCTGCGGGTAGAGCAGCCCGACCACGTAATCCAGCGAGCTCAGTCTTCAGCTCCTCCACTTCTTCTTGGAGCTTCCTAATCTCTCTTCGGAGAATTAAAGTCTCTTCGTCCACTGTTCGAGATAGCGCTGTGGCAACCACCTCCTGCAGAACGCTGGCCGCTCCCTTCAAATCCTTAATGGACGTCCCCTTTAAATTACCCAACTTTTTACACACTTCGTAGGCGCACTTCACCTTTTTGTTTTCCAGATCACTCAGCCGCACTGGGTCGAGATCCTCGATGGCTAGCTCCTCATTCACCTCAGTAGCTCCAAGAGAAGCAGCACCAAGCGTCATTCTGCTGGGTATACTGCTAGGAGGCCTATCTGCTTCATCCGCCACCATACGTCGTGATCCCGCCAAACTACCTAGGTCACAGCTCTTTTCCTCACGATTAGTCGTGATCTTCGCAGGGTGGCAGCGCGTTCGCAATGACTGCCACAAATCTGATCCATTGAAGGATACCTGTCTAACCTCATAAAAGGCATATCGTGTGTCCGTTCTTGCGAAGCCGAAGTCGTCATTTGTTTAGGTTTACCAGACCATGATCTCGCCATAGTTGTCAAAGTTTGGTCCAGGAACTGGGTGCGCCGCGCACATACCACACCCGAGAGCTTTTAACGGTCCTCCAGCCAGCGCTCCTCCATCGTCCCCTCTGATAAGCAGAGGGATACCAGGAGGAGCACGTCAGATATTAGCCGCCGACCAAACTGGTCGACGTTGCCCGGGGTGCACCACGAGGAGGTTTCTGACATCACACCTCCGTCTGATTATACCTGACTCATTCTTCAATATGCTCAACAACAAAAGAAATGGCTACAGTGTATTACTGGATACCTACACACCCTGAATTAAATCACGACCGTTAAAGAAATGGAGAAAGATCTGTTATAATGACTCGCTTCAGGCTTGTAACTTGCGTCAGTATATTGGGTGCATTGGGTGCATTCGGTACATTAGGTACATTAGGTACATTGGGTACATTGGGTACATTAGGTACATTAGGTACATTGGGTATATTGGATACATTGGGTCGGTGTTTGATTCCCGCTAGGACCATATTATTACTTTTAGTCAGTTTCATTTAATTGAACCTTATGATATTAATCATCTCTGTTGTTGCTATGGTCTTATGCATTCTTATAATAATATGCTCGGATTATATAACATTGTTAAGAAAAAACAATGAACCAAACGACT
This sequence comes from Saturnia japonica, assembly GCA_033032175.1. Lineage (NCBI taxonomy): Eukaryota > Metazoa > Arthropoda > Insecta > Lepidoptera > Saturniidae > Saturnia > Saturnia japonica. The sequence continues at coordinate 3,050,264 of CM065304.1, read as the reverse complement.
ACATAATTACTGTTAACATGAAACAGTAATTATATGTACATATCATATCTTTAAAATAATGTTTTTATTGTCTCAAAATAAATGATATTATATCTGAGCACAACTATTGCTTGATCTCATACAAATCTGCCTCCGGTAGAAATTCTCATAAGTATATCCACTTCGATTTTTTAAGATTCAAATGATATTGTTACGAGTTACGATACATAAAGTTAAACCTATTTACATCAATTTGAATGAAGTAAACACAAGTAGGTACTATATTAATTTTAAATTAATATACTAATATTACTAATAAATTAAATACTAATTAAGATCTAATACGGGCTACTAGGTAGTGTGCCCAAAATACTAGCAGCATTGCCGCATTGTATGGCAATGCTGATTTTTTGGGCAAGGTAATTAATGACATTTATACTAGAAACTCTCAAATTTGCTGTTACTACTATTTAGTGAAATGTATGTTTTATGTACACTTTCTTACAATATTATAATATTTCTATCACATCATAATAAAATATAGTAATTGCTACCTACAATGAAATTCGTTACTATAATATAAAATACTTACATCACTTTATGGTCACTCTAACAGGCATTAACTTGAGGCTTAAAAGAATTGCTCTGACCGGGTTATTTACAAGTCGCCGTGAATTAAAAACGTTACTTATTAACTGACATTTAGCTGAAAGTTGTTATACACTAAGCTCAGACAGAGGGCGTGCTTTTAAGTTCCTGTATAATAGACGCGTAACTCGCGAGAGACAACTTGAATAGGAGACTTACGTAAACGAAAATTATATTAGAAAATGTCCTAGGAGCCTAGAGCAATGCAAAACTTCGCAGGGAATTTATTTTAAAAATTAAATTTCAATAATTCAAATTAAATTAAATTTAAATTAGGTTTCAATTAAATTTCTGCCTCGCTCCTCTGGGTGGTAACCTAAAGTTATTTAGCCTAGAAACTTCTTCATTATCGGGGTATTTAACCCGAGGAGAGCTTTTCAAAATATTTTTTTTTAACCATTTCAAAGCCTATATTTATCCATTTCTGTTGTTGTTTTTCTCATGCAAAATACATACATAATTAAGGGAAAGAGTTCATGAGATTAGCGCGTTCAAACATATTATAATCTCTCTATTGTAAATACTTCAAAAAGTATACATTAACTAAAATAATAATTAATTAGACTTAAAAAATAGTGAAGATATTTTTAAATAGGGGTTTAACAGAATTTTATCGATGGTAGACTTAGTGAAATGTTAGTGTACGAGCGAACCTTTTTTTTATGACTTTATTTAAGTACTTTAGCGTTTGGCATCAACCACACTTGATATTAAGTGATGACGAGGGCCAAGATGGTAATACGCTAAGTCTAATTAGTTGGGGAAGTGGCTATCCAGTGCAGCTGCCAGAACACACCTATAGGTGCTTGGGGACACATTTTCAACTTGAGAGTCGTAGTTAGCTAGAGCATTTGAAAAAGTGTTACCACCATGCTAGGGGTTCATCATGATGTCTTCCTTTCGAACTCACGTCGATCGATGCGATGTCTGTACACGCTACCACTGAGTCACTATACAGTCCAAATGCCTACCACGATAAACACATTCATTAGCTGGATATCGCTGACCGATCCTGTTAAACGACGCGATGCCGCGATGCTCAGAGTGAGTCAATAGCAGGTTTTCAACATATCTATGTTACTATGTAGTCGAATTCTATTACCTCAGGATATAATGTATGTGTATAACTTACTTGTATGTCTCATATACGACATATTTTTTTACTATAGAGTTATATAACATCCTTATTCTGTTTCTATACATAATAAACAGCATTCACAGAATATTAGTGCCGTAAAACCTTTTGTGCGGCTCGTTGATTTTTTCTCCGAATGGCCGAACAAGGTGGCATTCTAACAGAAACAAAAGTCCAGGCCTTTTCAGATCCATACACAAAAAAAGGCCGATATGGGGCCACGTTCTCTTCGTCTACCGATTTGTCATAGAATATTTAGTATTGCAGAAGTGCAGTGAGGTAAAAAATAAATTGTCTGGAAAATTATATACGGTTACTACATTGTTAATGTAATATCCATTGTAGTAATTTTTTGCCTACTAGCAACTTTAAAATATATACAGTATGTATTAAAGACCCCGTCGAATCCGAAAAGGGTATATAGGTACCCCAATGACATTACCAAAAAATATATCAAAATTTTATTTATTATGAAAATAAAAATGTTATTGCGATTTCAAATTAACATATTTAGTTTTAGTTTCCCTAAAATTTAGCAAATTTTTAAAACGTGATAACACCGTCGCCAGCCCCGTCCCGGTGCAGCGGTACGTTTGAACGTATGACAGTACCCTGCGCCGCGCCACCTGTATTGCCATGCAAGTTTCCTAATTTAACAATTTTTTTTACATTTTATTAGGGGTAAATACTCCTAATAAAACAATTACAGATATAATTAATTTATTTATAATTACTTTACCCCCTAATTTTTTACTTATAATCTGAGATAGATAACATAAACAGAATATAATCGCGATACCTAATAACATCTTCACGAATCCGACGGGGCTTTTAAAACACACTGTATAAAAGGTATAATCATTATACCCAACAACAATTAAAAAAAAAAAATATTAAAACATTTGAATATTTTTTATTTGAATCAGCAATTAATTAAAAGTTGAATTAAATCATATTCAATACATATATAAAATCAATCATAATAAAAATTATGATTATATGTACGAGTATTCCAATTTATTTGTTTTGTTTCGAAATTCAAAAAATTTACCGGTTTGATTGATATGATAGCAATACATGAATTATTATTTGAAATATATATTATTTTAGAAATTTTGACGTAGTTCTTACCAGTTAGTGTTCAGTAGAAAATTTATTTAACCGCGTTGAGCGGTTTTTGGTAGGGGAAAATCTTATGGGTTCGCGGTTCTCGTCACCGATGACCTCGACATGCTAGTGACGTCTTGCACTTACGTCAGACTAGCGACGCGTAGTATAGCGGCCCGTGTACGCATATGCGTAATCAATAATCAAGAATAATAATAATCAAGAAGAATTATTATGATAAACTACGCGGGTGCGTTGGTTGCGCTGTTTTGTCGGATAAAACTAACACGGGTGAAACCGTGGGGCACAGCTAGTTAGTGTAATTAACCAACGCACCCGTGTAGTATATCATAATAATTCTTCTGCAGTCATGTACAAATTATTTTAATTTTTCATTGTCTCCTAAACTTCGTGTCGAAATAACATTACACTTCATAAAATTGTCTTTATGATGAAGTAATTTTTGTTCGTAAGAATGAATATGCCATCTCTAAAAATAATGCTTTGTAATTTTCAACAAATCTTAATCATAAAGTAGCTTATTGTGGCTAATGTATAAGAGATAGACTTATGCTATCGCTAACATTTTTTTAAACACACTAAAGATAAATATTTTTCTAGAACATTAAATTTCTGTATAATTAACGGTTACGCGAGCGAAAGGAAAGGAGTTCAGAAGGGCCTCTACTTCCGACTAACGTAACTAAAATCAATATTTCAGGATAGCTGAGAGCTGTAGCCTAATGTTAGTTAGCCTATACTATTTCTCGTAAGTCCAGGCAATCATTATATACAAAATATTTTTTTTTAATTCGACCGGTACTTCCAGAGATAAGCATGTTTAAACAAACAAAAAACTGTCGCTTTATTATATTATTATAGATACTTTGTATATACTTGACTGTATCACATGCAGGTTTGAGTTATTGAATGGGTAAAATCTTGTGATTTCGCGACACCGACATGCTCTGCAATAATTCAGACTATAATTGATTTAAGAATTCAAAATTGAGTTTTCACTTTTGTCGGCAGTTCTTATGATTTACCTCCGTGTATTATAGGTTTTTTGTTATAGGTATCGTATATTTAGTAAAAACCGTTATTTTCATTAGATTGTCATACTCAGTGTAGTTAATATTTCTTTTTTCTTATTTTTCAGTTAATTCACAGTCTACTTATTAGCTACTTATAACCCATATTTATATAGAAAATTGTAGTCTTGTAGAAGTAGTAGAAAAGTGTGAGATTACCCTTTCCTGGGAGCTTTTGACTTTTACAGTAAACTATGACTTGACAATGATTACCAGATAATGTAAGCCAATTTATGATATAAATATATTTATAGTTATAAAGATTTATAACATACAAAGAGATTTGGCAAAATGTTGACGAAAAAAAGAATTGAAAACATCACAAACATCACAATTGATTGAGACTTTACGGATGGCTCTACCTACGTTTATCACATTTATCGGTCATATTGTCCAAGTTCATAATATAACTAATTTAATAGAACTTAATGTTAGTAAAATACACATCCAGTAGTGTGATCCAAGGTCGTCGCCAGCCCATGGCCTGGGAGGAAAGGTACAAATTGGTATATGGAAGATGGGAAAAGTATAAATTGTACGTACAGTCAAAAGCACATGAAGCTTTACACTGGCAATACGAGTCTTACGTCTACGGCAAAATTAATAAGAACGGTACAATAAATAATAAAGTATGTAAAAGATTTGAAATTAAGATAATAACAAGAATGTAAGAAAAATTATGGTACAATAATAGAATAAAAAGAATTTGAAGGTAATCAAATGGTCTATTGATGATTTACAAGTTTTTAATAATAAAGTGGATGAGCGAGGCCCTTTTTTGTTTAACTTAACTAAAACATAATCTTCTTGGGTTTTTTCTAAATTTCTCGATCACTTTATTATAACAATCTTGTAAGTTTTCATGAATACATTTTCTGTGCATACACATCACGGCCACACCATTGAGGCGATTTTCTCTCATAGTGCTTCTTAACCAGGTTTTTGGTTTTTTTTTTTAAATATAACAAAGGTACCACACAAAGCATGCGGCCCGCCTGATGTTAAGCGGTTACCGTAGACTATGGGCGCTTGTAATACCACAGGTATCATTAGCGCGTTGCCGACTGCAGGAACACAACATTAGGATATTTGGCTATGATCTTCTGTACGGTGAACTTATTACGCCAGTGTGATTGTCCCAAGTATAGAGAAATCTCCAAAGAAATGGATCTGTACTCTACCTCCCTTATCATATATTTTAGTCTCCTGAGGTTGCTAAACAATATCTGTACCATACACATTTTGCATCCCTCATCCCGCTTTAGCCCGGTAAAGTTGTAAAAGCGGCTCTGTTTTTAGTCAGTTCAAGAAAAAAAAACATCCAGCTTTAACTATAGACTATAGCAACGCGAACGGAATACTTAGAATGGAATAATTTCATTCAGGTTTCGAGGGGCGGGTCTTGCTTGATCAGTCAAGCAAGTTAAATGAGTAGACTTAGGACTTTGTTTTTTTTTTTGCATTTGGCTAAATTTTTTTGATTCTCTAGGGGGCAGATGCCTCCTTCATGGCGACGCCGCCGTTGGTGTGACCACACTTTCATTGTCAATGTCCTCTGAGAGGCAATTTGTTTGGATCAGTCGGTTGTGCGTTTGTTTAATCTATGACATAGTGTTGTGAAACAGGCCGAGTGTCAGTGCTTAGTCGACAAGCGAGCGCGTCGACGTCAGCCAGCGCGCTCTTACAAAATGGCGTGGCCCGTCATTTCTACATACTTTCTTACATTAATCGCTATTGCTGTCGCCCAGGACAATTATCACACACCAAGGATTGGCTCCAAGTTGGCTTCCTGTTACAATAACGAAAGGTTACCTCAAGTGAGTCATTTAAGTGAGCTTTTTAAACTTTTTTAGACGAAGTTACCGATGTGCTGAGCGTTTGTTTTTGTTTGCCTTATTGCTTAATCTGTGGTCACACTAGACTTCTAACAAAACTTAGAGCTTTCGATTATTTCATCGTGTGCAATTATTTATATATATTTCATTTACAAAAGTTCACAAGAGCGAAAATAATATTATCAATAAATATCTATTTATCGAATAAAAAAATCTGCTTGACTATTGGTTGAATCAAAGACATTATTTTTAATGAACGAAAGCCGATAATTTGTAAATATTTTATTACATTGTCAGACACTTGATTAAACTATAATATTTAATCAACTATTAGATACACAAGCTACTAGAGAATTTAAAGTTCAAAGGGTCAATATGAATGAAGTTTGATAGTGTGATATCTATCGAAGAACAGTTTGTTACAAATAATAAAATGGGGCATATAGAAGAAGAACACATGGTCTTCAATGATAATTTTATTATATTATAGATTACATTTATTAATATTAGTTTAATATTTGTTATTTATTGAGATATAAGTGCTTAAATCTTTATGTGCATGGAAGTAGCTAGATAGAGCCACGGTATGGTCCGCGAACCGCGAGCGACGAGTAACATCGCCTCTCCTAGTTTAATGAACTCTAAAAAAAGCCCCGCAAAATTATAATTTAGTTAAATCGGTAACAGAAGCATGGAATATCACAATACCTATATTACCATAATATTTTTACTTCATCAACTAGACAAAGCTGCTTAATTATTAATTTACATTTTTTAATATTCCCCGCATATCTTTTCGAATGTGACTAAATATGGCATCAGTTTTAATTTCTGCAATATAAATCGCTAGCAGCTCGCAGTCTATAAAATCGAGCACAATTACGATTGACCGCTCTGTCAATGAATTACTTACAAATTTATGGCTTTATATTCTCGTCTGGAAGGAACTATGAAACGCAAGAATTTTATTTAAAAAAAATATGAAGATAATTGGAACAGCGCATGTTCGAAACACAGTATAGACAATATACACATCATAACATCATATACATCGACAACAACTAACCATATAGACGAATAAAAAATAAACGAGAAACTTTTCTTGAAGAATACAACCAATGTAAACCGTCGCATCGTAATCTAAGAATATCGAATTAGTTGACAACTCGTGACCAATGATAGAAATAGATGTCAGTCATAGTTATATATCTTTTTATCGTGTCTTCAATTCACAACACGCTCTCTCATACCTCGGCTTCTTGACAGAACTATTAAAGTCAACAATGTAAACAACCGAGGTGTCTAGTCGATAAGTTCTCGATGTGTACGCAACACTTCTGAGAGCCAATTTAATATTAGGATGATGATAAATAAGAAATGTACAGGGAATATATGTTGAACAGAGTACGCGGATAGGATACTGAACTTGCGATTTATTTCAAATGGCACACATTTGTATCCTCGCCCTTAACGCATACTTGACTCGCATGTCATATAATTAAAACATATTATAGTATTATGAGAACGGACATGATATGCGCCAACGGCAAATGAAACAACGATGATGGTCATTTTGTGAATGGAAACTACAAAAACCAAATAGATATAATATTATTATGTTGCTGCCTAACTCCGTAAAGAAATACGTTGATGATTTAATTAATATGAAATCTTAATCAAACAAGTTTAATTTAATATTAAGTTTAAGTTTTAAGTTCGTGTTGCGATAGTTAACTTTAAATATTGAAAATTTAATATCTAGGTTCAACGGTTACTAATTACGCAATATAAGACCGTAATTATTATCCATAGATATGTCACAGGATAATTATATGATTCGTTAGTTTATAAACTATTTAGTCAGATTGTAAACTCTTTGTAGATTTTGAACGAACATTAAAATGTTCAATCTTATGTTTAAATTTTCGTAGGTTTATTTTAATTGAGGTTGAGACTGTGATCATATTCGAAATAAATTAACAGTACAAAATTCACAATTTTCAAGTCCAACTATCTTGATTCTGCTTATTTAAAGCAATAATGGCTCAGTGGTAGTGTTTACGGACACCGCGTGAATCGACGTGATTTCAAATTCCTGCAATGAGCACGAGCTCTCGGTGAAAGACAACATCGTGATGAAGTTACAGCATGCTTTCTAATATATACCAGGATAACTACCAAGGTCTGGTTGTGGCCATAACGCTAAACGTTTAAACGATAAAAGAAAAACAAAAACTCAAAATAATTCTCTGTTCATAATCCACCAACAGTTTACAATCTGATTAGATTAACCTATTAAACAAACAATTCTCAACATGACATACCAATGACTTAATTGAAAGCATTTAAAATACTTATTTGTAGCGTAAAATGGTTATTTCGAATACTAGTGAAATATAAAGATATAATATAAATTGAACTATTTATTAATAGACGAATCTATTGAAGTTAGTTGCTATATGATTTTAGTAGATAATCGTAAGGTTATCATTAAAATGTCGTAAGCCCATTAATACCTAATGAGTTCATTTACTCATCACAGCCTAATGTTGTTATCTGAGGCCAACGGAACGGAGTTATCGGTTCGCATCCGTTACATATACTCGAGATGTGAAACTTTAATGTTTGTCATATTATAATTACTTACTTATTTATATATTTTTAATGACATTCAATCTTTTACTTTTTACGTCGCCTAAAAGAATATGATTTCGAGAGATCGTGGATTTTTAATTTAACTCTACGGCGATGTCTGAAATGGTTCATTTGATAATATTAAGTTGCATTATTCCATTGATAAATAATAAGTATACATATTTTTAAAAGCTTTTATTTAACTTGTTTTGTTAGTATTGTTCAAATCATGTAAATGATTTTTAAAACAGTTATCCCCAACCGATTATAAATTAAATTTTGCATACACGTTTAGTTTGAATGACAATGCATGGTTAGATAAGTGACATCATACTAAATCTAATATGGCGGACTCGCAAAGGTGGCGGGCCAGTTATTTATTTGCACTCCCATGATATGGGTTCCTGTCAAATGAAAAGGTTTGCTGTGAAGAATGGAAAACAAACATTATTTTACGAAATTATTTAAAAACAAGTTTATGTTCAATATTTCTGTTGTACTAAAATGGAAATAATAGTTTTACACAAAGGCTGTGCTGAATATAATTCATATAGTATGTAATAAGTTACACCTAAAATGCTGTTGCATCAAATAATTTTAAAAGCTCGTAGCGCAAATGAAAAGGGGAGAAAGGGGAATTTGAACAAAATATTTTTTTATAAAACACTAAACCAACGTTAAATCCTTAATAAATGATTTTTTTTATTTTAGAATATATTTTAAATGAAATGAAAGCGTGTATAAATATATATAACATAAATTAACGAGTAATTAATACTTGTATAAAATACCCGACTGATGATAATGACTTAGTCTTCTGATATCTTAATATAAACCGCGTCCGCGACTTCGTCGTGTATGAAAAACAGCAACTAAAAAACCTCCACTCACTGAAGGTGACCTCAAAGTGAGCATATTTAAGGCTGAGCTTTTATTATTATTTTTAAATGTTTTAAAATACATTTTAATATTATATTTAAATGTTTAAAATACTTAAGCAAATCTATTCGATCTAAATTTCTACGATAGATGTCCTCGTTTGATGTTTTTGCGCTATCAAGATTTTTATTAAATTACACTAAACAGACATACTTTATGGTGTTATTATTCACTGGATATTAACAGTTTATAAAAATAAAGTTATTAAATAAACTGTACCATTTCGTAAAGGATTGCAAAACTTAAATGTTTGTATACCTTTATGTCTTTAAGATAACATCGGTTAACATAAAAGGTGATTTTAGTTAGGTATTCTAAAAGCTTATATCGGTCAAATACCGTACCGTCAGTTTTTAATTTCTAAGCTTACATTATTTGGCTCTATATTTTGTAACTTTAGCGGCATATTACGCGATGTAGTTTGGTTATTGTGCACAAGTGAAGTGTATAAATAACATGCATTATAAGTTGCCACATAAACTTCCTGGACTGTTATAATAAGGGAGCTGCCATCTTGTGAGTGGTTTGTTTGAAGAATACAAGAATAATTAGTAAAATATATTATGAACGTGACGTTGGCAAAATTGTGGATAAATACAGTTGTCCATTACATGAAAAGAATAAGAAGAATATACATAGATTTAGTACAAGTAAATCTAAGAGAAAATCTCACATAACACAAAGTAATAATTACAAAATAACTGAAGCGGTAACAACGGTGAACGTCCTATAGTGCATGTGCTAAAAATAACTATACTATTTTGGCGGCAAACCCATCATTGGGTACGGTAAACGTATTAAACTGATTTCCTTACAGCAATGTCGTACCGTTTTTATTTAATTTTTTTCATATGAGAGTTGTGTTGAGTTTGGAGCATTCCGATTGGTGGAATACCTCCACACTACAGAAGATCGTCTATGTATTATTGGATATACACAGACTAATCAAAAGAAATCATCCAAATCGCTTCATAGAAAAAGAAGTTATGGCTGAGCACCCATTAAAAAAATATATACATTTGATTTATAAAATCCTTATAATACTTATAAGGTCAACCGTAGACCATAATTATGTGACGAGAAAAAATAATAAATAATAACAATGATCAACTTTTAAAAAAATCCTGCTGTTTTTAGGTGAGAATATATTAACATATTTTCATGAGAGAAGTGATAAGCAAATAAATTTTTTTTTTTATACCATAGGTAACCATTAGGTATTAACCATTAAGTGTGGAATTATCTATATTAATATTATAAAGCTGAAGACATTTTTTGTTTGTTTTTTTGAAAACGCGAAACTAAAATTGCTCGACAGTTTTCACAACACCTTAAAAAAATTTATAGCCTATTTTTAGAAGACTGACAGCACTAACCCTGTTTATTTTATGTTCTCACAGAGATGTATACCGGAGTTCGAGAACGCCGCATTCATGGTGCAAATGGAAGCGACAAACACTTGTGGTGATAATGGTGTTAAAATGTATTGCATCCAGACCTCAGCTGGGACATCAACTAGGTAAGTCGCTTAACAGATCTGCTTAATGTTCTATTATAACAATGATTTGAATCCTGATATCGTGAAGGCTATAAGGATGACCACTGTAAGCACAACCCTCCTGATGGTTTACGGGACGAGGGGCGGCAGGCGTGCACGGATATACAGTACACACGGTATTCAGATGGGGTATTTATTATCTTAAGATCAATATTTTAAGTACGTTATTGCAACTGTGACAGATATCTAATGACAAATAAAAAAATTTAATATGCATTATATAATAACATATTGATTTTTTTAAATAAAATGGTACAATATAAAAATGCTATTTTGAACAAAAACTATGCGTGTAATCTTTGAATTTAATTGTATAAGTATATTGACACAATGCAATTTAATCAGAACGCGTCGAAGCATTAATTATGATTTCCTGTATAGTTGTTCAAAACGCAACGTCAGTATTTCCCTCTTGTTATAGTAAACTCATGTGTAGCAATTACAAAAATAAATGCTTGCCGCCGCGCAGACAGCAACAAACTGGCTCATTGCTCGGTCTTTTTCTCGTCCCGTAATATTTTAGCAGCAAAATTAAAAACACCCTTATTAGTGCTGTTCAATCTCTTACTTTTCCTTGGCGTGGAAATTGATTATAGGACTTTTTTATACCACAACACGGAGGCAATAAAACATGCGGTTCGCCTGATGGAAAACGGTCACCGCAGCCTAAGGACACTTGTAACACTAGAAGCATCGTATACTCGTTGTAGACTTTTTAAAAACCAATAAAGAGTACAAAGGGCATTGCTTTAGGAATCGTTTAGCCTCATTGGGGAAGGGGGGTTCAAGGTTGGCAACGCACTGGTGATATCTCTGGTGCCATGGGCCATTTAGGTATAGAGACAAAAAGTGACCAGCGATCTTAATGGCAATGTCTGAGCACATTCAAAATATTTAATATAAAGTTAATCGGCTTTTTCTTACCAGGTCATGTGACTATTGTCAACCCGACCAGTTCTCCAGTTACTACCTGACCGATCTTCATCATGAGCAGGATAACCAAACCTGGTGGCAATCAGAAACAATGAAGGAAGGAATTCAGTACCCTAATCAAGTCAATTTAACACTCCATTTAGGTACATGCTTTAATTTTTACCAAATATATCCATTTTTTTTTACTTAAACAAAAAACATATTCCGTTTCATATGTTTTTAGAAAAAGTCTTAACTATTATTCCAAAAAAAAAAAGTGATTTCACAGGAAAGGTGAGATTAAACCTTTTAAAATCACTGAAGTGTGTAATGAAAAAAGACGACGATTTTATAGCCTTTGTCACTCCCACTATTTAGACGAATTCAACGAGACCTCGTATATTAAAATCCATGAAGTCATTTAGACTACAGGATGTACTAAAGAAATCGTGATACGCTCGAAAGACATAACCCTCCTGTTTCGTAGTCAGGTAAAAAGGAAATTGAATTCTTTACTATATTATTCTTTAGGTACTAATCTCAAGGCTTCTACCACTGGCACAGCCACCTGAGATATAGGTTTACCTAGTTTAGATGGTAGCGAGCATCTTATTGTAAAATTAACAACCTATAACTTTATTAACCAAAACTATTTTCTGTTCTAATTGAGTTACTTTGTTTAATGGTGAATAAATAAAATCATTTTTATCATTTATAAATAGTCCTAATTTTACATACTATCAGAAATATATAGGTAATATTTCAATTGAGTCTTTTATTAGAAAGTATCCATAAAAAATGGTTTACAAACAAAGAGTTTTTTTAAACTTAAAGAAATATACCAAATATTGGTTCAACGTAATGAAATTTCGTAAAAGGTTATAATAGTAATTAACATTATACGTGTATGATTAGGTAAAGCATACGACATTACTTACGTGAGGATCGTCTTTTATTCACCGCGTCCACAAAGTTTCGCTATTTACAAGAAAACCAGCGAGAGTAAAGATTGGGAACCGTTCCAGTACTTCAGGTGAGTTTACTTTAATTTCCCATATTTATAAGGTCATCAACCTGCTAATGGACTCACACACTTAGAGTATTACAGTCCGTGCAAGGTTCAACTGTGGATGCACAACCTACTTCTACAACAAGTCAGCTGTGCTCACACCGCGACCGCTGAGTTCTGGTTTTAAGGGTAGTTGACAACACGCACTGGCACACAAGCTGTTCCAACTTAGCCTTCAGAACTGCAATCCTTTTGAGATTGCTTATAAGTACATATCTGTAGACTGCAGTACCAGTTATCAGTTGGACTGTACAGCTATTTGGTACTTCATACCTTAAAAAACAAAACTCGTGCGCGCTTTCATTTTGAGAATGCAAAACACTATCGGTATACTAAAATGTATCAACAATAAAATATTGTAAACTAGTAACCCACCTTGACTTTGCACGGGTCATGTAAATTATATTACTCTTTTGGTTTACACGGTGCACGCCAGTAACGCTCCCAGTCGGCATGATTCTTCCGACATCATCAGCAATTTTCCTCAATTTCAACCAATCTACAAAAAAAAACCTTAATAAATTGTTCCCCTAGACTTTCCTCGTGAATCACTCCGTCCATTGATCAAAACCGTATGAAATTTGTTAGGTAGTTTTTGAGTTTATCGCATTGAGATAGACAGACAGATGCGGAAAGAGGACTTTGTTTTATAATATGTAACGATATTATTTGAGAATGATGTAGCTTCCTAGTAGTAAAAAAATTTTTAGAATCGGATTGGTACATCCAGAGATTATATTAATAATTATGTAGTTCTGTCTGTACATGTAATTATATTTTCTAATTTCCTCATACATCTTTGTAATAAAGGACATTGTCCACGAATATTTACATAACATTAAACAAATAATCTGTCTGCACATTCAGAAATAACTTAAAAACGGCTTGATTGATTATCGCTAAATGAATTAAATGTAATGTAATGTAAATGTAATATGAGATTATGCCATTCCTCAATTGATAGACTATAAGAATTGTCACGTGATGGCAAACGATTTTGCGCGAATGACTTTTTAAAGCTCGTCAAGGAAACGCCAAACCTTTTTTGGTTTTGAATAATAAACGTAGCTATGTTTTTCTTCGCTGTCGTCACTCCGAGCTTGTGCCTCTGATATTGGCGTAAAAAAACCGTCGCACCCTATTCAGGATTCCGAGTCTCTGAGATGTATTGGAGATGACACTCCTGATGTAATCCCTGGGATTAATATCCACACCTAGGATATTGACGCTTCCATGCTATCACGTGGCTCGTACTCTCGCATCAGTTGCATATAAGTAGCGTTAGAAATCTATAAATATGTAAACTATTATAATACAAATGAAAAACACCTCCAAGCTGATCTGGCTGTATCTGAATTATAGACATTATCATGTCGCATTCATTATACGTCACGAGGAAATAAAATCAGTTTTTGTGAAATAGTGAACATTATTACTAATACAATTAATAAAAAATTAATAGATTCTTAAATAAATATTAACATATTAGTACACCTAAATAATGTAAAAATACAATAAGTATTGGATGCCATCCAAATCACCGCCAGAAGGAAAAGTACCAAGAAGGCTGGCCACATTACCTCGTTGTATACCAATGCTTATTCGTTGACCACGAAGTATTGGCCAGCCCCCTGGTCTCAAGTTGTGTCGACTATTATATGTATATAAATATTGTATAAGTATATACATTATTTCTAATTGTTTTTATTTTATCGAAATAGCGCGTCATGCCGGGACACATACGGAGTACAGGAACAAAGAGCTGCAGATTTAGGTGCTGAGACCAGGGCTTTATGTACCAGCGAGTACTCTGATATATCACCGCTTTCTGGAGGCAACGTGCTGTTCTCAACTTTAGAAGGACGTCCATCAGCCTACACTTTCGACAGTAGCCCGGAATTACAGGTGAATATTTACCCCAAAATGATTTAACGTTAACTGCATATCTTAATTTCACAATAATAACTACCTAATTAATTAATTAAACGCTCAACAACTATACATTAATTATAAATTCCTAAGGCGTTACTATCAAATAATCGTCGCTTCAAAAAGTCGATATATCTTTTTGTATATGGCGCTAACTTAGTACAAACTGTTTAAGAAAACAATAAAGTTACCATATTCTTGTTACATGTCGTGGAATTATATATGACTTATGCCGTTTAAAATATCGTAGGAGTCTACTATGTACTACTATGACTACTAAGTATGTCATACTATTATGTACTTCTGTTTTCTTGAGCTTGAGTTTATAGCAATAATGGCCTAAGTCATATAAAATTCCATAACATATAACAAGAATACGATAACCTTATTGACTTGTCGTTAATAAAAACTAGCGGTCGCACAATGATCGAAATTCGACCAGCGACTTTTTAATCATAGACTATTTTCTGTTTGACATTTGCAAACAATGAATATTATATCACTTGTTGTCACTCTTAATTCCGTGACAATGTCAATATTTTGGAGGATCTAAGTTCGATCGCACTGGTCGGGTTAGAATTCGCAGTATTAATTAATTTAATTTAATATATTAGTAACAGATATTATAGATAAATTTTAGCTTTCTGCACTCCTTCTCCATATAAACTTTAAACATGTCAAACCTCAGTTCTCCGTGCACGCGATACGCCTAAAAAGGAGTAGAAAGTTTTTGCTTCAACCTTACTTACTCACCGCAAGATCACAACACAAATTTATTTGGCTACGGTGTTCTATAACATCACATAACATACCATGATGTCTATCCCCGAAGGGTTACGCTGAGAAGTACTAAAGTACACTTACAGTTCTTCGGTTATGTTTTTAGGTCCCGTGAAACAGGGGGCGAGCCTATTGCCATTAATCAGGCTCAGAGCTGCTACTGAGAATTTCATAGAACAACCCAATAACACATTGCTCGACCTGGGAATCGAACCCAGGACCTCGAGCATAGCTGTAGCGCTTACGAAAACTGCACTAATGAGGCAATCTTCTTGTTTTTCAAAGAAATTTTTCTGTACACTACGTTCCTTGTTGTAAAATGTTACTGCCTCTAAAATTTGCAAAATAATTTAGATTACAATAATCATTATGAAACAGGACTGGGTCACTGCAACCGACTTGCGAATCTCACTCGACCGGCTAAATACTTTCGGAGACGAGATCTTCGGTGATGTTCAGGTGCTTCAGTCTTACTGGTACGCCATCGCTGACGTGGCAGTCGGAGCCAGGTGCAAATGCAACGGTCACGCATCTGTGTGTGACACTCAGGAACTCCCTGACGGCACAAAGACTAGAGCATGCAGGTAAATACTTCATTGCCTTCAGCACATTGCTAATACCTTTTCAACGTTTGTTTTTTTAACATTTGCAATTTTAAATTACCGAATAAGCAAGCAAAATCCAAATTAATAAAGTTAAATATCCAATTCTTTTTTTGCTTTTCTCTAAATTTGTTCATATTCTAAAATAACGTTATAAAAAATTCTAATCTTTATTTTTTTATAACAAGCAATTTTAAAGGGAAATACAAAATAAAATATTAATAAACCCGATCGATTGTATTACCAGCTCTTTTCGATGACTGTGATGTTTCCATAACCGATGGTAGTGTTTTTATAATTGCCTACTTAAGATATAAACTGGAAAAAGAAGTAGTGGCAATGACGACCTGTGAAGAAAACATTCTAGTTATCAAGAGGAGCAAGAAAATGTATTTAGTCCTTTGCGGCGAGACATAAATCTTCAACCTCGATGTTCAACACTACCTTCACAAATGATTGTGCTGTTCATATTGTACTTTTTTTTTAATTATAGATGTGAACACAATACAGCAGGCAGAGAGTGCGAGAGATGTCTAGACTTTTATAATGATGCACCATGGGGTCGAGCCTCGCCGTCGAATGTTCACGAATGCAAGGGTTAGTTTCTCCCCTGTAAATAGTACTTTAAACGTTACATTTGTAGTATTTTCATACAAACCAAAGTCCTTGTTATTTATTGCTATAAAAAACAATATCGAACATCTTACCAAATTTCAATTTTATGTCCGCAAAACTCGAAAAGCAGTCGATAGATTGACTTGAATTTTTACACAACGTTACATTTCGATATAAGACTATTTCTATTAATATATACTTTTTATCCCGAAGTTTCCACCGCAACAGAAAAATCACATTGTTTCGCGACGATTTCATAAAAACAATTGTATCTGACACATGATTGTATGTATCATATTTTTATTTAATTAGACACTACACTATATTTACTCATTATTTTTAATAAAAAAATTCAAATATTTATTGTAATAGTGGAGTATTAAATTGAATTATGTGTTTCACGGTCAATTTATGTTAACCAGAATACTTTTATTTACTTCCCCAATAATTAATATCAGACTGGGCCATAGCGAAGAATGGCTGTGTTTAAGTCGTTATATTAAATACAGTGTAAACTCTTTATAACGAAACTCAAGGGACTGAGCATTTTTTGTCGTTATAGAGAGGTATCGTTATATGGAGTGAAGTTTCAATATGTGGGTTTTAACGCAAACCAACCAAGTTGGGCTCACTTCAACGTTATAGGGAGTTTACCGTTATAAAGGATAACGTTATAAAGAGTTAAAACTGTATATACAGTGTAAAAAAAAATCAACAAACATATGTATGTGTATAAACATATGTTTACAAAAATGCTAAAAAGTAAATTAAATAAGAGAGAAAAGGTTTCACTTTTTAGTAGTAGTAGGATAATTTTATAATTCTAAAGAGTTTATTTGTTTGTTTGGTTGAACACGCTAACCTCAGGAACTACTAGTTTGAATGTAAAAAATTTTCAGTGTTGGATAGCCCATTTATCTAGGAAGGCTATAGGATATATAATAGTACGCTATGAATGATAGGAGCGGAGCATCAATAATTATCAAGTATCGCGAGCGAATTTTTATTATGTAGAATAATGTGGGAGGCGGGCGGTACCTATAATACTCTGCCTACGACCCACTCTCTCTTCCTCTCTCTCTTACATGATGCAGACGAAGTTGCGCAGATCAGCTAGTATAATATAATATAAAATAATATTACAACTTGAAATTTTGTTTCTTCATGCATTTGTGTTTTACATCATAATTATTTATTCTTTTATAAAAGCAATGCGAATTTAATAATACTATGTGATAATACCTGAAAATAAGATTTATTTTTAGCAATGGTGTTTTATATAATGTATCATAAAACACTGGATTTTTTGACGGAACCTTGGCCTGTCATGTAGTGGTTTTTATTTTTTATATATGTTCGTATTTTTTACCCCATATCAATTTTTTTTTTATTAATAGACGCTCGCGTGGACGACAGAAGATCGCGTAGTGCTTATGAAAATCATACTTTCCTAAAACTTTAATAACCCTTTATTAAATGAAGATATTGCGATCATTTTTCTTTTTGATAAGGGCCAAGTATTTAAGGAGTAAAACAAAATAAATTTGATGATAGTCTATCCAGTAATTTTTGCGTGATGGGCGTTCAAGGGCATAACCGTAATCATTTTATTTATATAGATGATTAATTATTGCTATCGTAGGACATCCTGCTGATCCATTGACGTCGATATAACGTCATTATAAGCGACTTGATCTATCGAATCCTTTATCTCTATCTATATATTTCGACGAAAGTATTGTTAAGTAAAATTTTTAGTCTTTTTATTCATATGAAACTAAAAAATGAAAAAAATATAACCACCGTTTTAATTTTAAAAAATACATCATAATTAGCACTAAAAATATTATTAGTGCAACCTATATGCGAAAAAAATGAACATGTTTGAACTAAAACTTTGACTTTGTAGCAGGTAAATTATGTATTACGATTATACTAAAAAATAAGTCATATTTGAATTAAGAGGTCTGATAATAAATAGCTTACAGATATTCTTATACCACAGACTAGCCGGTACCCGTGACTTTGTCTGCGTATTAATGGATATACACAAATTGATCTCGGAACACGATAAACCAAAAGAAAAACATAGATGGGTTAATGTCATGGAATGGGATGGGATGGAAGATATATGGGTAGACCACTATGTGTATGGTGGACACTATCCCTATTGCCTCTCTATATTAGTGCATATGCACCATCTGATTTCGGAAAACGACAAACAAAAACAATCATAGATGGGGTTTGTCATCGTGTGTATATGGTATTGTAGTTATATGCCAATATGAATCCATCACATAAACCGTCCCAATAAAATTTCAAAAAAAATTAATATAACCCTTATATTGACCAGCTTGCGAGAAGGTTTTTTGAAAAACGTTAAACCCCTTTTATTTGTTACCAAAAGTATAAATATGAACTTTCACCTCCTTAATTTGAGACAATGTGGGTTCTTCATAAGAACTTTTATCCCCTATTTCATTCCATCATTCCTTTCATCAAGTTTACATAAGGTAGCCTATGTCCTTCTCCATGGTACAATGTATCTCTTTTGGTTGGCTGGTTTGATGTTTGTCAAAAAGTCAGAAGGTTGCGTGTTCATATCAAGTCGGGGTCTCCACATGTAGGATAACACAATGAAAGAATTCACTTGTAGCAAAACTGTATAATCCAGATAATTTATAATAGGTAGGTATATCAATATCAATAAATCAACAAACCACTTACCTGCCTTATGTAGGTTTAGATTCAAGTTTGGGTTTACGTTTGGGCTTAGGTTTGAGTTTATTGCCACGCTTTCTCGGTTGGGTGCCTTAAGCGCTCGCCCCTGAGCCACGGTGAAGCTGTTAAAGCTGCCTGAGGCTCCAGGGCCCTTATGGCTAACAGCATAGTCAGTTCTAAAAAAAATTTAAAAGCTCTTTTACACAAATGTAGCCGACGAAAAAACCATGAACCAAAATGTGATTAATTTATTTGTGAAAATGTACAATATAGAAGTCTGTGCGTAGTAACAAAACATTTATGAATTCTAAATAAAGTACAATTTCGTTGGAACTTGGCTTTTAATTTGTGTGTAAAAGTTAACTTACCGTTAATTTGCTAGCGTCTGCCATAGTGCTCGTATGTGTTACTGCAATATAGCTACATTAGATCCTACCATATATATATTATTATATATATATATATATATATATATATTAACATGTTTTTGTTACTTTCGTACATAACATATTATCTACTAGAATAAATAAGAAAAAGTCTAATAGCGCTGTGGTTATAACTGTAGTGTACAGAGATCGCGGTTACGAAAGTGATATAAAATAATTTTTGGCGTTCTTTTCCTCTGACTTTTTATTATTCAAATCAAATCTGTAATTTATATTACGTAATACACAAGCTGGTTCTCACGACTTTATTCCCTTGAAATCCATTATATCACAATTGTTGAAGTAGACACCGACATAGACCTAATAATAGCTAGATTTAAGTGGCAGTAAGCGGACCACGTAGCTCATAGAACGGATGGCCGATGGGGCCAAAGAGTTCTCGAGTTACAGCACCGTACCGAAATACAGTGTGGGCAGACACGCCACAAGGTGGTTCGATGACCTGATAAAGGTTGCGGGAAGCCGTTGGATGCTAGCAGCACGAGACCGGTCGTTATGGCGATCTTTGATGACGACGTTGAGCTGATGTATTCATTATCCTTCGTTCATAAGCAGAGACATACGACTGACTATGTTATGTAAAATTAACACGAACGTGAAAAATACGTTTCAAAACAGATTATAATCATTCTCTTTTTTTTTTTCATTTATGGAAGTCAAACAAATTGTTTATTTTATTATTTAAAATGTATTTTATTAAAATATTGATACTTGCGAGAAAATAATACAAATAAACCGTAAGAAAAGATAAATACTTGAAACCAACTGGCCCATCAGATCCATGCGAATATTTTTCATATCATAAAATGTAAAAAATCTAACTAACAGCTATTTATAGTTGAATAGTTTATAGATAGCGTCTTCTTTTTTAATTTTTTTTTTTTGCTAAAACAGTAATTTTTATCTTTCTGTATATTGTTCATCAATAGTGGGGAATAAACTTTAAAACGATGTTCCGCTCATTCATTTTGGTGAAGAATCAAGGGATATATTGCGTTGTCACAAAAGGAAACCTTTAAAAATAATATAAATATATAGATAGTTAAGATGAATGTAAATGACTCAACAAATTCTCCTTCATCAGCGTGCAACTGCAACGGATTTTCGAACAAATGCTACTTCGACAAAGATCTATACGAGAGGACCGGCCACGGAGGGCATTGCATTGACTGTGCCGAGAACCGCGATGGAGCCAATTGTGAACGTTGCAGAGAGAACTACTTCCAAGGAATTGGAGAGATATGTCTTCCTTGCAACTGTAACTCTATTGGTGAGTCAAATTTGAATTTGAAGGATGGAGGTTATATTATAGAATTTATTAGGTGAATTGGATATTGTTGGAGTCAGTGCTAGCTTTAGGTAGGTGACCAGGTCGATAGCTCCGGACGCCAGGATCAAATGTGACCCAACAATTAAGGTTTTTTTTATAGTAGCTCGGCAAAATGATGGTAAAGTCCCAGACGGTAATCTCAATACAATCCACACAGAGTCCACCACCGAAAGATTGTAATCTATCGTCGGTCGCTTGAATGAGCCAATTTGGTAAGGACGGAAAACATTGGCCGGGAAACGGTTTAAAAATGGACAATTTTACTGAAAAGTAAGAAAACAATTGTATGAATGGGAAACTAATTGGCTTAATATATGTAGATGATTTCAACAACCTATCTCTTTCACCGCCATGCAAAGGGATTAGTTTCTTTCTTTCCAAGTACGACGGTACCATAAACTTGTATTGAGCAAACTGTTTACTAGTAATTTTATATGACATATTTTCTAAAACAATATACAAATATTATACACTGCCTCAATCTTTTAGGGTTAAAGATTCCCATGAAAGAGTTTTATCTCACTTTCTTTGGAGTTTTCGACAATTCAGTTATTCACATATAATAATAGGTTATGTTACTTTAATGATAAACTAAAGAATAATTGTTTAGTAGTAGCTCGTTCGAACGCGGACACATATAGGACGATTTCCGTGTGAATCTAACTCTGAACACGAAACTTTTATGATGAAATATATCGTGAAAAAAATTACAGCTATTTATAGCTATTAAGGCAATTATAAAACTAAAAGTGCTACTGAAAAAAGTTACTATTACAGTAACGCTATGGAATACATATTTAAGGACCAAGTAAAGTAGACGACTGAGAAACGTGACGTCACTCGCTTCATTTACTGATTGCTAGCAAAACACAGATGTATATATATATATAAATTTATAAAGTTACTCGTATAATGTGCATCTAATTAAATTTTTGACAACTATCATTAATTTAAAATTCGGTAATTGGTTTTTGTCATTTTTATCACTTTGTTATTAACAAGAATTCCACTCGTTCATCTAGTTGGTTTTTTATATGCCACTGCCTAGAAATGATTGTAACAATTCTGTTTTACTACGCAAAGAATATAATTAAATTTGAATTTTCGAAGGTTCCCGAAGCCTACAATGTAACGCCGAAGGCAAGTGTCAATGCAAACCTGGAGTGACAGGGGACAAATGCGACGTCTGCGCATCGAATCACTATGAATTCACAAACCAAGGATGTAAGCCCTGCGGGTGTAATGAGTCAGGCTCCTACGGGAACACTCCACAGTGTGATCCATTGACCGGCGTGTGTGTTTGCAAGCAGAATGTCGAAGGAAGGAGATGCAGAGAGTGAGTGTTGTAATGAGTTTTGTGTATGTATAATACGGTAAGCGTAATAGGGAATAATTACACCCCTTCTTTACACGGAGCTTATTAACAGTCTTCACACTAAAACTATAAACACTACGATAGTATAAAATTATTATTAATTTATACTGAGCGGAGCGAAGGTGACTTGGTAGAATTGTGGACGACGGCCAGGTAACAGACAGCAAGAAGGGCTGCCGGTTAACGTCCAAGGGATAGCGAAACGTTAAACTTTTCTACCTTAGCTCGGACCGCTCAATGTTAACAAACATATTTTACAGCTATACATTTACAGTTAAACCTTGCATTAAACAAAAATATTAATATGAAATATCTACGACATATCTGGTGGTTTCCACTTATTTCTTCTCTTCGTTCTTTCTTCATTATCAATGCGTGTTTTGTATAGTAGCACGGGAAATTGACGAAACTTTACATAACGGTAAGCACAGTATAATCTAAAAATAGTGGCGACCATCTTGAGGTCCAAAATCCAACGCTAGACACCACCTTCATGCCTACCTGCGTAAATAGAAACTGGATATGCAATGGCTGATTCCAAAACGAGACTCGCTTAAGCGTGGTACTGTGGCGGTTGTTACATAAAGTGTATGGTGGTCTTAATGCAGTGAGACACAATTTTATTGTCCTATCCTACCACCTGGCAGCTCTGCCCCACTTTAGTGTTTCATTTGTGGAGAAACACATATTTTCGAGGGAATACACAAGATTAATCAACACGCGCGGCAGTCCACAAACTTGGCGATCTCGAATTCGATGAAACAATGATTTTATATTTTTACGACATCATGAAAATTCTGCATGATATTCATCAAGATTTCTCAATTGTCCAACTGTTTCCTCTCATGGAAATTATGAAAAATATTTTAATTTACTTCATTCATTACCGTTTGTACATTATTTGTTGTCCAGATGTAAACCGGGCTTCTTCAATTTGGATATAAACAATGAGTTTGGATGCACTCCGTGCTTCTGTTTCGGGCATTCGTCGCAGTGCAGCTCAGCGCCAAAGTACCAAGCCCACGAGTTGAGTGCTCACTTCATCAGGGACTCCGAGAAATGGTCTGCCGAAGATGACCAAGAGAAAACTGCCATGTTACAGTTCAATGCTAATACGCAGAACATAGGTATTGTATTATCTCAGAATGTTTTTTTTTAATGTTATAAAAGATTTAAGAGTTGAATTAAGTAACAATGTAACCTATGATACCCACACGCTAAGCTCTCAAGTTCAGCTGCCGAAACGTACATAAAGGAGCTTGACAATAGATTTTCAAGTTAAAAGTGGTGGATTTAGTTTAGACCTTACCGCAATACTTTACTGCAATGTTCCTTGTACGACAAAGGTAGCAAACAAGCTTATGGCCTGCTTAGGTAAGCGGCAACCGCAGCCAATGGACGTTTGTATCACCAATGTATCAACACCCCTTCTCTAAAGAGCTCTGGAAACTCTAAACATCACAGGAACACTACATAAGGTTATTTGGTTGCTATCTTCTGTAGGGTGGAAGAATTTCAATCTTCAGAGATATTTCTCTGTGTCCTAGGTACCATTCTTGTTGAACCCCCTCTTTACCAAGGAGCTCTGGAAATCCTACACATCGCAGAAACGCAATACAAGGCTATTGGCTGCGATCTTCTATAGGGTGGAGGTATTCCACCAGTCGAACTGGACAGAAAAATCTCTAAGGATATTTCTCTGTGACCTTCCTCTCCAAAGTTTAGACTCCTTGTAGGGTTCAACTATGTATCGGTTGTCGTTGCAAATAATAGGAGATGGCGTGTTGTGTTCAAAAATGGTTTTCATACATCCCGCTGTAACCTAAAAAACTTAACTCAAATAATAGAATTTTAATAAGTTTTGCAAATTTCACGGTTTTCTATAAATAATGCATAGTTTTCTTAGTATTGCTTTTTTACCCTATAAATTATAATAATTATTTTATTTTCGTAAAACCTGAATTTAAAAATCGATAATCCTTCCTGTGAATTGCCGGCAAATTGAATACCAGTATTCTGTATAAGGTGATAATCTACATATTTGAAAATGAAGTTCTTAAACGTATATGCATTTAAAACATCATATTACAGCGGTATCATCAAAAGGTACTGAAATTGTATACTTCGTGGCGTCAAATCAATTCCTCGGAGATCAGCGACCTTCATATAACCATGACCTGAAGTTCACTCTTCGGTTGGGAGAGGCCCGGGGATATCCCTCATCCCAGGACATTATTCTCGAAGGAGCTCGTGCATCTGTCTCTATGAATATTTATGGCCAGAATAATCCTGAGCCCACTGATCAGGTGTGTATGTATATATACAACGTGCCGTTACAATGGCGACATTAAATGAACACTCGGTGTACTCGGTGACGCAATTTCAGATTTTACACATATTTAAATTTTATTTATAATTATTATATATTGAACTATCTACAATTTTATAAATGATCCTTTTGAAACAACCTGTGCATAAACAGTTGTAGCACTCAGGTCATCCGCCGGGGTCACGGATTGTAAGAGTAACTTGCACCAAAACCTTATAATTAAATCGTTAAACTAGATTTAAGACTGACAGTTGTATACATTTTGACACAACTAAACTAAACTTAAGCTAAAACCATAGATTAATATGAATATACGGAAAGCTAAAACTGAATTTAACTTTTTTGGTGCAAGTCGCATTAGGAATGCTTCAATGAAATGGAAACAAAGAAATAGATTTTAGAAAGAGACCGTTGACACTTTCGCGTAATGCAGGAAAGAGATGCCAATAGTTTTTGTCGACGAGGCGTTGCCGTTCTGAGTAGATTAAACTGTTATGTAACTTCATGAATGATTCGCTTATAGAGAGTGATGCGAATTTAGTTACCTAACATATTATTTAGTTTCTTTGAAAATTATATTTATTTTATTTTACAAACTATATTATTTCTCTGAGTACTCACCACTAGCCGAACCCGAGTATTTAATTAGTGTCGCCAGTGCATATTATAAATATATTTATTTAAAATGAGACTACATTTAGTCCAATATACATATACCATTGAAAAATGTATAAATAGTACGAAAATGTAATACTATTGATGGTAATAATAATACTGATATAGAATTTATAAATCCGCTCGATTAATAATGCAAATAATTTTGCCATGTATGTTATACTAACTGGTACCCGTGGCTTCGTCTGCGTATTATTGGATATACACAGACTGATCTCGGAACACGACAAACCTAAAGAAAATCATAGATGGGTTTGTCACTATGTGTATGGTGGTCGCGAGCCCTACCATCCGCTATATTACTGTATATACACCGACTGATTTCGGAACAGGACTAACCCAAACATTCATGGTTAGGTTTTATCACTATGTGTATGGTGGACGCGATACCTACCACCTCGCTATATAACTTCATATACACCAGTTGATTTCGGAACACGACAAACTAAAAAAATCATGGATGGGTTTAACACTATTTGTATGGTAGTCGCTATTCTTACCAACCCTCTATATTACTTCATATACACCAACTGATCTCGGAACACGATAAACCAAAAGAAAATTATAGATGGGTTTATCAATGTGAATTGTATTAAAATTATATGGCAATATGAATCCATCACATTAACCGTCCCCTTATAGTACTGGCTTGAGGTATAGTTTTTTGAAAAACATGAAACCCCCTTTTAGTTCTTACCAAAAGCATAAATATTAATTTCATATTCTTAAGTTTTAGGCATGATGGGTTCTTCATACAAACTTTCATCCCTTATTTTATCCCTTCGTTTTTTATTTTATCCACAAAAGGTAGCTATATCCTTTTCCAAGGTCCAATACATCTCTATACCAAAATTCATTAAAATTGGTTTGATAGGTTCTTCATGCAAACTTTTATCCCCTATTTCACCCCTTCAAGTTTTATTTTCGCCACATTAAGTAGCTTATGTTCTTTCCCAAGGTCCAATCTATCTCTCTACCAAAATTCAACAAAATTGTTCATACAGACAGACAGAGTTACTTTCCCATTTATAATATTAGTATGGATTATGGATTATACATAAAATACCTATATGCACTTTTTATTTATGTCTTTTTCTTGAAATTAATATACATATTTTAATATCAATAAAACTTTTATATCTTTTTAAAAGCTGGCACCTCTAATTAATTATCCTTTTCGATGCTTCAGCAGAAGCTTGCGAAAATTCTTTAATTTAAATCTCATGTTATA
The DNA here is from genome assembly GCA_033032175.1 of Saturnia japonica. Classification (NCBI taxonomy): domain Eukaryota; kingdom Metazoa; phylum Arthropoda; class Insecta; order Lepidoptera; family Saturniidae; genus Saturnia; species Saturnia japonica. The sequence continues at coordinate 3,023,324 of CM065304.1, read as the reverse complement.
ATCAAAAAATGTAAAAATAAACCTAATCATGATTACACTAAAGTTAAATTTATTGTTCAAGCCTCAAGAGTACATGTTCAGACTCCATGAAGACCCTCGTTACGGATGGACTCCAACCCTTTCAAACTTTGAATTCATGTCTATCTTACAAAATTTAACGGCAATCAAAATTCGCGGTACTTACAACAAAGGTGGTATCGGTTACTTAATGAATTTTAAACTGGAAACGGCGAAGATTGGACGCGAAAAGGGATCCGCTTTTGCAAACTGGGTCGAGAAGTGTTCGTGTCCTAAAGCATATGTGGGCGATTACTGTGAGGAATGCGCACCTGGATTCAAACATGAACCGGCGAATGGCGGGCCTTATTCGACATGTATACCATGCGATTGTAATGGACATGCCCATATCTGTGATACAGCTACTGGTAAGTAATAAAATAAATAATTAATATAAAATAAAAACCTTTGATTTCCCGATATATATTTACAATATATCGTATGAAATATTTGTTAGATCTTCGGCACCCATTTACCTCTTCCTACATCTACTCCACCCCCGTATCGTTCGCGCAAGCAGCCACTTCCCAAAATCATTACTGACACCAGTATTATTCGGCTGCGAAAATTTGTTTGAAAGTTGGAATCTCCAAACAATTTTCTCCCTGTAATCCATTACCTCGTCCACTTCGGTTTCCCTTTTTCTATTTTCTGTTTATCTTGAATCATTTTCTTGGGTATTGCAACTTTTCGTACTGGAACTTCTTGAACACACTTCAATAATTATCGTAAAACCGTCTGCTTGCACGTGGCTATCTACTGACTTGGACTGTACAGGGCACCTCGCGATGACACTTAATGTGTGAATGTTGGTACAAGTACTGATTATGAATACTAGTGTAAACTAATGTGTATCTCTGTAATGGTTAAAGGGCAATTTTGCTTTTCGAGTATACCAGAGGATGCAAACATTCCAAGACCCTAGAGGACTTGTTTCGAACTCTTTGAATATGTGCTTTAAAATTAAATCTCTTATAGATCTTACTAGCTAGCTGTCTTTTGAAAATTTATAAAAAATAATATTTTTGTTTCCCAGTTGTGATTTAGGAATTGTGACATTGTCATTAATAACATTAAATGTCGTTTCTTTTATTACAGGTAAGATTTTGTTACTAAACTGTTTTATTTATAAGTGGATCAGAATATGTAAAATTAATACAATAAAACTTTTATTACAGAGAAACTCAATTGTGTTTTGAATAACTGTGTCGCCCAAATCACAAGAAAATACCTTACAAAACGACGTTTATTGTCAAAAAAAAATGGAAAAGTTGAAATTTACGTTTCAATCAAAACCAACAATAGACGGAAAGTCAAACTATATTGCCATAACCTCAATTGTCACACAAGATAACAAAGTTTTCCTGATTCCTGAGAACTTTCAAGCAGTATCACTTCACAAACATGTCCAAGCCTCTAAAGTTTTCGTAACAGTAAAAAACACATTGAAAAAAAGACATCAAACTAGAAGTGTATGGATAAAAATGACAGAGGGTATATTACAAACATACCTTGATGAGGATGAAAACATGATTTTTGAGGACCAATTCCTTGAGGAAATCACCCAAGAACAATTGGCTATTGTCAATAAAAAAGAATCAGAAGATCCCATAGTGAAAATTTTGGAAAAGTTAATTGAAAGTCAACAAAACATAGAAAAACAAAGTATAAAAAAGTTAGCCGACAGGTTTTTTATTGAAAAATTTAATGGAAAAAAATTGAGTGCATATCACTGGATGGAAGTATTTGAAAAAGAATGTGCAAGGTTTGATATAATAAAAGACGAAGAAAAAATAGAAATCTTCAGATTATTTATAGAAAAATCATCTAATGATTGGTATTCTTCCATGATAATTAAGCATGGTTTAAAATCAGAGTGTTCAGAATGGAAGTCAAACTTTTTGCAAACCTATGCTAATAACGGTTGGGCTACTAGCAAGTATGCTCTATCTTTCAAGTATCAAACAGGATCTTTATTAGAATATGCTATTAGAAAAGAAAAACTTTAACTTGAAGTAAGAAGAACATTTGATCAAGGTACTCTAATTGATATAATTGCTGCCGGCTTACCAAATTTTATAACGGATAGGATCAACAAAGAGGAAGTTGTACAAACAAAAGACTTATTTAACGAACTTGGCAAGTTAGAACATTTAGTTACAAAGAAGAAGTTTATAAAAAAAAAGATGATAACAGAAAAATGTAACATTTGTGAAAGGTTAAAAAAGGTGTGCTTTATCATTCAGAAGATTTGTGTTGGTTTAAAACAAAAATAAATAGTGAAAAAGATAAGAAACAAATTAAACTCATCAACAATTCAGAATAGGAATGCGAACTGTAATGTGAAAACAAAATAAAATAATAGTTCCGCCATTAATTAAAGTAAAATTAGTATTGAATAAACATGTTGAAATATTTGGAATCTATGACTCAGGCTCTAATGTGTCATTGATAAATTCAAGGTTGTTGAAAATAAACAATAAGGAATTGAGTTATTCTAACAATACTAACTTAAAAACAATTAATGGCGTTAAAAAGGCAAATGGCATAATAACACTCGATATAATTATTTTTAATATTGAGAAAAAATGGATGTCTTTGTAATAGACAAGGAAAATTTTGATTACGATTTTTTAATTGGACTAGATCGTATAAAAAAGTTTTACTTAATTCAAAATGAAAACTTAGAAATCAATCAGAAAATTCCTGTTCAAAGAAGTGAAATAGTTTCTAAGGAAACAAATAAATCAGTTATTGATATTTCTAAGGAAATAAAATCTGATAATTTAATAAACTTCAATGAAAACTTCAATGCAGAAAACTTCAAAATTTTGATAAATCATCTAGACTATCAAAAACAGGCAGTGATTGATGACTTAATATCGATCAATAAATCTGTATTTGCAAAGGACAAATATGACATCGGGACGGTAACGGATTATGAAGCACACATTGACCTATTAGTAGAAAAATATTGCAGTAAAAGGCCATATCGTTGCACAATTGAAGATAAAAAGGAGATTGAAAACCAGATTGCAAAATTATTGGAAAAAAATATAATAGAAGAATCATATAGTCCATTTGCAGCTCCAGTTACACTAGCTTATAAAAGAGATGAAAATAAAAAATCAAGATTGTGCATAGATTTTCGAGACCTAAATAAAATTGTTGTCAACACAAAAAAACAAGAGATTGCGAGTTTTTCTCGACATTAGACCTGAATTCAGCATTTTGGTCAATACCTCTGCGTGTCACAGATAGACAGAAAACTGCATTCATCTTCTTTTTTTTTTTTTTGAACTGACTACACTGTTAGCCTTAGGGGCCCTACCCAAAAACAGAGCCGCCGCGGGTTTTTCAGCTTCACCGGACTTGGGGGCGAGCGCTTAGGGCACTCAGCCGCAAAAGTTTGTGACGACCCGCACGAGGGTGCCAGAGTGGCCGAACCTCGGCTCGGGCGGTCGTCGCGAATGTGAAAAGGTCGCGATCTAACTAATTCCCTAATCCTAAGAGAATTCGAACTAACTAACATATACTCATATGCACGTTCCCCTCCTCCTGGGAGGAAGGAGTGGACCATGCGTATGTGTATTTAGTAATCGGAATGGTTTTTCTACACTAACTAGCGCATTAGTCTAACTAGCGCAAAAAAAAAAAAAAAAGGTCCCTTATAGAACCTATGTACCTGTGTGATGTGCACGTGTGTATGTTCATACGTGTGTAATGTTGTATGTGGGTAGCTAAGTGTTGCACGTATAGTGTCACTTGTATCGCGCGGGCGGCTGCCCTGACCCAAGGACTTCACACCGAGGAACGGACCTAGGCTTGGGTTGCCGCTAGAGAGGGTGGACGTGACGGGTGTGCGGGAGCGAAGTTGACCGCCCGTCCTCTGCGGAGAGAACGGTGGTTACGCGGGCGTGGGCGGTGGCACGCTCTGTTTGGAGAGGCGGTGGAATGACTGCATTCATCACACAAGAGGGTCACTTTCAATGGACTTGCATACCATTCGGCTTAAAAACGTCACCAGCAATATTTCAGAGAATAATGTATAATATAATACGGAAACATAAGCTCGGAGAGTTCACAGTGAATTTCATCGACGATATCTTATTATTCTCAAAATCGTTCTCAGATCATGTCAGACATCTAAAACAGCTATTTCAAGCAATTAAGAGTGAAGGTTTAAGACTAAAATTTTCAAAATGCACGTTTGCAGCTGACTCAGTTAAAGGCCTGGGTCACATAATACAGAATAATTCAGTTAAACCTCTAAAAGATAACTTGATATCAATAAAAAACTTTCCTACTCCAAAAACACAAAAAAATGCGAGACAGTTTTTGGGAAAAATAAATTATTAAGATAAATATATGCCAAAAATAGCAACAAAATTGCAACCATTGCATAACCTATTGAGAAAAGGACAAACCTTTAAATGGACTAAGGCATGCCAAGAGTCATTTGATGAAATGAAACAAATATTATGTTCTCAACCAATATTGACAAATTTTGATCCTAATTTGCCTATTCACATATACACAGATGCTAGTATACTAGGAGTAGGCGCAGTCCTAAAACAGCCACAAGAAAACAAAGACGAGAAACCGGTAGCATACTTTTCAAAAAAATTGAATGAAGTTCAAAAAAGGAAGAAAGCTGTATATTTAGAATGCCTAGCAATTAAAGAATGTGTAAAGTATTGGCAGCATCTGTTGATAGGTAAGAAATTCATTGTCTTCTCAGATTACAAGCCATTGGAGAATATGATTATAAAGTCAAGAACGGATGAATAATTAGGAGATATAACATACTACCTATCACAATATGATTTCCAAATTAAGTATTCTCCAGGAAGGTACAACATTGAAGCTGATTGCCTAAGCAGGAACCCAGTTTTAGAACCAAATGAAAACCTGGACGAACAATTAAAAGTAGTTAACGTAATAAAACTAGAAGATATCTTAAAAGATCAAGATAAAAATGAAAACATACAGTGTAAGAAAGAGAAGTTAATAACAAAAAACAACGTTTATTACAAAAAAGTAAAGAAAAAAGAAAAAATAATTCTCTCAGAGAAATTCAGTATAGAATTCATAAAAAATGTACATACAGACCTAGGTCATATAGGAATTAAACAAATGCAAATTATGATCAGCTCACTGTATACAGCAGAAAACATAAAAAGAATCTGGGAGAATTGTAGAGTATGTATAGAGAACAAATCAAGACGACAAAATAAATATGGATTAATGTCCCAATTGGGTCCCGCTAAAAAACCTTTTGAGATATGTTCCATTGATACTATTGGAGGCTTTGGGGGTTCAAGGTCAACAAAGAGATACTTGCACCTGCTATCAGATCATTTTACTAGATACGCGTATATTTTGACATCAAGTACTCAAAATGCAAATGATTTCATGAAACTACTGAAAAAGTGTGCTGAAACTGACGACATTGGCATGATTCTCTCAGACCAATACCCAGGTATCAATTCTAGAGAATTCAAAAGATTTTTGGATGAAAAGAATATACCAATATTTTTTACTGCAGTGAACTCCCCCTTCTCAAATGGTTTGAATGAAAGGCTAAATCAAACGTTGGTCAATAAAATCAGATGCAAGATAAACGAAAATGAAACAAAAATAGCATGGACAATTATAGCATATAATTGTGTAAAAAACTATAATAACACAGAGCACACTGTCACTGGATATGCTCCAAAGTATCTACTAACAGGAAAAAAGCTCTAGAAAATACAATCAGATCGCATAATTACAACAAGACAATTTATGACAAAAATCGAAGACACATAGAATTTAAAGTTGGTGATATTGTTTTTGTGGACAATGGAAACAAACTAAATAGGAAAAAACTCGACGAGTTGAGAATTGGACCCTACAAAATCGTAGAAAAAATATCAAACTCAATTTACAATATAAACACTGACCATAAGAAATCAGAGTCAAACCTTTTCCACATCTCGAAACTAACTCCAGCCCCTGTGCTTGAAAATACATGAAGAGGATGCGTATTTAATAATGTTGGTTTATCTACTCTGGGAGGGAATATGTAAAGAAAAATGTAATTTTCTTTAATTTTAAGATTTCCACGCATCAAGCGTCATCGTGTTAGACCGCGACATAGACTAATAATAGTCGCACTGTAATCTGTGGTCGAATGATGACAATCTATGAAGCATCTAACTAGCTAGCTGTCTTGAAAATTTATAAAAAATAATATTTTTGTTTCCCAGTTGTGATTTAGGAATTGACATTGTCATTAATAACATTAAATGTCGTTTCTTTTATTACAGGTAAGATTTTGTTACTAAACTGTGTTATTTATAAGTGGATCAGAATATGTAAAATTAATACAATAAAACTTTTATTACAGAGAAACTCAATTATGTTTTGAATAACTGTGTCGCCCAAATCACAAGAAAATACCTTATATATCTACAATTATTTACTATATTTGTTAGAACTATCACTTATGGTTTATTCAGCGTAAGCCATTTAAGCGCCGAATTGACACACCATGATCAGTTTTTTATTTTCTATTTACCCAGCACCCTACTTCTGCTGAAATAAAAGTAGCCAAATTTACTTCTAATAATATCAGCTATCTGCCAGTGAAAGTCCCGTGAAAATAGGTCCAACCGTTTCATAGATTACCCGGAACAGTATTTTATTGACTAAAATGTTATCATTATTATTCAAGGGTTCTGTATCTGCAAGCATAACACTACGGGTAGCAACTGTGAACTATGCGCTAAGGGTTTCTATGGCAACGCTATAGCGGGTACACCCGATGACTGCAAACCTTGTCCTTGTCCAAAAGACAGTGGCTGTATTCAGCTGATGGACCAGAGCATCGTCTGTACCGACTGTCCGGAAGGCTATGCTGGTGAGGAAATAATTTTTACTACAGCTTACAAGTCAGTTTTTATCCCTTAAAATTACACTTCTACCTATAGATCTGACATCTAATGCTGCAGGTATAACAAATTACATATTTATTGTAGTTAAATGTAAGGAAATGTAAGAGTGAAATCTGTTTAACAGTAGAAGTAATGGTTACTGCTCGGTGAATATTAATATCCACGGACTTAAAACATAATGAGTCGAGCTTCAGTTGCAATGTATATCTATATATATCATTTCTCAAAAATGTTTTTGTGGTAATACCATATCTTCATGAAAATTAATGATTTAAATATCATTTTTATCATATGTTCCTCGCCATTGACGAAAATTAATGTTTATATAAAAATAGATTATAAAATCTATTTCATTATGAATGTCTTCAACATAAAATATATTCAACTAAAATGTAGAAAGTGCCATCTATCAATAATCTGTCCTATTAATATGATAACTGTTAGGTTGTTTACATGCAAAATATTCGCAACGGTCAGCTAGTTAATTTGTATTAGGTACTTTAATAAAAGTTTTTTAGATAATAGTGTTAGGTTCTATAATAATATCCCGAAGCACATTGCTGATTTACCAGACATTGAGTTCAAGGACCATGTAAAGCTGGTTTTACTGTCAAAAGGTTATTATAGGATGGATCATTATGTGAATGATAGTGATGTCTCGAAGTGACTTCTTCTCTGTACACGCACTAAATCCTAAGGATATTATTATTGTATTATATTAATATTATTGAAAAAATATGAACCCGATGGGGTTTCTTGCCGGTTCTTCTCGATGACTGGGATATTTTCCGAACTGGTAGTAGTGTTTTGCCGTTCATAAGTGCCTTTTTAGGACATTGGGAAATTTAGGAGGAATTTAGGAAATTGAATAAAGAAGTTTTTGATTTTGATTTTTCTAAAATTTGTAAATACTTGGAAACTGTTCATCATTACTTTTTAAAAATATGTTTTAGGGCCAAGATGTGAAGTCTGTGCCGATGGGCACTTCGGTGATCCGACTGGTCACTACGGCCCACAGAAGAACTGTGAGGAATGCCAGTGCAATGGTAACGTGGACCTGAATGCTGTCGGAAACTGCAACAGAACCACAGGAGAGTGTTTAAAATGTATATACAACACGGCTGGGGACCACTGCGACAAGTGTCTGAGTGGTATGGAACATTTTTATATATAGACTAGTAGTCAACGTACGTGAAATATTATTTTTTTCACAATTTATAAAAGTAATATTGACATTTGCTTTATAGCCCATCAATAACAGATTAACTAAACTTTCCTTGTACTGTATTTTTTTGTAAAATATTTTTTGTTGCAATTTCCATAACTATTATTGAAATTTTTATAATCTGTCAACTAACCAATGACATAAGTTTCCCTTGTATAAAACATACGAATTCGTCAAACTGTTTTTGAGTCAAATACGCACACACAAGCAGACAAACAAAAAAATATAATGGCATATTCGTGATCAGTGTCCTTCATAAAGAATGTCAATCAGGAAATTTGGAGAATAATTACATGTATAACAAGAACTATAAATTTATTCATATAGATATATCTATCGCAATATGCAACATGCCGCTACAATGGCGGCATAAATAAAATTAATCCCACAGGATGGACTAGTGGTCAGTATTCATAAAAACAAAACAAAATAGTTCGTAAAATGAAATAAATAAATTTCCAAACAAACAAAATTATAAATTTGATAACCAAATTCACATCACTCTATCTATGTATTCGATACGTTCGTGTAGCTCAGCTCTCCTATATCTTTCCTGCATTACGCGGAAGTGATATATGTCTCATTTTTTCGTCTCTCGTTATAAAAATCATTGACCCTGGCAATCACCAATACGCCACAGTTATTCATGCACAGTATTCTTTCAAAAAGGCAATTTATAAAATCTTAAATAATTCAATAAATAATAACATTAAAAAAAAAAACAAATATCTCTAAAATCTGAAATTATGTAATCGGATACATGTGTTCGTTTAATGTCGCCATTACAGCGCCAAGTTGTATACTTTACTAATAATTAATAGAATCACTACAATTGTATCCGTATTGTATTGTAACACCCTCTATAGTGGAACACAAGTGTGTCATGTTCCGGTATCAGTCGGTGTTTTTAATTTGTCGCATCAGCAATGACAACAATGACCGGCGAAAGATTGTCTAATTCTCGATGAACGCCGTTCTTTTAAGCCTAGCGTACATGAGCAGTTATACCTTCAGTTCCACTGAAGCTGATATAAATCCGTACCATATATGAGTATTATATGGCCTCAAGAATTACGCGCATCGGCGCCGCGGCGGCTAGAGCGACTGAAGCGACTTACAGCAAACCGGAATGAACTGGTGCGATCGTTTCGTGTATGTGCACGCATCCGTTTAGACGGAACAGCTGCAGGATTGATCTCTTCAGGATTGTATTATGTTTACCACTGGTTACAGCACAATCACTTTACTGTACTACTATAAACAAGACAAAACAGTCGTGTGGAGTAGCGACAGAAGTGAAAATTTAAAACTATAAACAAACAGTTGTTATTTTTGGATATCTAAATTAATTGTTTTTTTAGGTTATATTGCTACAAAGACTCCGTTTATCGTTAATACGTCACGTAACCGTATTGATGACGACTTACATGAATTTACTCCCTATTCGAACCTCCCTATAGAAGTTTTCACTTTAAAAACATGAAAGCAGAAATATAAATTTTTTCAATAAAGAGGCAAGTCCTAATTTCTTAACGTATATTTGAAACTGCTGATAGCAGTAATCACGGAATGTTGACAATAGATGTTTCCAGCTACTAAATTATACTGCAGTTGTAATTCTCTGAATATATATTCTCCTTAGGTTTCTATGGAGACGCACTGGACCCGAAGAAGAAGGGCGATTGTAAGCCATGTGAATGTCACGTAGCTGGTACTGTGGAGAGTCCAGAGGGTCCGCCACAGTGCGACGGACTCACCGGCTATTGTACCTGCCATCCTCATGTCATTGGCAAGAATTGTGATAAATGCGAGGTGAGCAATTAAACATGACTTTATATGATTCATCGACTAGCCTACATTTATAAGTTGCACCCAGTAATAATTAAGTCTTTGGTAACGTATTTTTATTCAGTTAATTCTCTACTTGAAATAAAAAAATATGTTCTCATTTCCAATGTATATTTTTTTAAAGGATGTTCAGTCATAACTTCTTTGTTTATGGACTGATTTCGTAGATTTTTGTACTTTTTTCCTGCCTTTGTTGTACAAAAAAACTTTGCTCACCATTAGGTACAGTGCTGACACTTTGTTGTGCTATAATTTAAAAAAAATGTATTATAATAAGCATAATGTAAACAAAAAAAAAAATTGTTGTATAGGATGGATATTACAATATTGACTCCGGAGACGGATGCAAAGCTTGTGATTGCAATTTGGAAGGTTCTTACAACAGCTCTTGTCATCCGCAAACCGGGCAGTGTTATTGCAAACCAGGCATTGATGGGTAAGTATTACTTAGTCACTGCTATATATATCTATTATTTTTATATTTATCTTGCATTTATGTCAATTTGTTTCATTTTGCCAATAACACAATATTTATAGAACACTCTTACTTCAACGAACGTGACGACTATATTTATAGTAGGAAAAAAACTGATAGTTTTAATTATCAAAACTGATAATATAATTAATTGTCTTTGAGACTCATTTGTTGCTAAACAAACCCCGAGAGATATAGTGTAAATCGACAGTCCCATGTTCTGAGGACTACCGATTATGACGTCATCATTGGCTACATATTCAATACTTTGAACATTCGTTGCTCGATATTCTTCATTGTTATTGGTTTGAATTATTACTTCTACTAGTGAGGGGAAGTTGATACAAAATTTTTCTCCTAGTTACATAAACAAGTCATAGGTAGGTATGTGATAAGTTTATTTCCGACATAAAGAATTTAAAGATGCAAATTTTGTATAAATAATCGTATTGATTCTTTAGCGTTATGTTTAAACAACTTTTGTTTTTTTTTTTTCTATAAATTGTTTAGCATCCATTGCGACCGGTGCCGTGCGTATCATTACGGTTTCTCCGTGGAGGGCTGCAGGGATTGCGACTGTGATGAATGGGGTTCTACAAACTATCAGTGCGATATGTCAGGCCAGTGCTCCTGTCAGGATAACGTCGAGGGAAGACGATGTGACAGGTACCATCCAATATACACATCCATTTTGTATTTAAAAGAGTCGACAAATAAATTCGAATACCTTTTACTCCATTGGTTCATAAGCTTTGAATAGTAACGTACAGTAAAACTAAAAAGATATAATTGCAAATGGTAGCGTGTACGGACATCGCATCGATCAACACTAGTTGCAGAATGAGCCTCTCGGTGAAAGAAAAACTGGTAGGGCTTTTTGTAATGCCCACCTGGCTAACTACCACCATCAAGTTAAAAAACTTGTCGCTAAGCATCTACTGGTGTGTTCCGGCAGCTGCACTAGAGAGCCTGTCCCCCACTAACTTTAGCGTGTTATCATCTAGTGCCACATCTTTATTTAAAAAGTAAGAAGATACAGTTTTAGTAATGCTTTCAACTGCTTTCACCATTTCTGAACATCATACTTCAAAGAGTGCCTCGCAATGCATAAATAACAATTGTTCAATCTATTGTTAAGTTGAACTTGGGAAGAGAAAATAAATCTTAATTACAAAAATAAAACCAAGTGTTCGTAAACGAATTTCAAGATTTACGAGTGGAGTGCCTGACATACTTATCATATAGTCCACCAGATCCACTGGCCACTGGACTGGACCATTGTCCAATAATGAGAAGATAGGAATTTTTGACGAATACTGCAAAGGATAAAAGAGAGTTATCTCGAATAGGATTGCGTTTTATATTAACCTACATAGGTAGTTGCAGTGGTATTTTAACATTAGACGTATTGTATATGGCTCTCAACTTGTCAACTTAAATTTTTAAGTCTACTGCATGTAATCACTGAGTTATTGAAAGATCAGCTATCCCTCAAACCGTATGTGGTATTATATTTATTTTATAAACAACTTCATCCAAATTAAAAATGTTTTAGGTGTATGGAAAACAAGAAACGTCGCCTTGATGGCCAGGGATGCGAGGATTGTCCACCTTGCTACAATCTCGTGGTGGACGCAGTAAATAAGCACAGAAGAGAATTGCAAGAGCTTCACGAGGTAAGGGAAAAAGAAAATTGGTATCATGCCAAAGTCTATGTGCTTTGTCTCTGAGAATGTATTTATTTATTACATTTCAATATTTACGCATATAAAGACATGATATCTGGAAGACCGAGCTGAGCTCGGCTTCTTACAAATAAAAAACATCTATCTGGGTAATCTTGGAATGTAAAACATTATCTAAATACAAAGTTCCATTCAAATCGTTGGAGTTGTTTCCGAGAAACCAATAAAAGAATTGCTAACTTATTAGTATTAGATTATTATTATTATAGTTGATATATGTGGATTTGCGTAGAATAGTTATTTGTAAAGTCAATAATTAAGTAATAATAATAATAATTTTATTAGTGACCATAGTATTTGGAAACAATTTCAATCAAAATACAGTTTAATGGGTTTTAGTAGACAATACTTAAGCATTTATTTAAAAATCTCAAATTACATACAGAGATAAATTCACTAAATTACAATAACGAATATTTGAATCAACAAATAATCAAAAATTATCAAAGGTGTTAGAAAATTACAAGTATTGTCACTAGATTTATTGTTACTTTAGCGTGTAAGGTAAATAATAAAGCTTCTAAAAAATAGTATAGCGACGGAATTAATTATTTTCAAACACGAAGACAGAATATACAGTTTCATTCACATTCATCGTTTTTTTTGCAATCGTAGACCAATTTCCGCTGTCACTTCGATGTCCAAACTAAAACTTTCTCAGGTCAATCTGCGGTCTTTTTATATACGTGTTTAAAACAGGCTAGAAATGTCAGATATAGTTTTATAGCCATTTACCGTATTCTACTTTATGGTTATTAGTTTTATGGTTTATGTTTATTGTGTGGCCTTTTATCTTCTATTCGTGAACGAAGAATGTATTTACCACTTCTAGATGCGAGCCAGCAGAGTCCTGAGCTTTCTAGATATTTGTGTTACAATAGAAAGAAAACAATGTGTTTTTATACAGGTCGTAACAATATAATTTCTCACTTGTTATAGACCCTGGCTAAAATATCCAAAGCACCGACGGTTGTGGAGAATGCCGACTTTGAAAATGAGCTACAAAGAGTGAGAAGCGAGATAGAACGATTATCGCAAGACGCTCAAGCAGAGCTGGGTAACCCAGGCGCGAGCCTCACTGACAACCTGGCTGATTTGGCTGACAGACTCGCTGATGTTAGGTAAAATTTTATTTTACGTCTTTCCGTGATTCCTTCTTTGTAGAACCTAGATTATCCATAATAAAAAGTTTAATGAAAGACAAAATTAAGTTGGAGTAGTTTTTCTTGCAAAACATTATCAAAGTCACGATGATTTCCTGCGAAATGTATGAGAAAAGTTTTTTGCGACTTCTGTCATTTTTAGTAGTCTAACCTCGGTTGATCCCATAATTGATGCTTATAATAAATAGCGTCGATTGGCATGAAGAAAAATGTTTGTGTAAAGTAACCATTTTCTTGCTAGCTTTACACTTTAAAAAAAAACTGTAAATGCCGGTCATAACGTCGTTAAAAAGTTTTTGTGTAGCTACAACGGTTAAGGTACTTAACCTTACTGCCACATGTCAAATATCCACCCAGTATAACACATATAACATTTAATAATAATAATAACAGGATTTTAGTTTATCATATTAGGTGCTGTTATCGATATTAATTATGTTGAAGTCATAGTGGTACCCAAGGAATCTATATATTAATACGTGAAGCAAAAGCTTTTTACTCCTTTTTGAGCGTATTGCATGCACGGAAGACTGAGATTTACCATGGTTAAAGTTTATATGGAGAAGGAGTGCAGAAAGCTAACATTTATCTATAATGTCTGTTACTAATATATGAAATCAAATAAATTAATACTGCGAATCCTAAAACGACTAGTGCCATTTAACTTAGACCTCCCAAAATATAGACATTTTCACTCAACGAAAAGTGACGCAAGTGATGTAGATAATACTCATTGTTTAGGTTCATGAATACTGCAAATTCAGACAGAAAATAGTCTATGATCAAAAAACCGCTGGTAAAATTTCGACTTTAGGGCGATCGCTAATAAAGAAGAGAAACTCCTTTAGATGTGTTTTTATTTAATTATATTATCAATATATTCCATGAAATTCAAAAGAATGTCAAACGCGCGTAAATATTACACGTATAATTTTTTATGTAATCTCTAGAAATATGCTGTTCAAAATACAAGATGAGAGCTACGACGGCAACGAAGCAGTAGAAAAGAGCAAGAGTAACGTCTCCAAGGCTGAGGATACGATCGAAGCTGCCCAGAAAGAGATTAGTGTAAGGTTTTTTAAAGTGCTGTCTAGAGCCTGCTTTCTCTGGTTTTCCTTTCCAGATGCTCATTTATTTATTTATCACAGAAATGGAAAACACAAAGTAGAGACATAACACATAGACATACACGTAGACACATAAAGTAGACTGTTGAAGCGTTGGCGATATCGAGCGCCAACAGCTTTTCACCCATTCTAGTCATCCCCATGAAAAGGTATCTTGGCACTAATGATGGCTACCTACAGGGATACTTTAAACGCCCTGTAGGCGTCGTCCAGACGGGGCCCTCCCCAATGTCCCGAGTGCGCCACCAGCGACTGCGCCCGTATAGCTATCACGCCGAGGAGCAGTACACTACCCGTAGCTATGGTTAGTGGTGATCTAGTGTCATCGACGCATCTAATACTTCCGTGAACACTGCACGGAAGCGGGCAGCAGACGCGTCAACTTCTTCCATCGAAGGAGCTGACAAGCGCCAGTTCTAGAGTATGGCCGCCTTCTCCGCAGCCTTTCGGTCGAGGCTGTCAAGGACACAAAGGGGATTAAGATTACCAAGCAGGACGAAAGGAAGCGATGACAGCTGCCTCATAACCAAGCCAAGGGTTTCCAGGAATGTTTTGAACTTCGCTAGGGCCCGGTTTTGGAGAAGTATACGCCAATGATGGCGTGCCCTCTCATGTGGCTTGCTGTTAGCGCCCATCAGAAAATAAGGTGTAGGTAATGTGTGTTTAAGATCGCAAACCACACTAGATAGCGCACTGTTTGTATTTTGTAACCCTGTATCGTGATGTCAAGATTCTTCTAAAATATATCAATGTATGATTAAGATTAGGAATTAAAATGGCTTGGAAATGAGTAGTAATACAGTTTCAATATTACCTACTCACCGGGTAAGACATCGTTAAATTATACAATGTGCTTTTCGAACCGCTAGGTTAGTCTACTCCCGACTCCTCTTACCTCTTACTTTCATAGTTTAATCATTTAATGTCTTACGGTATTTGCTATGGGGTTCAGTCTAAAGGTGTTATATTAGGCTGATATTTTTTGATGTTCCTATTAAGAGGAATATTTTAGTTAACTCATATTAGATTCCCGTGCTTATTAATTGGTGTTGGTCAAATAATAGTCATCGATTCAATATTCGCTACCACCTACTTGAATCTAATACTGATTCAGCAGCTGAGGTAGATACCATAATTATTTTACAAAAGCGGGCAGTTCGAGCAATTTATAATATGAGACCCCGCGTCAAGTTGAACTACTCGGGCGGGTGTCGGTCCGCCTCACGAGTCTGGCTACAGTAGCCTCAACCGCTAACACCACTTTTGCTTTACTTCTAGAAGGTAGAAAAAGCTTTTTTCATAACATAACATTCCTAAAACCGAATACAGCCAAAATAATTTGGCTATTGTGATAGTACACACGGTAAATTTAATTAATTTGTAACCCCGAATTTAATTAACAGAGTGCCATGGAGTATTTGGACGGAGAGGGAGCCGCAGCATTAGCCAAGGCTCGCAATAGATCAGATCAGTTCGGAAAACAGTCCGTCGATATGTCCGACCTTGCCAAGGAGTCCAGACTCCTCGCGGAGAAATTGGAAAACGAGGCGAAGAACATCAGAGATATCGCTGATAAAGCTTTTAATACTTCCTTGGTGGCCAACAAGATCGCTAAAGACGGTATTACCAAGCAAGCCAATATCAGGTACATATTTCTATACTTTCTTATTATATTTAATGTAAAGTGGGCATGAGAAGGTATACGATCCGAGCTAAACGTACCAGCACATAGTATTCAAAACCCCCCGACAACCATTTATTTATAAAATCGGATTATTTTCGATGATTGATAACAGTTTTAAAGTATTTGAAAGTTTTTGCTTATTATGGTAATGACATTAACTAAGATATAGTATTCGATGTTATGAACATATATGTATATATATCATATAAAACGGAGATATTTTTTTATATCTATCGAAGAGAGTGATATCAGGGTAGACTATCGTAGGCTCCAGGATTTTCCTTGACATCTTCATTACGGAATTACAAATCTTGTGGGCGTAGTCAGGGTTACACTGTATGTGCACGGTCAGACAACCCAAGTAAGAATGATATTTGTTTATTTGGAGTTGCTCCCAGTGGCCTCCAACCTCCCCTAAATAGCCACCCCAAGCCTCGCATGTCTAATGTTATCGCTTCCCGTAAGTAACCTGGTAACTGATCTTGATCATCACCATAATCCGACAAGCTCCAGACAGAATGATCTTCGTATCGTGTTCCGACCCAGTGGGTTGCCTCGAACAATCTTGATCCAATATTAACAGTATTCACGTTGCGATGCGGCTCCAGCAAGAATCATCCTTCAAGCCCATCGTTGTCTGCTTATGTATAGCTCGTGGGTCTCAGAGCACGATTACTGTTGCTTGCGCGCGGCGTCTCTACATTCTTTTCAGTTATTTTACTTTCCACGTATTTTTGAGTACTTCAGAAAAACTATTCTCTCGTTGCTATGACACATGTTTTCTTCTTTTAAAAAATCCCATAGACACGATTCTCTGACATATGTTATTTCTCTTACAAACAATGATGTTTTATACATAGACGTGTTATACTCTCACTAAAAGCAATTTGAACACGGTACAAATTTTGTAACCAGTATGTTGAAACAAAAGAGATAGGAAATCACAGCGTAAGTCGGAAACTCTGGTTGTCAAAAAAGGACAAAAGTTTGTTCTCTCTCACGCCGGTATCAAGTCAAAAGTGAACTGGTGCATGTAAAGAGCATCAATGCCGTATCTACTTTAAAATATCTTATACTATTAAGTAATTGTATAAAACGCTTTTTTGTGACTAACGTTTGGTTTGTTCTGATTTTTTTCGTTGGTGAATGCGTCACGCTCCAGTAATGTCAGGATAACGATTTTAAGCGTGAATGTTTATTGAAACCTGAATGCTTGATAAATACCAACATACAGTTGGAAAATACAGAAAAATTTAAATGTCGAAAATTTATAATCGCCAATATATAGCGGGCTGTTATGGCTATTATGTTCGTGTCTTTGCTCGAAAAAGGTTTTTACTCAGCAGTGAGACATTAAACAGGCTGGTATATTATTGAAGTAAAAACTTCTTTAGGCGCGCTAAGCATTTTATATACGGCGGTTTTAATAATATATCAGAGTTTACTATACTCGATTAGTACATATTTGTAATAAGTACAATCTTTAACTTGAAACAGATATCGGTTTCCCCGTTATCTATCCAAGGTATAGGATATGTATATAGAATATATAGATACTAAAAACGATCCATTGATAGGATATTGAAAAAAGTCAGCACATAAGGTTATATTTGTCTATCTTTAGTAACTGAAATAACGGATGCATAGGTTATTGAAAACGGTCGTTTGTGAGTATTGAATGAGACTAAGCAGTCACGCTCAGCTATGTAAAGCGCGTTTGGGTAACGTCGGCACGAGTCGACTAATTGTATTTCGTATTATTAATCTCGCCTTGATGAAGTTTACACTTCTGTCGTATGCTATTAAGCACACACCATCATTTGTATTATAACAAATATATTTCAGCAACGAAGTGCAGATTTTAACGAACGAGCTAAATGCGGCGTCAGGAAAGTTGAGCAGTATTAACGAGCTCGCTGAGCAGGCTCTGAAACGTGCGAAGGTAGTTTATGAAGAGGCTTTAGGTCTGTACGCAGAGGTCAACACCACTCTCCTCCCGGACATAAAACTGAGCAAGCTACATGAGGACTCCATGGAGATGAATAGAACGGTTAGTTCGAATTAAAAAAAAAAAACATATTTACTCTGAGACCATTATCTGGAGTGGTCTGTTTTAAAAGCAGTTAACGGCTTTAGTTTGATGTAGCTTTTTATTGATTTATAAACCATGTATATACCGTAACTTCGCCTGGTGTTGTCTAAAAAAAACATTTGTGTATGTGTTATCTCCGACGCACGACTGGAGTTCACTCTTAAGTACGATTGTCTTTGAATATACAATAGGCAAAGAGGTGATCGGTTGACTGACTGACTAACTGACTGACCGAACGACCGACCGACTGTCACTGTCACTGTCGCTTTACTGTACTGACTGATGTATGTATATACATACACGATTTCAAAATGAAAGGTGCGCAAGGTACGTTGCACAGAAAAGCGTCACGTTTTTTTTGCTAGAGCTTTTATAAATTTCACTCATAAAATTTCCATACCGGGCTTCTATGAAAATCAATTCTTAAGAAGTAACCTCCAATAATAACACGCTTAATCCACTAATATAATCCACTGTAGCTACAGCGCCACAGTGATAGGTAAGTGGCGACAGATTTCTAACTTAAGAGTAGTCAATATTTCAAGTAAGCACCAAAACATTTCATTGTCGCGCTCCTCAATTTTTTGAAAAACAGAAGAATTTGATGTTTGTTGTCCTGGAGCTGGCATATATCTACACGACCGAGTGCCCCGAGAGGTTCTGAATTTTTTTTATAGTAGCTTAGCAAATCGACGGCACTGTCCTAATGGTAGGTAAGCACAGTACTATCCAAACACAACAGCGATTACCGAGAGATCTAGATACATCGAAGGTCGACGCTATTATTCCGGCCTACATAAATATCTCTTCACGTTACGCTTGAAGGATCCGATGTCATAGGAAGAAGGGAACACGTTGACCGACAGATGGTTCCACAGTTCCTTCTCGAGAAGGAAGTTACCGTAAAACTGTGACTGCAAAGCTCAGCGCGTGTGATTCTGTTGTGGAGAGGAGAAGTGAGAATTAGATAGGACAGCTGTTCAGAATATTCACTGTGATACAGAGACAGAAGGTAGAACATGTTCAGTGAGGCAATGTTCCTGCGCAGCTGAAGCGGCTCCATGTATTTAGTAACGTCTAAATCGGAACAGCCAGTCTCTGCAACCCGTCCCGAGCATCGAGGAGATATTTTGCAAATCCGTCTCAGAGATGCGAACAGTATTCCATACCCGGCAGAACCTGTGCCTTTTAAAGAAAATACAAATTAAATTGAAATTTAAATTGACCGGGCGTGAAAAGCCATCGCTCCTTGTTCAGGATTCTGAGTCTCCGAGATGTAGTGGAGATGACACTGCCAATATAATCCCTGACTTTAAAGTCACTACGAATATCCACTTCTAAGATATTAAGACTATCACGCATTGATAGCGAGACGTTCTGAAGAGTTGGTAAGAAGCAAATGGGGATTTTTTTGAAGAAAATACGCACACCTGTGTTTTCTTGGTATTGAACTCAACTAAGTTCTGAAACTCGCTCTGGAGATCTATGGGGGAGGCCTATGTTCAGCAGTGGACGTCCTGCGGCTGAAATTATGAAGTTACTTGCTCTCCATGTATATATGCGGTGCAAGGATTGATTCAGTTCAGTGATAAGTTCCTTCCGTCTCTTTTCTTTTTCTCCCCGACCGCATCAAAGCTTATCAAAGAGTTAACTTCTAGGTAACGGACAAGCTGTGTATTAATGATACGTTGCACAATCTTGCACATCACTGAGATTATGGCAATTTGACGGTAATTGTCAGGGTCGATCGACCCCCTTCTTGGGAATCGATTGCACATTAGCGTCTCTCCAGACACGAGGCACAACACCAGAGAAGTAAGACAGTCGGTATAGGTGCGTCAACATTGGAGACAAATCAACTGTAAATTTTTTAAGCACTGCCGCTGGGATACATTAATTCCACTGCATTTCCGAACATAGAGTGCTCGCAATTCCCTAAAAGCTTCGTAACTCCATTATTGTAACACCGCAGATAGAATTTATAGGCGGTTGTGCGTTGCGATCAGCGGGCCGGGGAATTACCCGCAAATAAATTAGCTAGTGATCTATCTGAGTACTTCAGCGGGAGTAATGCTGGACGATATAAATTAGCTTGCACGGCTTTGGCCAGACTCCAGTAGCCTAGACTGTTAGCCGGTGGACTATGAATAAAAAAGAGTACCTTGGAAGTATTTGCGACTTATCCGTTCCATATTCAATGGAGTATACACTTCCGATCTGAAGCTGCAAGCCCTAAACCCATATTTATTACTCCTTGTTATAGATGCACTAATGTCAGACATACAGGATAAGGCGCTTTGGTGTATGCTGTCCGCTTACGACATTATTCTCGGTGTCGTTTCAAAATGGCTGAAAAAACTGAAGAATGTTTGATTGAAGATAAGCAGATAAAAAAATACTGAACATTTGTCGTACGACTTCGATGGTCCATCTATTTTTACACTTATAACCATAAATCCCTGAACGTCTGCTCCGATTTTTCTTAACTGGGTACTCATGGATAAAAAACAACAGAAACATTGACCAGGACGTATGGAACAGGATAAATGGAGAATAGATGAAATGATGACAGGTCTCTCTAACTTACAAGAAAAAGTATATAAAATCATTGTGTACTTATGTACCTGTCGTAATATATGGATCTCAGTGCTAGGTAACGAAAGAGACGGGTGAAAGAAGATTGCATGTGATAGAGCTTCGAATGTTAAGTTAGATGTGTGATGTAACTGGAATGGTTAATATTAGGAATGATTATATCAGAGGAAGTATGAAATTTGATAATGAAATTGAGTCACCTTGTACCTTCTCGTTAATATATTTTATCACCATAATAAACTACGCGCATCTCAGGTTGATTAAGGTGCTCCCTTTTATGAAATAACTCGTTTTGTACAGATCGACGAGAAATCGGCTGACCTCGATAGATTGATTGCTGAAAACGAGGTCACCCTGAAGGGATTGGACGACGCCATTAAGCGTGGCCGGGAACTGCTTGAACAAGGACACGATAGGCAGGACGAGCTCAACGATCTACTGGCCAAGCTAGACGAGCTGCATGCTCAAGCAAAGAAGGATGTAGAACTGACGAAGGCTACGCTCAAGGATGCCAACGAGATTTACAAGACACTGAAGGGTCTGTATAGATAGGGTGATAAGTTTTAGAAATATTAAAATCTCTCCTATTTATTAAAGTAGATAAGTTTAAAAACTAAAAGCCGAACATGGAAAACATCGCGCTCTAAAAAGTACGACATATATATTTGAAATGTACTAATTAAGACCTTTTATTAGATATCTAGAACATTAAAAAAAATTTAAATACTTGATTTTATGCCCTCTAGATGGCGCTATATTGAATTCAGTGTGACGTCACACAGTCTATAACTAGTGGACGATCAAGACGCTTCTAGCGATAAGTCATTTGTAAAATTATGATGGGTAGTTTAGAAGATACGCGGGAACAGATGAATATACATATAAACAGCCTGCTGACAACATAGCCCTTTTTTGGCTTCGTCGTTCGGTAAAAACCCGACTACCGTTATACTAATTTCTGCCGTACTGAGCACGCAATATTCTCACTGCTGCGTTTTGGTTCGAAGCATATGGTTGGTATCAAGCATTATCACAAGAACCGTTTAAACTCAGTGCCTCAGGAGTAGCGACCCATCATTGACTGAAATCTAATAGGACTGTGATCCTATTTAAGATTATATTGTATAGAGAGTCATAGGCTAGGGTTACCAATAAATATCAACCGGATGGTATTTATATTTATTATTAAAGTGTGTATTAAAGAGTATTTAAACCATAATTACAAATGATTGCACGCCTGACGCTAAATTTTTACTGCTGTACATGGTCATAAGAAACCTTTTACGAACCAAAGATCTTCTACAAGTTCAGTCACGGACAGCTTCTTACTCTTATAAGACAAGCATTCGCAACGTCTTTCTTCATCGTAGCGGTTAAAGGCGTATAAAATCTAAAGTCCTGTTTTTTATAAGCAACTGTATAGTACCACCAGTATAAGTTGCCGAGACACGGCACCACTTTGTACATAACCGGTTTTGCCACTTTTTAAACTTTACCACCATGATTGGCTCTAAAACTGAATTAAGTAGGTACATGTTCTAAATTGTACATGTTTAAGTTCTGTCTAAGAATATATTTTTAACTGACTGCAAATAAAAGAAGGTTCTCTGTCTCCCCAGTTTGCATAACCAAACAACAGTTGTAGTAGTAGCAGTTTGCAGTTTGGTCATAACCAAAACATTATGTCGTGCTGTTAAAACATTCTAAATTCCTTTTTCAAAAACTGAACATAGAACTTGCATTACAAAATAAGGCTCTTTTTAAGGTAATTTTTTATTTTGTTTTAAATAAACGATTATTCATATTTATAGGAATACACTAAAGACCTTATGTAATAACTGTGTTACATTTTTGGTATTAGAATAAATTACGATAATTTTTTGAAGTATCAAATCAGTTTGAGTCAAGCTTAGTAAAACCAGGGGCATATTTTTTTTAATTTGCCACACTTTTTCAGGATTAAATTTCATGTGGCAGAGAGTAGTAATGAATACTTTCATTAGTTTCTGGCTAAGCACAGACCACTTTTTATTGTGAACTACAGTTCAAGATACATCTTGGAAAATGAAATATTCGTATTTTATTTATTTATGTATTTAATTATGTATGTAAATATAACACAATTTTTTTAATATTATATTTACACATCAAAATTATGTTATACTTAAAACATGCGCAATTCACTAATTACACAAGAGAAATAATACAACTCAATACTGAAAAAGAACGATGTATATTATGTAAATAATACTAATTTGTATTTTAGGGAATTCCCAGATTTCAGCTTTCAGATTTCTTCTTCTTTTTCTACCGAACTCGGCAACCGCTCCTCTTTAATGAAGACCATTACTGCCATTATCGAGTGAAATTATAGTCTCATGTGATATGACGATTCAGTATCCTCTAATAAGATGGTGGCTCCCTTGTTAGAACTTTCTAGGAAGATTTTGTGGGATCTCAGAATAAATGCTTTCAGCTTATATTAATAATCTACTTCACTTATGTACAAAAACCAAACTATATCACGCAAAACGCCACCAATATTACATAATATAGGGTCAAAAACCTAAGTAAATGAATTAAAAATAAAAACCACAACATGTCACTTCAAGATCCCGCCAAAAACCCCTTTCAGATTTACCAGAGCAAAAAGATGGCCAAAGATTATTTTTGGGCTTCAATACTAGTCCTTTCGCCTTATCTTGCTTCTACGGAAAAGAAAAGTGGTTTGGTCATATAAAAAGTTAAAAAGCGCTGTTATTCGCTAGATGCTAAAATTTTTAGTCGCGCGCTATAATTATCATAAAAACACTAGATCTAGCGCCGAAAGCGATATAACGGCAGCACTGTTCAGTGGTCGCTATTGCTTTTTGATTGTACTGTCCTGGTCCTTACCACAAAACCATCAGTCACGCACTTTGCCATGCTACTATGAAAAAAGCACAGATTTGTTACTTTTGTGTATAACGCGATACCTAAAGGCTGAAGTATCGTAATAAAAAAACTACAAATAAAAAAGAAATCGTCTATTAAAATTTATAGCAAACACTTACTTATCAATTTTAACGAATTTGTCGAAATGAATATAGAAACCGAGATTCAAGATTGTTCGTGTTGTAACAACGCCATCTATTGAATGATATGAATATTATTGAATTTTTAACTTACTTTTTAATTGTATTATATGAAAAATTATAGTATATAGTAATTGAATACTAGTAAATAATGTATTAATTTTAAGCAACATCTCAACGATGAGTAAAATTTTAAAGCTGGTAAAATTTCAGAATTCAGCGATCAAGTAACAGAATCGCGCAAGCAAGCAGTGCAAGCCACTCTCGACGTACCCGGAATTCAGCAAAAAGTAGCCATAGCCGACAATAACATTAACAGCATCACTGAGGAGCTATATACTGCCAGTGACAAGGCCAAAGAAGCCAGGGATCTGGCCCAACAAGCACAAAAGGAATACGCCGAAAAGGCTTCCCAGGTACGTTGATTTTTAAAATGTTGTTATAGTCTCTTTTTTATAATTTACAATATATGTTTTATTACGATTAGATTTTTATAAAATTCTGATTGTATGTTTATTAACTTATGAATAATTATCTAAAAGGCAGCTCATGATATTAAGAAACATTCATCTTCTTCGAGAGCAGAAGCTGTTAAACTTCGTGATGAAGCCGATAAGTTATCAGGTATGATATATTATTTCTTAATTGTTCGATATAATTAACCATTAATAATTTATAAGCGCCTACTAATTAATAACCGACTATAATAACGGTTGCACTTATAAGGTACTTAATGCTTTTCTTTCATTTTGTTGGTACAAAGTAAAATATTCTAATTCTTACAGGTTAGTTCGCGTTTAACATTTTGCGTCAGATGTCGCTATTGACTATAATGCTGAATTTTTATAGATTTCTTGAACATTATTAATGAATCAAGGAGCATGATTATTTTCTTATTGATTGTTGTTATTTGTGTACTATATACGCTGCATTAATTTTTAGAATATATAATCGAGGTATATCCGATTTAGTTTTTTATTTACAGCTCGCGTTAAGGGCACTGCGAAACAGATCGAAGATTTGGAGAAAATGGCGACAGAAAACATGCAGCTCACCAGAGATGCTAAAATGAAGGTGGAAATACAATTGTTAATTGGAACTAACTACATATTAATTTTGATGAAATAAATTATTACTTACCCATTTAATCGAGGCAAGGTAAAGCCGATATTCTTTGATTGGTAAAGTACTCATTTTCCAAACTCTGATAAAAACTAGTTTTTAAAGACTGTCACCGAGAAACCGAATACCAATTTTCATACCACTAACTTCAACAGGTGGGTCAAGCGAACACAGACGCAAGGGAGGCCGAGAAACAAGTGACCAAAGGTCTCGAAGATCTAAAGGTCATAATGGACGAATTGCAAAACCTACCTACTTTGGATGATGGTGCTTTAGATCGATTACGTAAGTATAATGTACTACGAAATTTCGCTTTTGATTAAAATTCTTACCGTGAGTTCACGTTACCTTACTTTGATGTCACACACAAGGCATACGTGGGTTACAGCGTTTTTATGTATACATGACATGAAATTGATGTGATTATTTTACAATAGCTAATTATTTTAATTAAATTTTGTACTTAAATTTTAATTAATTTAATTTACAATAATTGATATTCATAATCACTGGACTCTCTGTTTTATTTTTTATTTTTCTTTCCCATTATTAATTAAAACATAGCGATCCTTTCAATGAATTATTTTAATGTTACAATGTTAATTACATTAATGTTCTGCTATTTATATTAGTATTAATTTAAATTATTATTTTTTATTAGTAGTAGTTTTTCATATGTTGTAACTTACTTTATTTAATTTTTTAAATTACATTTGCGATATTTTGCGTTATCAATGTAGTGTGCGCCTGTAATAGGTTCGCATATCTGTATTAGACTTGAATGAATTGTAAAAATGGCTCAAGTTAAATATGAGCGCTGTTGGCGCTTCTTTAATAAATAAATAGTTATCTCAAATTCGTGGCATAATGTGTGATATTAATATAACATCATAAAGATATAATATAAGATATGAATGTGTGTTTGTTTTTATGAACCAAGTATCACGACTAACACGAATATTAATTCGTATAACTTCCGAAGTACCTCCAGTGTTGATTGGGAGGCACTTGCATATTAGAATGACTATTGAGTCATTCTAATATGCAAGTGCGAATCTTGTTAGTTGTTCATAGTTAGTTCAACATCTTAGCATCTTACTTCAGCAGTAACTTGTAAAATTTTGTTATCAACACTTTACCGCCAATATTTTTATCAAAATGACGTCAGGGTTGTCATTTCCCACATTAATAGTATATTAAGCGGATGTCAAATGTACATCACAGATATATATTATAGTAGTTACATCAAAAGTGCGAAACAATCAGTTATTTCTAACTCATTACTGAGTCATTTTTTACATAACGTATGTTATTGCTCGATGTCATTCAGATGTTCACTGGGTATCGAAGTAATAATGATGTATTTTAGTTTTTTCTTTTACCTTTGAATATTTCGGTAAAATGTAACAGTATCAAAAAATGACAAAAATCCGAACCTAATATTGAAAAACGAAATTCGATTAATTAATTTTTTCAATAAACAACCATATCTTGTTCAAATTCTAATAAACCGTAAAAAAATATTTAAAATGGCTATTTTGACTAAGCAGTTTAATAAAGTTCAACAGAAATTGTTTACTATGGACAAAATAGCCAATAGGTGACTGAAATGCTATTATAATTCGTTATCTGTATATACATTAATATTAATTTTAGAGGAGAGTTTAAATATGGCTGAGATGGCGTTGAAAACTGTCGACTTGGATGGTAAAATCAAGAGTTTAACGGAGGCCAAGAACGATCACCAAAGGTACGTAATTTTTTTCTATTTTTTAAAATGTTATATATATTTAGTGTTTGGCCACAATCTCACCCGAGGGTTATGTGACGATGTGGCCCAAGATGGTAATAGGCTAAGTCTAGTGGGGAGGCTGGCTTTCAAGTGCAGATACCAGAACATACCTACAGTTGCTTGGCGGCAAATTTTCAACTCGAAGGTGATAGCTAATCGAAAATGAATTGAAATTGACTTACTAAAACCGAAAATTAATTGAAAATACCCTACCATTATGCTATGGTTTCATCACGATGTTTTCCTTCATCGAAAGCTCAGAGTCATTGCAGGGATTCGAACTCACGTCGATCTGAAAATCCTTTAAAATAAATGTAAGTACTTACTATCTCTATCGCCAAAAGTGATTGTTTATTTTATATTGAATTTTTTTTATTGGCATATTTTCTGTACAAGCCAATTTAGATGTTAAGTTTACCAATGGTGAAAGTAGCTAGTAATTACTTTGTAATGCGTTTAAACTATATTAACTTTTGGTTTGTAGGTGGATGAAGGAATACCAAGATGAGCACGACCACCTCAAGATCGAGGTGGAAAATATCAAGGACATCCTTAACCAGCTACCCGATGGTTGCTTCAAGAGGGTCGTTCTGGAACCCACCGAAGGTCCAAGCAGACCGGCAAGCTTTAGATAGATATAAAAAAAAACAACTTTAAACAACTGACTAAATCAAACGATACTAATTTCAATAATTCTATGATAGATGATGCAATGGTACGTTTTGTTTTTTGGATAGTGTTTGTGTGTTACTTAAACAATATAGTTCTATATTTTTAGTTTCAATGTTAGTGCAGGACTTATACTAATGCCGTGGCAAATGCAAAACAATAAAATGCAATATGCAGCGTTACACTTTCACATTTCTAATCTAAATAATATTAAATTAGTTCCGAGTTTAGTATTTTTTATATTCGCGACTCTCTTATCAAAGACTAGTCTAGTTAGAAGCAGAAGGTACAGTCATCATTACCTTCATTTATATTTTACAAAACTATCCTCAAAGATAAAGCAAATAATCGTTTCCCTATAACGATAAATATTTTATAGTCTATGTGATAAACTTTAATAAGCACATTAAAAACATGTCCGTACTTATTTTCTACGGATCAAGGACAAGTCTTTTTTTACTCACATAACAATAACGTAACTAAATATGTAATTTTAACTTTATACTTATATATCTTACGACTGAAAAAGTCGAGCAATTAGTTCCTTAAATATTTACTTTACGTCGTAATTCCATTATATATTAATGTCTACTATTAAAGCTGTAACTTGATTACCTTTATACAATTGATATCGAATTAAAGTCGAATATCGTCATCAAACCTCATTATATCTACAATTAACGTGCACAATGAATGTTTGGAACTCCATAATATAAACCCACTTTGGAGATCAATCTTGAACAATTCGCACCTTCGGTAAGACAAGTGCATAATTAGCAGCTTCGGTAAGACAAGGGCTCATTTGTTAAAAATACGTAAAATTAGTTAATTACGCCCAAGTTCTTTAAAAATATTCTTTTATCTGGAGGAACAAATACACTTGTAAAAAGTGTAAAGCATATTTCATGTAAAGGATAGTTACTTCAAAGCAATATTAGCAAATGTCTACCATGAAAAATTACAAAAAGTGCAGTTGTGCTCTTTTCTTACCGAAGGTGCGAATTAATTTAATTCTATCATAACAAGATAAGTTTGATTATATTAGAGAAACATTGTTGACTAATATATAAAAAGTATTTCATTTCTATGTTGGAAGTTAAAATAATTGTCATGGTTAGCCTATCTGCTATAAAATACATGACATGATTTTCTATTTCCAGTTCAACGGACATTTTTTTTACTTAAAATATGCTAGATTAAACCCCATGATATTAATATTGTCAACAGAAGTCAAAAATCATAATACCAGAAGTGGTGTTACGGCAACATATAAAGGTCCACAGGCATTTGTAACACATTTATAATCATACATATTTGATACTTAATTTGAAAAGGTTTCTATAAAAAAAATTCTATCCAGCTATACCGGAAAGCGTCATCTTTGAAATTCGGCTTACGCTGAGTACAATAATTTACTGAATTGCCAAATTTTTCATCAATGATGAACTTGCACCAGCTAAAGTTCCTCAATGAAATCCTCCATTTCGCACAAAAGTTCAGCTGTTTACTTTTTACATCAACATCGAGTCTCAGTTTCCGTGTACATATTACTGACTGCATTTATTTACTGCATTTTCTTATTTAATATTTACCAGAAATGTATTTAGAATAATTATTTGCATGATATGTTTTGTATGTTTAAATGATAGATCTAAATAAGAAATAATATCTCTTAAATTATTTAGTATAAACATGTTTTACAGTCGATAATCTATTAACCAAAAAATAAATACTTTTTAATATAAAACAATTGTCTTCCAATTAATTGTAACCAGGAATAAATTTAAACTTACAAGTACATATTTTAAATATACTAACTCCAGCTGAAATTTTAGCATTGCATCAAACTCTAAGCCTCATTTAGATTCTCGGCGAACAATTCGTGCACGAATAAGACCACGTAGATATGTTTATATATTAGTCTATACTCAGTGAACAAATTTCTTTCAAACATGGATGACCTGTGATTCGGATCTACGATTTTGTCTATTTAATGTGTATCGACTCACAAAAAAAAATGTTTAGGATCCCGGATCACGTGTTTCCCCTGGTAAACTTCTATAAACTTTGAAGTTATTAGCGAGTATCGAATACACCCGAATGAAGGTCGCCACTCACCTATCAACCGGGCACCCAAGCAGCACCACATCGCTGCCTGTGGTTGATAACGTCACCGCATCGACTCGCACGCAAGCAGTCTATATGCGGACGGAGAGTGGACCGCGAGTTGTCCACGCAAGAACTATACATCTTTGTCGCTCACTTACTACTTGTCAATTCGTTGGCACATGATGTTTACTAGTTGGCCACGCGTCGTTCACTCGTCAACGATGAATGTCGAGCAAGGAGACCGTGTTGGTCGGGTGCCGTGTTGATAAGTGAGTGACCTTAAGTTTTTTCGCCAGTACCTAAATGAGGCTTTAAAATCTTATAAAATGTTGAATGTCGATCATCGTATGTACTCATGAAATGGTCGGAATGATATTTCGCTTCTTAAATGACAATAGATATTAAGTTTTTTGAAATATATTGCATTTGACATGAACCACTCTTCTCGATGTGCCATGGTGGTAAAATTTTGTAAATATATATATTAATTAAATTTATCTAGCCTATATGTATGAACAGCTTTGTTTTTTTTTCTTATCTTATATTAACTATATATTTATATATAATAATTTTTCTTAGCAAAGTTCACCAAAGATGTGGTATATAGACGTGTGTATTTTAGAATTATAACTTTATTTCTTTTATTGAATGAATAAATTTTGTGAATTATGTAATTGAATTCTAGCTTATTTATTTCTAATAAATTTCATGAACTGTGGTATCGGTTTTTTATTTCAATGTTTGAAACATCGATTTTTGTAAATATGCAAAATGCCGGTATTCTATAGATTGCCTAAGAGTAGCAGGCAATGTATGAAATAAAGAGGATGATTTCAATGTTCGCAAGTCTAACCTAACCGAGCGTCGTCGGTATTTTGTAATAAGGGCACTTTTATCTTAATAACTTTTGTATCGTAGAAGAATGTACGTCATTTATAACACTTCCTATCTGTTCATTCATTTCTATCAATTCATTATCTAGTTCTGAAAGTATTAAAGTTAGTTAGTTGTCTGAGATAAGTACTTTTTAAATATTTTGCAACTTTCAAATCATACACTTATTTCAAAAACAGAAGCCCTCTTAAATTATATCAACACATCTCCTTTCTGGCCGTGTAAATCTTTAACTTACATTAGTTCAAAAGCTTTTTAAAATACAAGGTGTCCAGAAAGGGTATCGGGTATTTGTTTTCGCGCCATATTCGAAACGGGGCGTCTAAAGGGTGCGGGGAGGGGTTCGTGGCGTCCGCCATTTTGTGGAGTTTTAGTCACGATGGAACAGTACTCGGGGACGCATCGCGCATTTTGCGTACGAGCGTATTATCGTAATGGTGATTCAATAGTGACTGCTCAACGTCTCTATCGTGCGGAATATCGTACACGCCACGCGCCAAGTGACGATAGCATTAGGAAATGGATCAGGATGTTCGAGAATACAGGTGCGACAGTTAAAATTCAAAACTCTGGTCGTCCTCGTTCAGTTCGCGATGAAGAAACAATTGAAGAAGTTGAGGCGTCGGTTCGTCAAAATCCGTCTTTATCCATCCGAAAGCGAAGCCAAGCGTTGAACATCAAAAAATCGTCTTTACATTCGATTTTAAAGAAAGACTTACATCTAAAAGCCTATAAAATTCAATTGGTTCAAGAATTGAAGGATACGGACTATGCTAATCGACTGAATTTTGCGAACGAAATGCTGCAGCGATTTAACAACTTTAACAACATACTGTTCAGTGACGAAGCAAATTTTCACCTGAATGGTCATGTTAATAAGCAGAATTGTCGCTACTGGGCAGTGGAGAATCCGAGACGAAAGCATGAACGACCCCTGCATAGCCCAAAGGTCGTTGTTTGGGCCGCTATGTCTGCTAAAGGCATAATTGATCCTTATTTTCATGAAGATCAACGAGGCCGAGCAATTAATGTGAATAGTGACCGTTATTGCGATATGTTGCGAAATTTTTTGGTCCCAGAGTTGCAGGAGTTTGCAGGTTTCAACTCAAGAACGTGGTTCTAGCAAGATGGGGCCAGTTGCCATACCTCAAATGACTCAATGGAAGTTGTTAACGAATTATTCCCTAATAAAGTCATTTCGCGAAGGGGTAACATCAACTGGCCTCCCAGAAGCCCCGACCTTAGCCCGCTTGACTATTTTGCATGGGGATACCTTAAAAGTAAGTTTTATCAAAACAATCCGACGAATCTAACCCAGTTAAAGCAAAACATCAGGTCAGAAATGGCAGCAATATCGATAGCTATGTGTCAACGTGTTATCGCCAATCTTCGTTTCCGTTTAGAAGAGTGCCAGCAACGTAACGGTCATCATTTGGATAACATCATCTTTTCCAAATAATTTTCCAATTCATATGCTAATAATAAACAATAAACTTTTTTATTGCATACAAATAATTTTTGTTTCATTGAACTTACAAATACCCGATACCCTTTCTGGACACCTTGTATAAATCTTTTTCTGCACCTATTTACACTTATATTCTACCAGTATATAACACTAATTATAATGCTTTGTTTACTCAACCAGATATTTTGTATAACGCTTCATATATTTAAGAATTTAGTTGAACCAAAAAATCATTTCCGTTCAATGATAAAAAATGAAAAGTGGCAAGATCACCACTTCATATTTAGTGATGTTTAAAGTATTCTCATGACAGTTGTGTTGGTGTCGGAGTATACCACAAACAATACAACAATGTACAAAAAATTAAACTCCCTTGTGAATGAAGCGTTTCTAGTGGTGTTTTGGTTTATTTAAAGCAATAGAATACATTATATTAATGAAACTCACTGAAACTGTGGTTTTCTCAGATAATCTCAGTGCGCTACAAGCTCTAAATAAATTCCCACTAAAATTGAGATATTCATCCTAATATTCTCGAAATTCGGAATTTATTACATGTTTGTTTTATTAGAAGTTATCATGATGTTTTTGCTTGGATTCCAGGTCACTCGGGAATTTATGGTAACGAAAGGGCAGATCAGTTAGCTAAAGAGGATGTGAAATGTGGAGACCACCATCCTTTTCAAATTTATTGTTAGGATCTTGTTTCTCTTCCTAGTGTTCATCTCAAGAATTCTTGGAATGAATATTGGGAGAGTAGTACTGGATCTAAATGAAAAATTATTTTAGTATTCAGCCAAATGTTAGTTTGAAACCTACATGGATTTTTAACGCCGGATTTAATAAAATTGTAACAACTATTTTAATTCGCATTCGTTTGGGTCACGCATCTACTCCTTGTCACCTTGCTAAATTTCGCGTTATAGAGAATGCATGTGTTTGTGTATTTGAAGAGGGCGATTTCAACCATTTTTTGTTTTCCTGACCATTATAGGATTCCTCTAGCCTCTTTAATTCTTTAAATTCACTACAAGTTTCTTTTCCTGTATCTATTCGATCGCTTCTTGTTTGTAATGACATTATTATATTATATAAAGCACTTGCTAATTTGATTTAAAAAAGTAATATTAGTATATAATTAGTAATGTTAGAATATAAAATATTTATAATTATTATGAAATGTGTATAAATTTATATAATTAAAATTCTTATCCAGTTTCCAAATTTATAATAATTTTCTATTATTCCTACGTTTTTAACTTATGTATACAACGGCAACATTATGAATTATTGTTTCTTTTTAAATAAAACATTGATACTGGCAAATGCTTCTGCGGCGCACAAACAAGAAGAATAAGAGTTATACATAACTTCAATGTTCAAACTTTATCTCATAGATATGAATATACGGAAATAGATGGGTATGTCAAAAATATACTTTTATTTTGAGTGCATCCATCTCGTGGATATACTTGAAATAAGTGTACATATACGAACGTAGATTAGTTAAATATTTATTTTTATTTATAGGGTATTTACTCTAATTAAAACAATTTCATTTCATGAGAATAGTAATATATTTATTGTAATATATAAAAATATGACGTACATACTTATGGAGTCCTGACTCAAATTCTAACCTAACCTAACACTAATAACAGTTGTTAAGTTCGGACGAAGGATAACTAAATTCGACGCCAATAACATAAACAGTTTCCGTAAAGTTTTTAAAACCTCAAACTACTGCTAAAATCACTGATAATAATCTACACGAAAAAATGCATGCGCATCCCAACAGGTACCTAGACTACCTAGACATTTTTTAAATGCTGCCAAAGGAAATGTGTTAATCACTAACCTAAGCTATAAATTCCCCAAATTTTGAGATTTAGATATAAAACCCTCCAAAATAGTATGATCATTTCCAATATTATTTGTTACTACGTACTTTACTATGCTAAAAACCCTGTTTCCTTTGTTATATTTTATAACCTCATAATTTATCTCCATATATATTTAAAGATTTTCTCTAAACTCTTTTATAATAATCTTATAATATGGAGGAAATGTCCTGATCTGGTAAAAATGGTGAAAATATTTTTTTAGTCTAACACAGAACTTTATAATTGTAATATTTTAACTTTTTCTATTTATGTAGTAGTAAAGTGAAGAAATAAAGTTCTATTAATAAAGCAGTAACTAATAGGTTCGTGGTTCGTACTGATAATATTATAAACCCTTTTTACTACTGGTAACAATGTAATGAAAATCTGTCGTAGATATATCAATTATCTTCGAAAGATGTCGCTAAATAATAATAAAAAACGTAGTTCGAAGATACCACAGCACTTTATCTCTGGTTCAAACTGTTCAAAAGGAATTGACGAACTCATTTCAAATCCGTTTTTCTGTTGCTTACGAGTAAAATATATCTTTGGCAATAAGTTGATATATGTAGTGGTTTCAGAAAATTAATTATAGTAAGATACGAATAAACTAAAATACTAAGTGAATAATTATTCTTCGTAAGTACGTACACGACGAAAGGAACATGGCGAGTAAAAAACGAAATGAACCGAGTTCTGATGAGAGCATATCAACTGATCCAGAGAAGTACGTATTTTGAAATAATAAACAAAGGTAGTGAATCAAATGCCTACTGTTTCAAATATTTTTCAAAGTCTATGCCCTAATCTTAAAGCTAATTTCGTAATGGATTACAAAAGTAGTAACAACAATAATATGTACCCTCATATTACATATTTGTCCCACAGTTTTTAACATTAAATGAAAAATGAAACATCGCAGTACTTAAATAATAAAATATCTATGTGAGTGAAGAACTTAACGTATCTAGTAGTAATTCCTAAACAAAACTTATAAGCATGATTCTGTTACAATAAAAAATATTGAATATTTTTTAATTACCCTAATATACTGTACTGCCGTCCAATCACTTAAACGCTGTTAAGTGAAAATTTGAGTTATGGGTGTTAAAAGTGGCAAATTAACTTTGATGATTATAAAAAGACTGAGTATTGTGTTTCATCTTGGTAATAATTTAAAAAATATCATGGCACAGCCTGATTGATAGAGAA
Source organism: Saturnia japonica (assembly GCA_033032175.1). Taxonomy (NCBI): domain Eukaryota; kingdom Metazoa; phylum Arthropoda; class Insecta; order Lepidoptera; family Saturniidae; genus Saturnia; species Saturnia japonica. The sequence continues at coordinate 2,988,149 of CM065304.1, read as the reverse complement.
AAATTTGCTTGATAGCTGTGTATGAAATTCAAAATCGACAAATTTCACTTAGCCATCTTTTAGTGATTGGACTGCAGTGTATACAAATATATTTAAATTAATTTTACTACTTTCAGCTTTGGACAAAGCAGTATTTCTGAAACTCTTAATAAGAACCTGAGTTTAGATAATACAGAACAAGGATCATATTCACTTATGCTTGGTTCAATTTCATATGGATCTTCAGTTGAAGACTACTATGAGGGTTTCCTTAAAGCACTTGAACAGATGGAGAATATTTCTAGCTTCGAGCTAAATTTCAGCTATCATAAAGAGGAAATCCCAACTTTTAATGCAACTCAGTGTACATCAACTCCTAAAAATAATAATGAAGGTTGTATTAGTAGTAGTTTGAGTGAATACTTCATGGATACTTCAGAAAATACATCTTGCAGTAAATCTCCTGAGCAATTGCCATTAAATATACCTCCAATACATGAGACCCAAAATAGTAATGAAGAAGATGAAACATCTGATAATAAAGATAGCCCAGTGGCAGGATCCAGTAAGATCTTTCCAAAAGGTAAGTTTTAGTGAAAGATGCAGTGGTGGTCAATTAATTAGCTCCACATTTATTCTTACCTAATTAACATTTTATATGTAAAATTGTAAGAATTCAAATGAATTAATTGTCACATAATTTGCCATATAATGTAATACTTCATTTTAATAAAAGAGTAGGAAATATATTGAAATGTTTTTCTTTAATAATTATAAATAATCTAAATGCAATCAATTTATTTCATACTGGCAGCTGGACAACCAATTAGAAACAGAACTTTGTTTACATTCTATATTAAAAAGAAAATTACATGTATCTTTTTTTGTGATTATTGGCAGGAATTAAATTTTTATCATTCATATTAGTGTTGTATTATTGTGTTAATTGTTGACAATAGGTAAAAACAAGGGTTGTGATGCGTCTATGATCAAAATTGAATATACAGAAAGGTCGCTAGCCTCTTGGAATGTTCCATGTAGAAGGTGTTTAATGCTATTACACCGACACAACCTACAGTTAACAAGGTACTTAGAAAATTTGAGCAAGATAGACCACACCTCATGAGGATATGCATATAATTTGTATAGCTAAGAAGGACCCTTTTAAAGGCTCGAATGAAATCTGAAAGGAAGTTTTCAAAATGACTTTCAAAGTGTATCAGTAAGTTTAGTTTGCAGGCGTTTAGTTGAAGCAAAGTTATTCAGCAGGGCTGCTTGGAAAGTGCCACTTCTTACCAAACAACATAGGGTAAATTGTTTATCCTTCACAAGAAAATATGGCAGTTAGAAAGTTTAACAATAGAAGAAAGTTCTATTTTCCGATAAGACCAAAATAAATATAATTAATTTCGATGGCAAAAGATACGCACGGCGTTCTATTAACGTAGCTTTGAATAATAAATATACAAAAAAGTTAGTTAAACAGGGTGGTGGAAATATCAAAGTATGGGGCTGCTTTTTGAGTTTTGTTATTGGTCCTGTAAGAAAAATTTAAGGAGTGCTGGATCAATTACTACCATTACAAAAAAATATTGGAGGAGAGTGAGGAAACAATTATTCCATACGCTGATGGACAATTACCTGTGACATGGATATTTCAATACAACAATGATCCAAAACATACAGCAGATTGTGTTAAAGAATTTCTTTGAATAAATTCGGTATTGATTTTAGACTGGCCTGCAAATTCGATTGAAAATTTGTTGTATAGAGTGAAGAAAATCTTATTGGATAAATGCTTCAGTAATCAAACTGAACTTTATGGCGCGTTTCTCGATTAGAATGAAGTTCCATTTCTCCTGATAATTTACAATAATTAATAGAATCAATGCCGTGTCGTTGTAAAACTGTTATTGAAAACAGGAGTTACCAAATGAAATACTAAGTGTTTTGTGATGCTTACGACTGATGTGTCTAATAATACTGTAATTATATTATTTTAAGTTATTTTTATTCTTTTGTTTCTAATTAGCTGCCCATCTTGCTGTAACGCAAAATGTTGACTTACATTTATAATTCCATTTTTCTTTACTTTAATACTTGTGTGATTTTTGAAACTAGGTAACTTCAATAATTGTAATAGAAATTAATTACTACATTATCATACTATCCTGAACACTCCCATACCTGAAGTACATATCATTTGGCAAATATGTTCTACAAGTAGAAACGATGGTACTTTTGTTACTAATTTTGACCACCACTTTATATATCTACATACATCTTAAAAGTAGTTACAGGTTATAATTCAATGAAAATTAATAATAGAAGAATATTAATTAAGATTTGGTTTCATACTTAAATACCTTCTGGAATAATAATAATAAAAGTGGCAATATCAGTTTAATATTTGTATAGTATAATATTTATAACCTAGCCACCAAATTCATTTTTTTTTTTGTTATTGTCTTTTTACGGGATATGGCAATCTGTTCCTTTATTAGCTGGTAAACTAAGCCATTCGTAATACAAAGAATACAACAGTGTCCGTAAATACCCTAAAAATCTACAAAGCATTTAAAAATATGTATATTTAACTGAGGACATTTTTAGGTACCTGATAATAGACAACTAATTGAAATTATTATTTTGAATCAAGATAATTTATAAATGTGCAATTGAAATATGAATCTTAGTGTGAAATACCGGATGAAAGTAAATTACAACTGAGTGGGATAAACCAAGGACATAAGTCGATTGTCGTCATGAAAGTTTTGGGAGGACCTGCTTTCTGATTAAACTATTTTGATTGTTTGTATATACAGATTAGATATAAAAAAATTAATAAGAAATAAATAAAAAAAAGATAAATAAAATAAAGAAATTAATAAAAAATATAAATAAGAAATTGTATTTTTGAAGATTATTAATTTAATTTGCATGAAAATTTTCTAATATTTTATTTATAATATTACTACTACTTTAATCTTATAATTGTGATTTTTCATGTTGTAGTTATGTGACTTGCTTTGTGATTAAACTATTGTGATAATTTGCATGTAGAAATTATAATTTGTATTTTTAAAGTTTATTAATTTGATTTACGTAAAAAAATTGTAATATTTTATCCCTAATAAATAATACTAAGTACTACTTATTATTTATTTAGACCCTTATTATTATAATTATTTCTAATCTATCCATCCTAATAATATAAAACTGAAATTTAAGAGATTGTTCGTTTGAATGTGCTAATGATTGGAACTACCAGTCAGATTTAAAAGTTTTTTTACATTCTGTAGCCTATTTTTATTGAGGAAGGTTATCTATATTAATAAATCTGTAGTCCTGTTTGTACTTTTAATATTTCTTCAAAATTCCCCGATAGGCACACTATACGAACGATAGTGATCACCAGTATGCACTGCGTGCATTCCATCTATATTAATACATCTGTAGTCCTGTTTGTACTTTTAATATTTCTTCAAAATTCCCCGATAGGCACACTATACGAACGATAGTGATCACCAATATGCACTGCGTGCATTCCATCTATATTAATAAATCTGTAGTCCTGTTTGTACTTTTAATATTTCTCCAAAATTCCCCGATAGGCACACTATACGAACGATAGTGATCACCAATATGCACTGCGTGCATTCCATCTATATTAATAAATCTGTAGTCCTGTTTGTACTTTTAATATTTCTCCAAAATTCCCCGATAGGCACACTATACGAACGATAGTGATCACCAATATGCACTGCGTGCATTCCATCTATATTAATAAATCTGTAGTCCTGTTTGTACTTTTAATATTTCTTCAAAATTCCCCGATAGGCACACTATACGAACGATAGTGATCACCAATATGCACTGCGTGCATTCCATCTATATTAATAAATCTGTAGTCTTGTTTGTACTTTTAATATTTCTCCAAAATTCCCCGATAGGCACACTATACGAACGATAGTGATCACCAATATGCACTGCGTGCATTCCCGAATTTAACTCAAAAACGGTTTCACTGATTCTTATAAAATTTTGTACATTTGGTGCTTGTGTCATCGGTCAATTGATAGGGTGGGTATAAGAAATTTCTATATACTTTTAGAAATCGTAAATTTTTTTCTTAAAAAATATATTCTCGTTTATTCTTGGCTGATTTTGAAGTATAAATCATTCCATGGATTATAAGACACATTTAGCAATCGTAAAAAAAAAAATTGTAAACCGATTTTGAGTAAATTTTGTACACGGGAAGTCTAAATATTTACATATTTAATTATTATTATTACATTATTACTTTTAGAAATAAAAAAAAACGTTCAAAAAATCTTATTTTCATCAATTCTCAACAGAATCTGATCAAATTTTGTAGACGGGAAACATATCTCATACTATAATTATTGAGAGGCTATAAGAATAGTTAATTATGTATAAAGTATTTTCTTGTGATTTGGGCGACACAGTTATTGAAAACACAATTCGTCCCATCCTACGAAAAAGGTTATATTTAATGAAATAACTGAAATTGTTTTCCTTTTTTGTTTTGTTATGGTTCTCTCTAGCTTTATTTCTGTGTATAAATTATTTTTCTAATCCAAGTACTTTTTGAGATTTGAATGGCTTAAAAAGATACATGTGATTTAATTTCGACGTATAAAGGTATGTATCTAGACAGAACCTTACAAGTTTCGCATGTCCACCCCGCAAGAGGCGCACACGCCGTTCTATCGTCACTCGCCACCGGTCTTCGCGGGAGACGACACTCTTTGCTGGTTAACGTAATAATTATTGAAGTTTTGAAGTTTTACTTGGGTGTGGACTTCTGTATAATTATAATTTAACTTCATAGCGCACTAAACTAACAAAATAATAAAATGAATCGTCGTTCGAGACAACTTTTGAATTTGGCACTTGACCAACAAAATGCAATTGACAGAGATAATATTATCTACACAAATCATAGAACAGAAGATAGTAATCATAATTTAGATACACGTAAGTAAATTTTCTTTTTATTTACATGATAATTATTATTTTAACAGTTTTTCATAATTTAGGGTTTAAGAATTTCTACCATTCGATTCCCAAGTAAAATGACACATAATATTTTATACAACCTTATTTAAAATAAATTGACAAAAACAATAACATAAGAAATTCTTTACCTTATTCTGATTTATACAATTATAAGTTTTATAATAATTTCATAGATAAAAAGTCCTAATAGGTACGGTATATATAGATATCTACCATTAATCTATGGAAAGTAGGTAAAATTTTGAAGGTGTATAGGTACTCATAACTATTTTATTCGGAAATGAACCTGGGACGGTTGGTCTTTAGTGTATATGTATCCTTTTTCTACGTAACTCGTTTAAGATAATACTATTTACGTTTTATTTTTCACTTTCCTAATATATTTAATTTTATGAAATTAACAACTTATATATTAATAGTGTGCCTAAAGTAAAACCCTTGTGAATAATTTAATTTTTCTTTTTTTATTACTAGTGTAAAGCGATTTATACGACATTAATGATTACTACATAGCGAATACGTACTTTTGTTAGCATAATGAGTTAAGTCATAATTAATACGCGTAATAAGGATTACGTGGGACTTAAACATAGTTGGCGAACCGTAGGTGGAAACAAAAATACACCTCTGCCTAACCCTACGAAGATACAGGCGTAATACTATGTTATGTTACTTAAATTATCCATACTTACATACATTTTTTTTAATTTACTTCTGTGTTTCAGTTATAGTTTCTTATCTAAGTCATAAAATATCTAATCAATATTTCACAATATATTTTGTGTCACCCATTTATTCTGTAATACTAACTTCTTAATATTTAAGAGACACGGGATGGTTCTTCTCCGTTGCCAGAAGGAGCTGAGCAGGTGTATCAAAATTTACAAGGCGTACTATTAGATCAAGAACTCATAATAGAGGATCAACTTATAGAAAGTAGTGTCACTGTTCCAGACGAAACTTCTCTAAATGCGGGTATATTTAACATAACGGAACCGTCGTCCATTATACAACCGTCAGTCACCTTTTGACATAGAGGTTACTACAAGTTTCGATAACTCTCCAATGCCATTCATCCCTACCAATGATAATATAATAAATTGTCTTAATATTCCTACACCTATGCCTTCGCCATTAAACAGGCATGCAAATAAAAAATGCAATGATGAATTTTGCGGAGTACATGAAATGTGGCAGAATACTCTTGATAGGGCTTCCAGCGAACCACGCAAATCAAGGAAACGCAAAAGGAATGTGTCTAAATGGTGTGATGTTAAACGAAAATTACTTAAAAATCAGGGTAAAGCTTTTATCAATAGGTTAGGTAACGTAGTCGACCAGAAAGTACTGAGACCACCTTGTAATTGTCGCTATAAATGTTTTGAGAAACTGTCATCTGCTAATCGACAAATAATTTTTTCAAGGTTTTGGGCTCTATCTAATAAAGAAAAACAGTGGTTTTTTATTGTCAATTTAATTCAACTTCTATGGATTTCAGGCACAGGTTGGGATGAAGCTCCTCCTCAAGGTGTTTGTGATCTCTGGTCAACGTTCATATCTGAACTTCCTTTACTTCAATTTATCTCTTTGCCACGTCACGTGCTTCCTAATCACAATAACGAGATACAAATACATGGTTTCTCGGATGCTTCCGAAAAGGCATATGCTGCTTGTATCTACCTACGTGTCATTGACGCTCAAGACACGGCTCATGTTTATCTTCTTCTCGCTAAAACAAAGGTTGCACCTTTGAAACGAATAACGCTTCCACGCTTAGAGTTATGTGCCGCCTTTCTTTTATCAAAACTAATTAATAAAATACTAGATATCTACACTAACTTTCTATCCATCGAAAATGTGTATGCTTGGAGTGACTCTGCGGTCACACTTGCATGGCTACGCTCATCGTCGCATGAATGGCGTACTTTTGTGTCTAACCGTGTCACAGAGACCACGAGCCGCGTGCCCGCCGCACACTGGCGTCATGTCCGCTCAGAGCATAATCCTGCGGATCCAGCATCCAGAGGTGTGCTACCATCCAACTTAGACCATGAGCTTTGGTTTAATGGGCCTACCTGGCTTAAGCAGGTCCAATCTGATTGGCCTATTTCCAATGTTGACTTACAAACAAATGAAGAACGACGAAAATACGTTTTTATATCCAAACAACTAACTCCTGACTTACAATTTCTAGAACGATTTTCGTCATTACCGACATTACTACGCGTTGTTTCCATAATCTTTCGATTTTATTATAGATGTCGTAAGGTAAAATCTTATTCGTCTTCTTGCATCACCGTCCCTGAAACAAAATTCGCTTTAAATCGAGGTATCAGTCTCGTGCAGCAAAATCAGTTCTTTTATCTCAAAACTACTGGATCTTATCTGCCCGCGATGCAGTCCGAATGCGCACGCGTCGTTGAGTTCGCTGTTTTCGCACTCGTCCGTCTGCTCCGCAGCCACCCATGGCTCCACTTCCCGCTGCAAGAGTGCGAACTCTCAGGCCATTCCTACATGTAGGCGTAGATTTCGCGGGACATTTCTTTCTGAAGTCAAGAAAATATCGTAACGCGATAAAATACAAATCTTATGTATGCGTCTTTGTGTGCATGTCAACGAAGGCAGTGCATTTGGAGTTGGTACCAGAATTATCGACAGAAGCATTTCTTAATGCTTTACGCCGTTTTATTTCCCGACGCGGACTTTGCACTGACGTTTATTCGGATTGCGGTCGAAATTTTGTCGGCTGCGATCGGTACTTGATGGATTTGCAAACCTTTTTACAAAATGACACAACTTAAGCTCATATAAATGAAAAATTAACTTCTTTATCGATAACTTGGCATTTTAACCCACCTTATGCAAATCATTTCGGTGGCATATTCGAGGCTGCTGTCAAAAGTATGAAATCTCATCTTTACCGGGTGATAGGGCAACTTACCTTGAATCACGACGAATTCAATACACTTCTTTGTCAAATAGAAGCTATACTTAACTCTAGGCCCCTTTGCGTACAGAGCAATGATACCAGTGATCTATTACCTCTTACACCAGGACATTTTCTAGTTGGGGAACCATTGGTTTCCTTACCTGAAGTCGACTTATCAACTGACAATCCTAGACGCCTCGTTCGATGGCAAATCATTCAACAGGCCGTACAACATTTTTGGAAACGCTGGAGTGTTGAATATCTACATCAACTTCAACAAAGAAGTAAATGGTTCCACGATAATACGAGCACACCCCTCGCTGAGGGTACTGTAGTTGTGCTAATTGACAACAACCTCCCACCGCTGCAGTGGCGCCTGGCTCGTGTGCATAAGCTTCATCCGGGTGCCGACGGGGTTGTTCGTGTTGTAACCGTACGCATGGGTAACACCCTTACCAAAAGGCCTGTAGTAAAGGTCTGTCCTTTACCTATTGACTAGGTACTATTATAACATATCGTAGTCTTATGTTAAGTTAGTTTATATCGTTTTCTTTAAAATAAGATAGTTATTTTAAGGTCGGCGGCATGTTCCGTATTTTCATTGGGTATATGTCAGCACAAATCTTTTTCTATATTAGTTTTATTAGTAAAATGGAATGTATCTGTCCACCTATCTACCTTAACGCACTTTAAACGAACGCAAGTGCTGCCCTCTATCAAAAAACGTAGTACGTTTGTATCTCGCAACTTGCAAACCGCTCTGAGCGCAACTGCGTTGAGAAAAATTATAAAATCGGTTATAATCTCCTGAAAACCGTAATAAATCCTAGTGCCAGTGTAGACTAGTGCCTTGTTAAGAAGATCAGCAACCTAAGCCACAAACTCAGCCGGGGTACCCCGAAGAAAAGGATCTCCGTGTGCGGGTGAGTGGTGGATACATGTCCTCATAACTACATTTCCTATACAAATATTTTTTGCCGCTTATAGTATCGGATGCGGCTGCTAATAAAATAGAAGTATGTAAGACAATGTTTTTAAATACTATTGGAATGAGTGGTAAAGTAATCAAAACTTCATGGGACAAATATGATGGTAGTACTGTAATGGGTGAGGATCAAAGAGGTCGGCATCAAAAGCACAAAAAAGTTATGGTTGACGAAATGATAAACAGTGTATGTGATCATGTTAAAGCTTTTGAATCTATTGAGTCACATTACCTCAAGAAGTTATATTTAGATGGCTGCCTCAGTATTTCTCGTATGTTCACTATGTACAAAGATTGGGTTGATAGTGAAAAATATTCTGTTCGAGCTAAAACTGAGAGACAGTACCGCGACATAGTAAATGAGAACTTTAATTTAGGATTTTTTTGTCCAAAAAAAGATCAGTAAAAAAAACAGTATGATTAATGCCATGTTTTTTTTTTTAACTTTAAAGGAGGTTTTTTTGGTGTTATTTTATAATATCATTGTGTTACCATGTTTACAAATTGTAATTTTAATTATTTCTAATAAAGCTGTCATTTAAGGAATATTTATTGTTACTTTATTCGTAATTCGCATCATAGTACTCAATTTCTTAGTTACATGGTACTGTTAAGAAATCTGTATATCCATGGAAAAAGATTTCATATTAATATAGTCCTTAATTCCGAAATCCTAACTACGGCGAAAATAGTTCTATAATCTCTTAAAACCAAATTTTTAGTTATGGTTTCTTATGTATATGGGTACATATGATTTTAGAACCCATGATTTCCTGAAAACCTGAATATTTAAAATAGTATTTCATTAACAAATAACCCTCATAACCCTACTAAAAATTATACAATAAAGAATTGTTGTATTTTTTTAAATTAAAAAGTTATAATCAAGTTTAACCGAACGAAAATTCAAACGTCTCTACTGAAAAGTAATGATTCAGCAGAAGTAACTTTTTTCGTCGGATGGGACGAATTGAGTTTCTCTGTAATAAAAGAAACGACATTTAATGTTATTAATGACTATGTCAATTCCTAAATCACAACTGGGAAACAAAATTAATTATTTTTTATAAATTTTCAATTGACAGCTAGCTAGTTAGATGCTTCATAGATTGTCATCATTCGACCACAGATTACAGAGCGACTAGTATTAGTCTATGTCGCGGTCTACCATGATGACGCTTGATGCGTGGAAATCTTAAAATTAAAGAAAATTACATTTTTCTTTACATATGTATTAAGAATTGTAGATTAAAATAATAATTTTCAACCAGTTTTGATGAAAATTGTATACGGAAAATGCATGCTAGTCCTCAATTGATACTATATATAAATTATAAACAATATGAGCAAAAATAAAAGTAGTCCACACCACTAGTAGTCTACATAAGTTCATGATACGGTCCTAATGAACGAAGCAGTAACCATGGACAATTCCTTCCTCCTAGGAGGCAGGGACATGTATACATGTATATGTTAGTTTAGCTCGAATTTTACGGATAGGGAATTACTAAGATCGCGGCAACAGCCCATGCCGAGGTCCGGCCACTTTGGTACCCTTGCGCACTTATTATTATTACCCACGCTTTCGCAGCCGAGTGCCTTAAGCGCTCGCCCCAAGCCCGGTAAAGCTGTAAAAGCCATAAGCGGCTCCGTTTTTGGATAGGGCTCCTCAGGCTAACAATAAGCTCAGATCGAACAAAAAATCTGACAAGCAAGCTGTAGGCAAACATGGGAAGTGAGAATAACAATTATTAAAGGCTACACAAGACATGAGTGCGTTGGGAGCGACGCGGTGCGGCACACACTGATACAGCTAGTATTATTATAAACTTCTTTACGGTGATTTAAAATATTGTTATAACCGTGGGTATTAAAAATGCCGATGTTTGACGTGAAGAAGATTTATTTCAATTCCACACAGTTACAAATTACACGAACTCACAACACTGTTATTTATTTCACTGTGGCTTCGCTTTTATCGCTTTATATCTAATTAAAAAAGGAACTGAACTGCTCGGCGCTTATTTGTTTTTGAACTGGCTGTACTGTTAGCCTTAGGGGTCCTGGAGCAGTTGCGGCTTTTACAGCTTCACCGAACTTGACTGCTCGGCGCCGCGTCTGAGTCGCGTATATACCTACACTAAACGACCGTAGAAACATCGTGAAGCATCGCGACCCTTCTTGATGTTTACTTTCAATGCCTACTCCATGACGTAATCGAGGCGATAAGCCCTATACATGTGTGTGTAAACAGCGATGTTTACATAAACATGCGCCGCGGTTGCTTACGACGCTATCATTATTTCGAAGTCCTGAGAAGTTTGTATTTGCTTCGAGATATTTCGGGAACAGGATTTTTCTATATTTTTAATCGGGTTGTAGCAGGTCGTAACAATATCATTGATTACGGTTGTTAATGAATTATAATGGTACTGCCAATGCGATTTGATTATTTTATGCGTCTGAACACTATGACTGAATTACATAGAGAAAACTTGGCTGAATATGTGGTTTAATTGTAAAATATTTGAAAACATTATAAATTAATATATGGAAAATGAGACACTGAAAACAAAACAAAATATTGGATATTCTTTAACTACTTGTTACTTGGTGAGCGGACTGATTTCCGCAACTAGGCCTCTGATGGGCCCTTATTGCGTGTCGGATGGTTTTTGCTAATCCAGCCACCCGATGTCCGCCAGAAATGCCAACAGCTCGCTTATGCCGGCGCAAGCCTCCCTGGTCGTCCTCGGCGTCCCAAGGTAGTGTGCTCGCTGAGACGCCACGCTACTGCACTCCAGGAGCACATGCGCGGCTGTCTCCTCTGTAGTCATGCACCCTCTACACAGAGGACTCAGTGACCTGTGACAATACCGATTATTTGTCGGAGTTTGTCACGTTTCAGGCTGAGTAGTTTTCTGGAGTATCTCGGGTTTAAATCCGGGAAAGCCTCCTTCGACTGCCTGCAGTCCTTTATACATGCCCAGTAGTTTTGATGTGGTTTTACAGCTCGAGCCCGGGTCCAGGAGCGGACATGACTGAAGGGTAGGGGAATAATTGGCTCCGGTCCTGCTAATTGCATCTCAGAGCCACGCCTAGCGAGTTTATCAGCTTAGTCATTACCTCTGGATCCACGGTGTCCTTTAATCCATTGGATAGTGACCTTATTGGTTTTACTTACCTTTTCCAGCAGATGGTGACACTGTGTAATAAATCCTGAATTCTGTTCTCCTCTATTCAGGGCCAGTAGTACTGCTGCACTATCCGATAGGATTCTGATGTTGTAACCAATTACCTCTCTACGTAGTACTGCAATTGCAGCTTGGATTATGCCAACACATTCCGCTTGGAAGATGGAGTTGTATTTGCCTAGTGCTGTTGTTTTGTGAATATTAAGGTCATCCGAGAAGGTGCCCGCTCCGGTTGCCAGTATTCATCATAGATCCGTCAGTGTATACTCTAATTTCGTGTATATTAGAGCTATCACTCGGCTCCTCATGCATTTGGATGTTAAAACTTTTAGAATATTGGTGGCTCTTGGGTACTCTATCATAGCTAGACAAAAGCAGTAGATTGTCCTCGGCATAATCTCCATGAAAGTCGTGTGATGTACCTGAGTACCATATTCCCACAGCTGTAAAGCCCAGAGTCTGTAGGCAGCCACAGCTGCCTCTTGTTGCACTTAAAGATATAAAGCATCAGGCCAGTCAGGGCTTCAAGTGCTGCAATAGGGACAGTCCACATGCGTCCTGTTATTGCAACAAATGCCAATCTCTGAAATATCTGAAGCCTGTTAATTGTGGTGATCAGTTTAGTTCTTGTCCACCACACTAGGGCACCATATGTTAAAGGTTTTATTACGCTATTGTAAACCCACAAGGTAATTTTTGGGCTGAGACCCCGTGTTTTACCTATCATTTTGCGGCATTTCCAAAATGATATCGTTGCCTTCTTTATTTTGTTTTCAAGATGTTTTGTCCAAATGTATTCCTAGGTATTTGACTTCCTCAGACAGTTTTAGTTGTGATTCGAACAGGAATGGAAGTCGATAAATTCATAAATTTATTTTGTTTGTAAACATTACTAGTACTGTTTTATTTGCATCTACGGTTAATCCGTTATTTGTACACCATGTTTCTACGATCTTTAATGTATCGTTCATGATATTGCATGCCACACTCGCAATGTGACCTGAAATGAGTATGGCAAGATCATCTGCAAAGCCTACCGTGAAGAAGCGTTGGGTGTTGAGCCTGGTGAACAGATCATTTGCCACCAGATTCCATAGTAATTGTGACAAGACTCCGCCCTGTAGGCATCCTCTTGCCACCACACCCCTGGTCTCTCCGCATAGATCAACACGTACTGCCCTGTGTTTTAGCATATTTATGATCCAATCGACCAACGTCATATCGACTCCATGCTTCTGCAAGGCTACGCTGATGCTATTAAAACTTGTTTTGTCGAAAGCCCCCTCTATATCTAATAAGGCAGCCAGACAGAGTGTTTTGTTTATTAAATTCCGTTCTATCTTGGTAATCACTACATGTAGTGCTAATTCGGTGGATTTACCTGCGCAATACGCATGTTATTGTGGATGTAAAAGTGATGTTTGTGATAAGTACAAAAGACGTTATAGACTTAGCTTCTACTATAAGATTAAGACTATAAGATTTAGCTTCTGTATAGTAGCTTTTGCCTGATTTGGTATAGGACATATACTATATAGTAATGGTCATATATAATAGGACTCTGAGTTCTCTCCATGTCAATGGTACATAGCGGAATGCCAAACATGCCCTGAATATAACTGTAAGAATCCCGATTAGGTAAGGTGCACCCCACCTTCAGAAGCCCGGGAAAATACCATCCATACCTGGCAATTTGTATGGTTTCAACTTGTTTACTGCAGTTACAACCGTTTGTGCGATTGACCAGTCTGCCTCCGTGGGCGTAATGGTGCTGGTCAATTGCCAGTTGGTTGTTTTGTCCATGTGACATCCCGGGAAATGTGTTTGAAGTAGAAGTTCATGTGGTTCTGTTATTGTTGTGGTGTAGGTGTTATCAGCCTTTTTAAGCACCCAATTTTCCGGTTTGGTTCGGCAGCTAGAATCGTCCTAACTCTGTTAGCTTTACCGTTTGCTTCTATGTTAGTACAAAAGTTTTTCTACTTAAGGCGATTTTTGCGACGAATACACTTTTTATATTCCGCTTGCGCCCTCTTGTGTTCGTCCGAATCTTTGTCATCATATGTGTTCTTAGCTCTGTTAAATAATCTGCTTACCTAATATTTGAGTCTTTCCAGTTTATTGGACCAACCTTGCCTGCCCGCATCCTTCTCTCCTAACACTGTGAGAGGGCGGGCTTCCTCAAAGCTTTTCGAAGGCATAGTGTTATGTATTGAACTGCTTCTTCTATTTCTGCTTTCTTTGTTAAATTTAATCCCACTGTACCTGCACTTAAACGCTATTTTAAGAAATTTACAAACAACGCCTTATAATAATGATAATTTATTGGAACTAAAAATCATATCACAACAAAAAAACAAAAATTGCATTTTTTCGATATAATAACACGAAAAAAACTATAGTTCTTACACTTATGCAGGAAGTCTTGTGTCGCAGCCAATAGCGACCACTTCCAGACAGCATAAAAATAGGGTCCGCGTTCCACAATACAATGAAAAATACAGTAAAAAATTTACATTTTTTCATTACATGAAATATACAATGAAAAATAAAACAATTTTTTTTTAACACTTTACAGTCATAGAGTATCATGTGTTTGTGTGTTAGAATGTGCGAGTTTCGAAAAGAGAACAAAACAAGTCTATATTCTAGTCTAAATTTGAAGAGAATTTAATATTAAGTTTTAATTATATCTTTAGTTTCCTCATAACTAAGTGTGAGAAGCTTATGAGCGATGCGTATTTTGCATTTACGGTAGATAAGTGGGAAAATGTTTAGTTCTTTGTTATGTCTGTTATATAGCAACTGGACTTTTCAGAAAATGAAATTGTCTTTCTCCCCAAACATACAAGTCATGAGACTAGGAAAGATCGTTTTTACACACTCTGTCAGTTCTGCGCTTCGTTTTATATGTTTTTGGATCAAAAGTGAGAGCTGAGTGTTGACGGAGAACCGCATTTACGAAAAAGGATTGCCTAACTGTGGGAATTTGCCACAGGGTATATAATTCATTCGTAGGAAATCGTATTAGCTTATATGCCATGACTTTTATTACAGCCCTCTGGGCTTTTTCTAGTCGAAGAAATATACTCTTTCCAGATCCACCCCAAACCGTAATACAATAGGTTACAATTGAATGAGCTAAGGCGAAGTATACTGTTTTCAATAATTAAAATCAGGAGTCCGCACTGAGGTCTCTTAATGGTTTAAACACAAATACTAGTTTTTTGACCCTAGATATAATTGAATCTACTTGTTTATCCCATGTCAAAGTGCTATCAATCAAAACACCAGGATATTTGATAGTATGGGATACGTTCAATTATAGGACAGCCACATGTTGAATTATCTAACGTACAACATTTATGAGCTGTTAAAGTATATAAGAGGAGATAGGCTGGGATGTAACTCTAGGATCAAATGTAATAAACTTAGTTTTGTCTAGGTTCAGCATTTATAAGTTAGCGAACAACCATTTAGCGTCAGCATAAGTTATGATTTTAGCTCTATTAAGAGATAGCATACATAGATCTTTTATATAAATTAAAAATAGGGTAGGACCTAGTACACTACCTTGAGGTACTCCGTAGGTAAGAAATGCATCTTTCACTCATTAAGTTATTAATTTATGACGATCTGTGTTAGCGATCTACTTAAATAGCTTCTTAAATATATCAAGAACTTTGACCCCTTTACGCCAATCGCTTTCGAGTTTATTTAAGTAGAATAGCGTGACAGATACAGTGTCGAATACCTTAGACAAGTCACAAAAGAATAGCTAAAGTTTTTAGTCTATTGTTAAGAGTTCTTTACCTCACAAACATTCAGTTAAATAATAAAACGACATCTCTCGATACTGTTTAAACCAGGCACGAAAACCGTATTGGTTTTCAGCAAGGTATGTAACTTTGGCTTGAGTATTTTCAGTTTAACTGATGAAGTACTATTCAACCCATTATGCTTGTTCTAATAATGTGGGCAAAACTGATAAAACAGAAATAGGTCTATAATTGTTCACAATGCTTTTGTACATAATTAAATCACGCCTATTTCCCGACGGGGTGGGCAGAGATTACGTCCTTCCACCTTTTACGATCCTGGCATACATACCTCTTTCGCTTCTTCGACATTCATTAATCTTTTCATGCATGCTCGTCAGTTTAGAGTACTCTTGACCTTACCTTTCTTCCTTTCTTCCATGCCTTTGTCCCCACTTTTATATATCGGATGTACTACCGCTTTTTTTTAAACTGAGGAATAGACGCCTGTTGAAATGCAAAGATTAAATATGTGACAAATCAATGGAACAAGAACATGTCTGGCTATTTTAATCAATAAAGCAGGTATGCCATCTCACCCAACAGCAAAATCAATTCTTAAATTAAGAATATAGCGTTCAATCTCCTCATTGGTTGTCAAAAACAGGGTCATAGAAGATGGGATATTTTTAAAGAAAGGGTCATGGATCAAACCTTCGTCGGGCCTGGACATTAATTTAGATGCCAGATTTACACATATATTGGCAAAGAACTCATTAACCCCATTTATGGCACATTCTGGTTCTTTGTTAGAGGACAAAAGCTCATTAGCAACAGTTTTGACAGTATCCAAATTTGTAATTTTTTTAATGAGATTCCAGGTAGCTTTAGGATTTTTACGATATTTTTCGAATTCGCTGCGTTCATAGTCACGTTTAATTTTCTTGAGTAAGTTATCACAGAAGGATTTATATCGCACATAAGTTATCTTTATGGTAGGGTTATTAGGGTTTCTTTTTGTCTTTCGATAAAGATGGTCTCGATTACGAATACACCGCAAAAGAGTTGGTACACCAGGTCTAATTATACGTTTTCTACTGGGGATCTTAATATGATGAGTATTAGCGTTGACCGCATTAGAAATAGCAGCATCATTAGATTTAAGCACTGTTGAGAAATCCGTATTTTCAAGGGCAGTAACACAAGCGGAAAATTAGTACGCCGTAATAACGATGTAGATTTAGGTGCTGAGATATTTAGCTTATACAGTATAATCTCGGGAGTATGATCAGTTATTACACAATCAAGTATGTACTAAAGTTACAGCTATTTGTAAAAAGTAATCAAAATATGATGTAAGCAGCTATCGCCACGTGTAGGAAGCACATGTGCGGGGCGGGTAACATGCCATGCGAAGCTACTGTATTAAGGTATAAATCTGAGTTGACATCATTGCTGTTTGGAGAAATATTTATATTTATATCACCAACTATAATAACGTGCTTAAACAATTTGAGTGAGCAGATTGTCGAATCTAAGCTACTGATTAAGTTATCAACATTCCGATAAGTTGGAGAATGATAAAGAACCACTATAACAACCTCCGATGAAATTTTTAAAAGTAAAATATTTGCTTCAGGAAATATAGGTATATCAACGGAATATGCTAAGCCTTGTCTAACATATACTACAACACCATCATATTGATTACGCCTATCGGTTTTAAATGAAACGAACCCCGTTAAATTAGGAATGTTGGGACATTTGCTTAGCCAACACTCAGACAAAAAAAATAACATCAAAATATAAGTTAACTCTATGTAATAAAATTAATAAGTTATTAAAGTTAACAGTATTGCCAATGGTTCTAATATTCAGATGAAAAACTTTCACTGAATAACTATAGTCATGTATATATAAAGTACATTGTTCCGGAGTGCTTATGTAATATTTGAGCAATGTCATCTTGTACCGAATTGTCATCTATTTTTTGAGTTTGAAATTAAACTATTAACCGACAAAATATATAATTGCATCCAGCTTTGCGATAAAAAGACTGGCATGGTTACATAATAGGTGCATACAACTTTAATATGCAATTTACCCACACTAACATTATTCGAAAATACAAAAATAAGTTCATAATATTCCACAGTGATACATTTCAAACAGTCATTTCCTCTCTCTAATTTTTTTGTAATCAAATTCATCTATACAATTAATAAAATTGTAGTGTCTGTTTGTAATGTGAAAATAACAGCTTTTTACTAAATGCATATGAAAGTATATACGAAACCTATAACAAAACACCAATTTTTAAAATTTTTGTCTGTCTGTCTGTCTGCCTTTCTTTACCTGTCTATTCGTATAAAATATATAACAATAATTATCAAAAACGGCTGAATAAAATTGGATGAAATTTGGCACACAGATACTTTATAACTTGTATTAACACATAAGACTCTTTTTATGCCGGTAAAGACTCAATTCTGAAGGCCACGCAGGTACAGGTAAACGGTAACTCGGACGTGCCTGAGAATCTTAGCTTTTGCCTTTTTGCATAGTTAAGCCCCAGGTTTGCTCCAGGCTCGGATAGCCCGTTAAACTCATTCGGCAACCCCCCTGCCCTCCAAGCAGGGAGGTTTTTAAATTCACTCCCCCGCCCTCCAAACCGCCACCGCGATGGCCGAAATATTAAACTACGCGGATTTAGAGTCGCGTTTTAAATAGCTGGAAGCCGAACACCAGCAGTTTATTTATTTCGTCGCGTTACACATGCCATCGCTTAACGAAGAGTATGTTAGCCGGGCACAGATGGCACACTCACTTCGCCCCGTCGCAACCAATCAGTGCGTCGTTGCCGCGCACGCCACCCTCTCCACTTCCGCCGCGGTCTCACCTGCCGCCGCACGGCCCGCCTCGGTCCCCATGTCTGAATACCCCCTCCCCTGTAGAGCCACAACCGCATACCGCGCGCCGCGTCCATCCCAACCACAATCTCAACAGCGATCTTACATCCCCGGCCTTTATGGCCGCCACAAAAAACCCGCTGCTCCCGCAGTAGTAACGCTGTCCAACTCATTTTCGTCCCTTCTGGTAGAGATTGACACCACCATTAGCCCAGCCCCATCTTCCGAGATGGAATTCGACACACACTTCACAGTTCCGCTCATTATTCCCTCCGAACGCACCGTAAACAACGACAGCTTCACCGCCGTTACTTCTCGGAAACGAGCGTCTCGGGACAGCCTGACTGCGCAACCAAAACCGTAAAAACGGATACTGGCGCCGCCGCCTCCGCAACCTCTGCGCCCCTCGCTCTCGCCCCTGCCGGAGAAAAGAGCGTCCCCCGCCCCCTATCGTCGTCCAAGACAAAGCAGCCTGAACGAATCTGGAGAACGAGCTGAAAAGGCTCAATCTCCAATATAACAAAGCCAGAAATATCGCCACTAGTATTTCTATTACTGTGTGCACGTCCGAAGCCCACCGTAAAATCACCACCCTCCTCCGGAACAAAGCGCTCCACTATTACACCTACGCCCTTGCAGAGGAGCGCGTCCTCCGGGTAGTGATCCGCCGTATTCTGGTCGAGATCATTCCAGAGGAGGCATTTGCTTCTCTCAGGGAGCAAAAATTCCCCGTACATGAAGTATATCGTATGTACTCAAAACAAAAACAACCTTTTCAATAATTGGTCGTCTCCGTAGAGCCCCCATACAAGAATATGGCAGGTGACCTCAACAGTGGAGACTCCAGCAATGGGGTTATTCTCGAAGGGTTGGCGGACGAGCTAAACTTTGACGCCATAGCGCCCCCCACTCCCACCCATTTTCAAGACAACTGTATACCGACAGTGCTTGATGTAGCTCTCTTGATAGATATCCAACACCACAAAACATCCAAGATCATTGTTTCGACTCAGACCATCGCCCGGTCTTCTTACAGCTAGGTGAACTACATGACTCCAGCCCTCCTTCAGTCAAAATGGTTGACTATGCCAAACTTAAACGGTATCTTGCGGACAGGCAGTCGTCGTCCGTTCTCGATCGGGTCCCGGACGTAGATCTCGCGATCGACTCTCTAGTCGGCATCGGAGGGCCTCGTGAGAGGCCCAAGCGGAAAACGATCGCTGCTTTGTACTCCCTGCCGACGTGCGAGCATTGTTGACGGAGAAGAACGCTGCGACTCGTACACATGGTTACGCGCACTCCAGAGAGTGGTTAAAGCCCGCATAACCGAGTTCAGAAGTCACAAATGGGACACCTTACTCGAAGGACTAAGACTATCCCATCTGACTTACTGGAAAGTAGCCCATGCACTTAAAATAGATACCTCCTCTCTTATGCCCCCCTCTCGAAAGGGGTCCCGGCACAACACCTGCGTTCGATAGCGTCGACAAGGTGGAGTGCCTTGCCGAAGGCCATTGTCGCAGGTATTCACAAGCCCGGCAAGAGCGCGTCGCTTCCCGACAGCTATCGCTCTATGAGTTTTCTTATATACCTTGGGTAAAATTTACGAGCGGCTCCTTCTGAACCGTCCCAAGTCCCTAATAGAGGACAAAAACCTCTATCCGCCTGAGCAGTTCGGTTTTCGTACTAGACATTCTTGCACTCATCAAGTGCAACGCCTCACGGAGCACATCATGTTTAACTTCTTTGAGCCAAAAAGTAACTCTCGTCGTACACTTGCAGTCTTTTTGACGTTGCCAAGGCCTTTGATAAGGTCTAGCACGAAGGACAAGTTGTACTGTCGCGAAATCCCCGATTATCTCACAGAAAGCACCTTCCGCTACAGAGTGGAAGGTGAACTATCCACACCCCACCCCATACACTCAGGCGTCCCCCAAGGTTCCCCAAGGAAGTCGAAGTAGGGCTATACGCTGACGATACAGTTATATACTCCTCTAAAAGGCACAGAGTCCAACTCAAAAGTAGAGTCCAACGCACCATGATCACTCTCGGAAATTGGTTTAACGACTGGCAACGATGCTCTTCGATAAGAATTCCTCAAAGATACCGAAGAGCCTCAAGCGTAAAACCCCTTGAACTCTTCGGTAATCCGATTCCCTGGGTAAAGAAGACCAAATATGTAAGTGTAACCCTAGATAGTATGCTCTCCTTTATACCTCACGTCGCTCAAGTTAGGAACAGGGCCACCTGGGTCCTGGGCCGTTTGCATCCTCTGTTATGTTCTGTAAGTAAAATGTCCACGAGACACAAGCTTACGCTCTACAAGATGTGGCAGCGCATAATTATTCTATATAACGCTAGTCATCCGCCGTCGCCTCGCCGGGTGTCATCGGCGAGGAAGGCCGCACGAGGGAGGAGTGCAAGATAACGGCACTTCGGCCGCTCGCCAGCGCCTGCGCTGCCTGCCGACCGGCAGAACTCACAAGTCTACGTGCGAGACGGACGTACGTCAAGCGATCCCGACCACAGCTATATCGACTCTCATTTGATGTGCATTATAATTTAAATAAATAAAATTATACAACAAAGATATGTATCCGTCCGATAATGACATATAGTTGCGCTGCGTTCGCACATATGTCAAGATCGAACTGGAAACGATTACAAACCATTCAGAATAGGTTTCTTTACCGCCTTACCGGGGCCCCTCAGTATGTTCGTATGGAAGATCTCCATAGAGATATGAATCTTCCTTCGATACATGCCTATGCCGGACACCTTTCTCGTTCTTACTTCGACATCGCATCAAATCACGTCAGGTCCGTTCCTCGGTGTGAAGCCCTTGGGTCAGGCAGCCGCCCGCGCAATACAAGTGACACTATATGTGCAATACTTAGCTACCCACATACAACATTACGCACGTTATGAACATAAACTCGTGCACACCACACAGGTACATGGGTTCTGTAAGGGACCTTTTTTTTCTTTTTTTGCGCTGGTTAGTCTTGCGCTAGTTAGTGTAGAAATACTTTCAAATCACTAAATACACATATACATGGTTCCTTCTTTCCTCCCAGGAAGAAGAAAACATGTCTATGCGTATATTTTACTTAGTTCGAATCGTAGTAGAGAATTAGCTAGATCGCGACCTATTAACATTGGCGACGATCGCCCGAGCCGAGGTTCCACCACTTTGGCACCCTCGTGCGAGACGTCCAAAACTTTCGCGGCTGAATGCCCTCTGCGCTTGCCCCCAAGTTCAGTGAAGCTGTAAAAGCCGCAGCAGCTTCAGGGCCCCAAGGCTAACAGTATAGTCAGTAGTTAAAAAAAAACTTTATAATCAACCTTCTGATTGGACGTTTCATTTATTCTAACCCAAAATCTAAGAGTGGCACAGTAGTCCCCAAAGTGGGTTTGGAAAGAAGAGAGGCCCATCATAATATAATCAGCAGTGGGTTTTTAAGGGCTGGAAATTATGATTACTAAGTTATTAATAAAAGTAGTGTTTAAACTCTGATAAAAAATAATTTTGATTTTACAGGCACTTGAACAATACGTCAGATCCCTGAAGATTTATAAACATACTAGCAACCATCCGTGACTTCGTTTGCGTTAATTTATACTAATTCTACAATCCCCAGGGCAAGAAAACATATAGCAAACATTTAGTGCTCATAAAAAATGTTTCTTAAAACTTTCGTAACACTTTATTGAATGAAGATATTGAGATTTTTTTTTAAATTAAGGACCACGTATTTGTTTTATGCGCGCAGTGGCAAACCTCTATTATTTTATTTATATACAAAATGCTTGGCTTTATTTTAAGAACAGGAAAACATTTGAAATGTTCATCAACTCTTGTTCTTCTTTTTAAGTTTAGTTCGTTCCATACTGGAGTAGGGGTCCACAGTTTGGAACCCGCAATATAATAAGTATACTGAAATGAATGAAAGAATACAATGTAAATTTATTAAACATCTAAATCTTCTTGGTGAACTCGGATTTAGATGCCCTAGGTCCAATGCCAGAAAACTATATCTATTTGATGTGCCTTTATGCAAAACGAATTATGTTGCTAACACTTTCCCATATAGAACATGTAATTTGAATAATTTACATTTCTTTGACATTGGATATATTTTATAATTATTTAAAAAAAATAGTCATTGCCAAATGTGATGTCATTAATAGTTTAACTTAACTACCAATAGATATTACGATTTTATATTTCTCTTGCTTTGTCCTTTTCATAGTTATACTATATCTAGTAAATAAATTATTATTATTTCTTAATAATCTAATATGGTGTGCGTTGTGTTGTTATATATGAGGAAAATTTATTATTTAAGCATTATAATCTGTTTGTTTCCCTTAAAAATAAATAAATAAAAATAAAATAGATTTTGTAAATTTTATTCATTAAGAACATTGCTAGAAAATTTAATTATTTGAAATTACAATACAAATATTAATTTAGTTTTATTCAATATACAATGACGAAAAATCCATAAAAGTTTTAAAAAAATACAAAGCTGACCAAACAAAAGTTTTAAATAAAAATATGAAATATCCAGATAGCTACTAAGTGAACAATTAGATAATAAAGGATGAAGAAACACTTTTCTTCTAAAAAGCAGTTCCTTAAAAAATTGAAATTTTAGAGTAAACATAGATAAATAGTAAAAAGAATGTGTTGAAAAAGGCTAGGCCAGCTTAATATATTAAGCTTTGCTTAATTATTATGAAGAAACACTTTTATTCTAAAAAGCAGTTTCTAAAATTGAAATTTTAAATTAAAAATAGATAAATAGTAAAAAGAAAGTGTTGAAAATGGCTAATAACTCCAACATCAATTCATAAATCTTAGATAAGCATTCTAATAGCAAGAGTATTTTAAAATAGTGTTCAAATATACAACAGGGCATGTATCTGATGACAGAACATTTGTGAAAATATTATAAAATAAAAACAATCACTATTTACAGTTAAGTCCAACATTTGTAAGTGTTGCTTAATTTAGAAATGTAATACCAACACTTTAAGTGTTAATGAATTCCTATGCAATACTTCTGGCACTTTCAACATTTTGATTTCTTTCTGTATCAAACATTATTTCACCATCAAACCGTTCATTTAAATTAGCAGATTCATTGGAACATGTGTTCCACAGCTCCTCAAACTCTCTTTTCACTGGATCTACTAATTGATCTTTATTAGTTATGTATACATAATTCCAATGATCTGATGAACGGTCTTCTCCCCAATTTAGAGTGCCAGTCATGAGCATTTGACTGTCAATTAAACAAAACTTATGTGGCGTATGGTTGATGTTTGTGTTTTTATATTTTATTTCTGCACCTGAAATGTAAACAAAATTCATTAACAAAAAGAAAAAATTATACCTATATCTATAAAATAATATCAAAAAACATAAAAGTATACCACAGATTTGAGAAAAAGGCAGATGGAGCCTGTTAGAACACAAAAATGTCTCATATATGTATTCAACTGTGAATTGAAACATTGTTCAATGTCAGCACCCTGTGTATTTTAATAATATATTTTTAAAAAATCGGTTGTCTGTAAAGTCGGTTTACTGACGATAGTTGAACGTGACAACGTCATAAGAAAATACTGAAGGAATGGTATCATTTTTCAAAAGAAAATTTTAATTTTATTTCGACGCAATTATCGTTGCTATAAACAATTGACACCACATTCACTTTTCACTGCACTTCATACTTGAAAAAAACATGTAAATGTATTATTGTATAACAGCTGTCCACGCGGACGCATCGCTCACTCAAGTAGGAGAGCGACAAATGTCGAACGCTGCCGAACGCGGAGGCCGCTTGCACTTCAAGCCTTAAATGGAACGCCGCATGAGTCATGTTTTTTTGTGCTTGCAGCCGGCTCCATCGAATTATAAGACGTTGTCACGTCAATATGTCATGTATAATTATAAAGTAAAGTTCTTTCTGATCGTTTCATAGATAACAAAGCATATTTTGACGTTATTTTCCTTGTTATTTGTTACTAATTACAAAACAAAAGTGTTTCCTACTAGATTACAATGAAATATTTTTCTGGATAATATAGTAAAAAATATATTTATTTAGCTTTGGAAAATCATTTTATTTCCAAATGAACTATCATGGAATTAAAAGTAGTAAAATTTCTTATGTAAGATATATTTACTTTGTTTGACAATGATCTATAACCACTGAAAGAGATGCATAATGGTTCCAAAGTAAATATTATAGAGAACCCTGGAGAATTTAGTGTCCCAGTCAAAAATCTAAAATCCAAGATCACTGCCAAATATTACAAAATCATAATACATCGGAATCATCTAGTAAGTTAAAACAAAAGCTTATAGAGAATTAAGAAGAGAGATATAATTTAAGTTGAAAATTAACATGAAATGGTGATTGGGCCACTTTATTTCAAGTACACAATCAGTTTTTTGATGGCGGATGTTGGACTAACGACTACACTGCTAGAGTGGTAAAAAACTGTAAAACTTATATTAACTACCCTGGCAGCAATATTCTCACAGTCAGGCATGTTGTTATCTGGTTGCCAAAGACACACAGCTAAATGCGTGTCCTAAATTTGTTGTTCTGAAGGATCCATCAACCTTTTTCTCAAATCTGTGAAGTATGCTTTTTTTACCAATAGGTTAGTTTATGTGTTTATGATGCACAACATGCAAACATCTTTTTTGAGTAAATTATACTATTTCCATTTTTAATTTCTCCATGACAGTTCTAATTTGATAGTTGTAGTGTTGTGACCAAATAAGTAATGATATCGATAGCATATATTTATTATATTTTGAACTAAGACAAATACAACAAAAACATTAAAATATATTTTTTCAAGGTGGGAACACTCAAAGGCCCACCGCCATTTTGTGTTTGTTTTAATCAGTCACTTGCAACAAGACGGTCGTGCTAGTCACTACATTTCTGTTCTCTGAGTTTTTTCACTTTATCCATATGTTACATTGAGTATTTTGTGTTCATCCATGTTGATTGCTGCCCAGCTGTCAAATATCAAAATGTCGAAAGCATCTGTTCTGAAAAGCCAGGCGAGAGAACTGGTGATCAAGGTTCGTAATTACTTTGAAGCAGAGTATCAAAATGGTGGCCCGCTATTACCACTGTCGCAAGTGCGAGAGCGTGTTTCGGCCGCATTAGGAATATTGTTGACCTACTGTTTCAAAAATTACTACCGAAGCTTACGGCACAAGAAGCATGCAGGAAAATAAGCTTCGTACGCCGAAGAAAAAACGCCAACCACGTCGTGTGACATCGGTTGACAACTTCGACGCTGATGCTATTCGCCGTCATATATATCACTATATATTACTTGCAAAAAAAAATTCTTTACGTTAATGTGGTTTGTTCCTTGGCCAAAAATCGTCATTAAGCTTGGTTATGAAAGAAATTGGATTTTCTTATAAAAAATCCGACAAACGTAAAATATTGATGGAACGTCACGACATTGCTATGGCTTGCTGCGAATTTTTGAGCGAAGCCAAAAAGATATCAGATTGGTCAAATGTTATTTTCACGACGTTATTTTAAACGAGACTTGGTTAAATGCAAACCACACAGTATCTAAGAACTAGACTGACGACACCGCCGCTTCTACTAGTTCAGTGCCAATGGGAAAAGGTGAACGCCTTATCATATGCCATGCAGGGTCTATGAAAAGATTTGTGTGAGATGCTTTACTGGCCTTTAAATCCAAGAAAACAGTGGACTACCACGAAGAAATGAACGCGGAGATTTACGAAGGATGGTTTAAAGAAATAGTGCAATCTCTGGAAAAACCATCCATAATTATTATGGACAATGCTACATATCACTCCAGACAAATTGATAAAATGCCGATGCAGGCCAATAAAAAACAAGAGATAATTGACTGGCTCCAACGTTATAGCGAAAATGTGGATAGTACTTTATCGATCGATCGATCGATGAAATAGCTGCAGAATGTGGTCATTGGATTCTTTGACTTCCGGCATATCATTGCCAGTACAATGCTATAGAACTAATATGGGCACAAATAAAAGGACACGCTGCTCGAAACAATACCCACTCCCCCTTTTCAGGCAAACAAGATGTTAGATTTATTAAAAAATGCATGTGTGGAAGTAACTACTGAAAACTGGGAAAAAATTGTGAGTAGAACCCAAAACATTATAGCGTCGGATTGGGAAATTCATGTAGCGATTCACTTGTCAACGGAACATACGGCGAGGAGGCTTTTATAAGGTATGGTGTCCCAACTGGCTCAGTGTATGGCCCTGTTGGGTACATCATGCACGTAAATAGCATGTCTAATGTTATCATTAACTCTTCTGTATATATGTATGCGGATGATACGTGCATAATGTATGCTGACAAGGAGTTGAAAGTTATAGAAAAGTGTATTCAGGAGGACTTTGAAAATATTTTAAAATGGGCACATGACAATGGTATTATACTGAATGTGTCAAAAACCAAATGTATGCTCATTCAGTCATCTTATTTGCGAAAGCCTGATGAAACACTGAATATCTTGGGTCATTCATATGATTGCCTTCATAATAATAAACATATGTGCAGTTGCCCCGCCATACAGGTTGTAAATGAATACAAGTATCTTGGGTTAACAGTTGATTGTAGCATGAACTGGAAGAAACACACTGAAAATGTTTGTAACAAATTAAGAAGTTTATTGTATAAATTTAACCATTTAAAATATGTGTGCAGTAAGAAAATTCTATATATATTGTATCATGGTCTGGTCGATGCTACACTAAGCTATGGTTTAAGTACATATGGCCGTACATTTCGTACATACCTAGACAAAATTTTATCATTACAGACACGGTTTCTTAAACTTTTGGTTGATAAACAGACAAAGGATTCTTGTAATAATAATTATAATATTTTATATAAAAAATGTAATATCTTGCCAGTACATGATAAGGTATCTTATTTAATAGCAGTTGCAAAATTTTCTTCTTTGTCTAGATATGCTATCCCAAGGGTATATAACAAACACAATAACTTAAGACCAACCACTATAAAAAAATTCCTAGAGCCTGGTGCAAGTAACTTTAATGGAGAAAGAACAACAGAGTATATATTACCGAGAATACATAATAATAAAATGTTGAGAACAGAAGACTACGAAAGTGTAAATACATTTAAGAAGAGAATAAAGACCATAATACTAGACACCATTTTTTGAAATAAATATTTAATATAACAATGTTTTAAATGTTATGTAATACCGTATTGAGTGCATTTTGTTTTTCGCCAACAAACTGTTTTTCAGTTTGGCGATTTTAGAAAATAGTATATTATGTATTTTGTATTTTGGAAAATAAATTAAAAAAAAAAAAAAAAAAAAAAAAGCATTCGATAATATACAAGAACATGAACTTATAATAAATGTTGGGGAGAGCTCATCGAGTGACAGTAACGATTTATCAGATTTTGATTAAAATAAATAAATAAAGATTACCTGTCCTTATAATTTTTTCCTTTCATTGTTGAGTAGCTACTTATTTTACAACAGCTTTGAAAATTTTGAAGAAATTGGCATTATCAATCAAGAATTAATACATATAACATCTTGTAATGAAATGTAATACAGTGTAAACTCTTTATAACTTTATCCTTTATAACGATAAACTCCCTATAACGTTGAAGTGAGCCCACATATTGAAACTCCACTCCATATACAAAGAGTACTGTTCATCTGTGTTTTTAGATATACAGCAGGCTTTTGACCGTGTCTGGCATAAGGGGCTCTTGTATAAAATTAGGAAAAACCTCCGACACAGCTATTTTCCCTTATTAAAGTCCTACCTAACAACACGGATCTTTCAAGTGAAAGTTGCAGATGCAACATCAACCTTCCATTAAATAAAAGCAGGTGTACCACAAGGGTCTATCTTAGGCCCAGTCCTGTACACACTGTACACTGCAGATCTCCCCGAAGTATCAGGTGTTAGTACTGCTACATATACTGACGATACTGCTATTTTGGCTAGCGACAGCGATCCTGGTAAAGTATCACTAGCCCTACAGCATAGCCTCGACCAAATAACAAACTGGCTACAAATGTGGCGAATTGAAGCCAGCGCCTCAAAGTCGGTCCACGCGACCTTTACATTGAGGAAAGGAAACTGCCCATCTGTTCAACTTGAGAACTCTATACTCCCACATAGCGAATGTGTAAAGTATTTAGGTCTACATCTAGATCGGCGTTTAACATGGAAACATCACATAAAGACAAAAAGAGAGGAACTAAACCTGAGATACAGAAATCTGTACTGGCTGGTTGGACGAAACACCAAACTATCAACAGATAATAAGTTACTAATATATAAAACAATACTTAAGCCGGTATGGATGTACGGTATACAACTCTGGGGAAGTGCCTGTTACTCTAATATTTCTATATTACAAAGAATGCAAAACATTACCTTGCTCAATATAACCAATGTACCATGGTGCGTCACAAATGTAGAAATCCACAAATACTTGCACATGAACACGGTGAGGGAGGAAATCCGAGATACCTCTCTAAAATACCGGGATCGCTTAGAAAACCACCCAAATAAACTAGCAACACAGCTACAACAAGACTAAAAAGAAAGGACATTATCCATATTGAGTGATGTCCTTGGCTAGTTAGACTTGAAGGGGGAAAAACTCTCAGTTGAGGGTTCACCCACAAAGCTATATTTACAATCAACACATTCGCTAATAGATGAAGTGATTAACGATATAGAAAAAAAAAAAAAAAAATTGCCTTGTCTAAAATAATGAAAGTAAATATTTTTTTAATTTTTAACAAATATTTGTCATAAAATAGCTTATATATAAGAGATAGACAATTATGCTATCACGGACTATTTTTTAAATATACTAAGGTCAAACATTTTTGTACAACATTGTATTTACGTACCACTAAAAATTATCGCAGCGCACGCCGATAAAGCAGTTCGGGAGAGCTTCGTGTTGCGACTTACTTAACAAAAATCAATATTAAAGGCTAGCTGGGATGTGCACCCTGAAGCTAATACCCTGTACTATTTTTCTTGAATCAAGCTATCGTATACAAAAAGAATTTTTCAAATCCGAGTGGTAGTTCCAGAGATTAGCGTGTTTAAACAAACAAAAGAACATAAAAATTCTTTTGTTCTGTTATATTAGTTTATATATAGATATATAGTATAGACTATAGATAAAAGTTTAAAGAATATTCCTACTTAGAAAACCAAATTCCGAGTGCAAAAGGTTGTAAAATAATATGATAAAAACATTGTTTTATTTTTTATTCAATCATGTTAAACAACAACATTTGGTACAGCAGTTGGCATTCTTCACTATTAACAAAAAAAATTTGTCTTATTTAAATTGATTATTTCATTAAGAAAGTTATGATTGTGATTATTTCAGGTGTTTAATTGAATTTTTGAAGATAACATGAAAAAAAGCAATTATTAAGAAAAATTTATTATTTTTTGAATAAACATTGATAATTTTTTAATCGATTTTATTATATTTTTAATAATCGATTAAAAAAAAATGTTTTTTTTTTTTAATTTCAATCCTAGTTAACAATTAAATATGCAGGGTTACCAACTCTTTAAAAAAATACCTACCATTAAGATGAAGTAGCCCTAAATGTAATATTCAAAAACCCCAAAAAAAAACCCTGTATTGTGTATCTATTTGGATATTGTTTAAATGAGTATCCCGTTTTATTAATTAATGACATTAATGTTATCGGAAATTTTAATTTTAATTAACATACGAATTCATACAATAGTGAATGGACATAACCACACTGATCATTTATTTACTTGAAATTTTGAATTTTGAACGTGATAAGTGGAGTCCCGTTCCACCA
Source organism: Saturnia japonica (assembly GCA_033032175.1). Lineage (NCBI taxonomy): Eukaryota > Metazoa > Arthropoda > Insecta > Lepidoptera > Saturniidae > Saturnia > Saturnia japonica. The sequence goes on along the minus strand of CM065304.1, from coordinate 2,957,427 downwards.
TAGACCAATAACCACCGCGAGATGAAGTGCGTCAACTTGACCAGAAACTTGAAAACTTGACTTTGACTACAGACCAGAGATAAATAACAACTACAGACTATTAACTCGTTTAGTATTCATTGATATTTGTAAACTCACTGAATTTCGCCCATCATTTTTGGAATATTGAATTTTTTTTTTTTTAATTATTTGTTTGATGTTTGTTCGAATGTAAAAATTGTTTGTTTGTCTTTTATTTATTTATAATGAATTTAAAAAATGTTCACCCTTAAGTCTCTATAGTAAAATATGCAACCTTACTGAACCATACATAACCTACTTTACATACCAATATGACGCTAGCACCATTGAAGTATAGCAATTAAATAAAATACGCGGGAACGGTCAAAATAAGTTGCACTAAGCAATTTAATACAAAAAGATGAAGCGCGATTCTTAATAATATGGAGAGGAGACTGTTTTAACATTAAGTAATGTAAATATTGCTCCATGTTATTAAGAATTCTGCTTCATATTCTTGTAGTACATTAATTTTCAAGTTATGAAAGTAAATTAAACAAAGGATATTATTTAATCATAATTTTTTTATAATTCTCATTTTGCGTTCAAGAGCTTTTTTTTCTCCTAGTCGTCCATATCTCTATTAAACAAAACACAATATCTTTTAATTATTATAAAAAATGTGCTTACTTTTTAATGGTTTACATTTAATACTAAATGATCAATACAATTATATAAAAACTAAAATATACACATTCTAATACCTTAAATATGTTAATTTTACTTCTCTCTTATGGGCATTTGTTTTTAAGTAATCGTTTATTATATTTGCCATAACTTCTACACATGTCAACATATCTTTATTCATATAATTTAATTAATTCTGAACTGGGTCATATTCTTTAAAACTCATGAACATGTATATGATTTCGTGTGTATTTGTCAAAAATGCCTTTCGGCAATCCACACAGTTATTGTGCCTTAATTTTTTAAATATGAATCCACACACATATCAACAAGTTTTACTTTCGGATGTCCCCTGCTCTACTGCTTCAACTGCATCAAGTAACAAACTTTCCATCGATTCATTTTCATCAAATTTAATGGTTGATACTAGCTAATTGATGTGTCATCTTCACAATTTCTTTTTGGCCTGAATGTTTTAAATTTGAAATTTTTGCCAGTTTTAATACCCGTTATAAATTGATTAATCGTTGGATTATTATTCGATCCACAGCTATATCTTATGCAGCCAAATCAATTTTCTTAAGGATCTTGGTTCAATCGACGTGTTGAAAGATTCTTAATACCTATAGCCTGCAAATTTTTCCACAGTCTCTCTACGGCATTTAACGTGTGAATCCATCCTTATTGAGAAGTGTTGATTTATTTTGCTTCCTATATATTTCATATTCGATATGAACCTTTTCATATCTCTAAATAGTGCTAAATGAGGAGACTTTTTGGTTAAATTCGAAGAATATTATTTTCCTCTTCTCATGTCTGGGCTATCAGCATTGACAGCATCAAACAGCTCTTCAAACTTCTTCACGAAATTTGCTAACGCATGGGCATCAGGTGTGAGTTCATCTGAAAATAAGATATAAACAATTAAAAAAAATTGTAGTGTTATGTTGAAGGTAGTTATGCTGACACCAGAAATAATTTCATGATTTTATATAAAATTTCAAATTCAGTTTTATAGACATACAAAAAAAAACATTAAAAAGTGCGAATATGTCATTTCGTGTGATGGTAGATCCCTTACACAAAACTAATATGTATTTCACGACATCACTAGCAGGCTTAGAGATAACGTAGCGTCCACAATTAGCGAGCGTGAAGATATTGAGATATGGACAGAATTAATTAACTTTCTCTGAATACCTTATGCCTTGGTCCTGTATTAATCTGATCCAGGCTCGACCTATCACCCTGTTGGACGATCAATGCTTCACTTTCCGAGAAGAATTAGCTTAATCGAGTCTGGGACAACCTACATACTTATTTATTAATGTATGTATATAAATTCACTTACTTTGAGCAATTTTCATTAATATCCCACTTGTTACAGAAAGGCCAAATACTTGTGCCGCTAGCTTCAATCTCATTTGCTGCTGACAATTTGGATGGAAATGATTGTCTGTCAGCTGAGAAGCATAAACCAAGTTGGGATTGATTTTATCCAGTTTGTAAAATGCTTCAATGTGACTCAATTTCACTGTGCCTAAAGAAAAGTAAATTGATGTTGATTAGCTAATTTTATTATTTGCAGGGATACAAATTTACAGAGTTGTACAATTTTTATAATTAATATGATAAAGAGTACATGCGGCAGAGCCTGAACGCAAAGTGAATATAGTTACGCATGTGGTACAAAAATGCTTATTATAAGTGAAAACTGTCAGTCAAACCATTCAACAGTCAAGTATTTTGTTTACCTTTTACAGGCTTCTCATTGCACTGAAAATCTGAGGTGATTTCAATATCATGCTTTATAGGAAGATATCTAGTGCATTTTAAAAGATGTGGAGGATCTATAAATACAGCTACAATTTCCTTTCCACAAATATAAAAAAATGGTGTAGTTGATGTTGCACCTAGTATTTTCAATGCTTTCACATTAACAGCGGACAAATCACATACAGTAGCAACCACATTAATATTTCCTGCAATGCATTTTATAAGTATCTGAAAAGAATAAAACAATAGTTACACAATGTCACATACATTTTCCTGTTCAGCGATAGTTTATAAAAGTTACAAAATAAAACATTATATTTTACCTCTTTTAAAATGTTTGTCATCCTGCCTGCCTTCATTGTATGGGAGAAAAAAAATACAATGGATTGTTTCCACTTTTTTCTCAATCGAGTGAGCATAAATACCAGTGCCTTAGAGGCAATATCTTTGGTCCTACCATGGTTGTCATGGTCTTTGAATCCTTCTATTTCATCCAGCTTTTGGTTGTAAAACAAGTGTTTTCTTATAAACATTTTATCAAAAGACAATATACAAATATTTTCTTCTTTTTCTTGGTTTCTACTCATTTTTTAATGAGGTAAATATATGTTCATTTATGCCTGGATTAAGTGGCACTCTATTAAGCATTTCATTTAAACTTGTTTGACAAGGCAATGCGAACATTCTCCTCAGTAACCTGTAACAGGCTGGGGACTTTTTATAAATAACCAAAGCCTGAATCTTTGCATTAAGAGTATATCTTCTTCATTTTGGTTTCTTAGAGAAATTTTGCAGCTGGCTTTGTAATAAAGTTATAAAAGAATTGCTGATATTTAAATCACACAATTCTTGAACATGTTTATATTCAAAAACTCGCTTAAAATTTCCTTTCTTATACTTAATTTTGTTTCGTAGTCGTATTATCTCACGCATCTTACTTCTACATATTTTGTACAACTTTATTTCCCTAGGAGTCATTTTGCTTACTTTTGTGACACCTAAGGAGGCTAAGATTTTAGTTCGTCTCTTGGCCAAATTATACTTGTCAAAGGTTGCCACGTTAAGTTTTTCAGTTACTGGTATATTCTGAAATTACAAAAAATATATTTACCAGCACTCATGCATTTGAAAATTATAATATTATATTTGTCTGTTATATTATCTTATGTAAACGTCATAATCATAAATCTATACATAGCATAAAATGAAGTTGCTTCCCGCTGTCTGTGCCTATGTACGCTTAGAAATTTAAAACTACGCAACGAATTTTAATGGGTTTTTACTAACATTTACAGATTTTTTATGGAAGGTTTATATATACAATACATTCTAATTAAGTTTTTGAGTCATGATGAAAATCAGAATCAACATGGGTTAGGTAAAAGCAAAATATCTATTGTCACAAACCTACTAAATTATGTGAATTACATATTAAAGTGGTTACAATGTAATTTAGAGCATCGGGTTCAAAAGGTTGTGATGCATAGGTACACTTCTAGTCCTTTTTATGCATCATCAGGAGTTCCGCAAGGTTCCCATTCTTTATATTTATTAATGATATCACTTGTTAGATGTTTAGATATATAACAAAAACAATATCTAAAATGGATTACCTGCATACTGTTAATAACTTCACTTGTTGTTGGGACTTCTGTTAATGTTTCTTGTGTTGATGATACTGCACTGGTACTAAGCTCCACCACAACATTTTGAATGTGTGACAGTGGCACTCATAACTTTGGCTGTGCAGGTTCAATACAGGACTGCTTTTACATTCTGTAAGTAATCATTACAAAAAATTGATTTCTTAATTTCACACTTAACTATTCTGCAATGTAACCTCAGGGACACTCAGATTCGATTGTGGATTATATTAATATGGATTATAATATGTAAACTATTTAGAATAATCTGTAAGTACATATATTATACCTGGATAATTTCCCTTTCATTTAGTAATTCTTTCACTATCATTGACTCAGGAACAGCAAATTTACTCAGTTTTTGTCTCATATTGTCATTAAACTGATTTGAATTAAAGTGTCTTCCACACAACACTTATTCTTAATATGAAGTAAACGTAATATTTCTGCGGAGTTCCAGTTTTCATTTGGCCAACAATATGTAGCCCAAACTCAAGCTAGTATCAAACTAGATTGGTCTACTAATAAAATTATAGATATTTAAAGGCCACTGACATGAAAATGGTTTGTACAAAATAACAGCACATTAATTTGTTGACTTATTATTTATTATTATTTGGTAAGACACACTAGCAGCTAATTAGCTGATGCGTGCGTATCAAATAGCTTGGAGATATCTTCCTTGTCCAATCTGCTCTTAAAGGAAGTTATGGTAGTAGCCATCACAACTTTATCTGGAAGTTTGTTCCATGCTGTGACCACTCTGTTAATCAAGAAATGCTTCATTGGGTTTCTTTTTGCTGGGAATTCCCAAAGTTTCAAGGGATGACCTCGTAGGTGTTTATTTTCATTTGACTTAAACATATCTTTAAGGCTGGGCACATCGTAATAATTAGTGAGGATTTTATAAGTTTCAATTAACCTGCCTCTTTGTCTACGCTGTTCTAGTGTGGTAAGGCCAAGGTTTATGAGGCGCTGTTCATAGGGTAAGTTACCATTGCATACACCATCCTAGTAGCCCTTCTCTGTACATTATCAATGAGCTTAATGTCTTTTTTGAAGTAGGGATCCCAGATAATATAAGCATGTTCAAGAAGTGGTCTTATATAGGTCTTGTATAACTTTATAAAAGTTTTAGCTGTTAGGAATTTAAATGCCTTGCGAATGATATAAATAATTGAATTAGTTTTCTTCACAACCCCAAGCACATGAGTTCTCCATTTAAGATCTTTGGATACTGTAACTCCCAAGTCCCTTTGTGTTTCAACTGTGGTTAATTGCTCACCACTAAGATAGTATACCTGACAAGGATTATTACTACCAATGTGTAGCACGGAGCACTTATTCACATTTAAAGTTAGAAGCCAGTCATGAGTCCACTTAAAAATCGCATTAAGGTCATTCTGTACAGCTTGCCAGTTGCTTCGAGGGTTAGCAAAAAATTTGGTATCATCAGCAAAAAGCGAAAAAGGTAGTTGCAGAGTATTTTTCAAGTCTGAGAGGTACAAGATAAAGAGCAATGGACCAAGCAATGGACCAAGCACCGAACCTTGAGGAACGCCACTGAGGACACTTCGGACACACACACTTCACACAATGGGCTTAAATATAGTATTATTCGTGATAATCGTACCAGGGTCATAAATTCAACAATAATATTTTTTTTAAATAGTCCTGGATTTGGAAAGGTATGGTAGGTCACCGTCATGTCTTCAGCACGTGTTCTACAGCACTTGGCACATTTTCTGTGGTTATTAACGAACATAATTATAAACAAACTTCACAAAAATCAAAGTACAAACAGAAAACCTAACCTAAAATACGCCCATTCGTAATTATACACAAAACGTCCTTTCGTAAATAAATAAACGTACGCCACGTTATGTACAATTCACTTCAAAAGGTTGCAGTCGAAATTATTATAAGTAAACGTGGTGCTTTTATTAGCAGCTCAACATAATTTAACTCAATGACAGTTATGACATGGCGCCTGGCGGCCATATGAACAGCCATTATCAGTTATTGCAGCGCTGCCTCAGCCAATGGCCAGGCCATTGTATGCAGAGATAAATAACAATTGTATGTTTTACTTTAGCAACGCAACTATTCATAAGTGAACAACAAGTCCGGTGAAGCTGTAAAAGCCGCAGCGGCTTTAGGGCCCCTAAGGCTAACAGTGTAGTCAGATCTCTGAGGGGCCCTAAAGCCGCTGCGGCTTTTACAGTTGGTCTATGTTTTACAGCTTCACCGGACTTGTCGATAACAGGCCTTGTTTCGATAACACTAACAACATTTTTCATTGAAAATGACAATGACAACATACATTGACTAAGGATGCTCGTGTAAATACTTTTATTTCGATACCAAGTACTATTTGCATCAATACATTGTAACCGAGAATCGAGTAACCGAGACACCTGGCTGGCATCCTTTATCCTTAAGTTTAGAGTTTAATATGTTACTAATCTGTTGATAGAGGTTAAAAAAGATTTGGTCTACTGTTGTCTGGTCTACTAAATCGACGATATAAAATGCACGTGGATGTGCCATACAAAATTAAAAAAGCTTTTTAAAGAAGATATATTCTACCTTCTACTTCCGTAACATAAAGAGCTTGCAGTTGGGCAAAAGTGATGACGTGCTAATTTAAAAAATGAGGCATCTTTATTAAAAGTCTGGAAACAAAAACAAACCCGTTCGAAGAATGAAAAGATACAAAATCTGTCTTTCCAATGTTATATAAACAGGCACGAATATTTTTACACATAGTTGACATCTCTGTGCCTTGAGAGAGGATATTTTCAAATACTGGCGCAACTGTCATTGCTTCTAGAAACTGTTTAACGGGAAATTATCTTGAAAAGTAATTGTTTTTGGGAAGCAGACTGGAAAACAGAATTATCGTAAACATAAAATTTAAGAGAATATTTTAGGTTTTACTTGTCTTTAATTCTTAGAAAAAATAAATTAAACGATACAAGTAAGTATTGATTCGTTTCCACTACTACAGTATCGAACAAAAGTGTTATACTTGACTGGTATCGTTTCATCCCTGACATAGACAATGTAATCAATTCCGTTGTGCCATCTTGTGGGTAAAATAATAAATATTTGTTTATGCACTAATTAGGAATACAACTATGAGATGGCGAGATAGAAATTATTGATCTAAACGAAATAGTAACTTTCCTCCCCCTGCCTAAACGGCTTGAGGGGTTTTAGCATACGAGGTGTTCTTAGATATTTTGTCTTAATTTTGGGAATGATATAGACCTCTAGAGATTGTTATCGTGAATTCGAAAAAATCGTATTTCGCATCGTAATGTTGAGTGTGAAAACGTGAAAAGCTCTCTCTTTCAGACCTAAAGGTTACCTACATAATATGCTTGCTTCTTTGCCACGTTGAACTAATGCCACTGGTAAAAATAATAAGGGATAATCGACAGTAGAATTATGGTGTCTTCATTAATTTGTTATACATTGCGTAGGAATAATACATTACATTATTCTTGTTGTAATGATTAATATCTTTTAACCAGGTAGCTAAAAGAAAGGGGGTTTGAAGAGAAAGAGAAAGAGATTATGTCATCCAACAGAGATAGTACAGTCAATTTGTCTGAGCTGCTATAAAAAAAAACTAGTAAATATTTTCCAAAAATGAGTACGTGTTGTTTGAATTAAAATATCAGAGATGGCATTAGCTAAAGCAGGGTTTACAACCGTACGTGTAGGTATCGTACATTTACGACAATTGCATGCCCTCATATGATAGCAAATTATACGAAAATATAATAAATATAACAATTTAAGAATTCAAAAAATAGGACCTCTTGAGCAAAAATTGGTAAAGTACGATAGTTTATGTCCAATATAGGGAAATACATAGATGTAATATTAACGATTTTTATAATACTAACGGTGCCCCGCGGCTCCACACTCGTTTAACTAGCAATAATTACTTTCATTCCATTGTATTTTACTCTTATTATTGATGATTCATAAGCTTATTATAATTATGTGAAATAACGTACTTCCTGTGTAAATAATTTTATCAGAAACTGTTGAGAATTAATTATATATATTTAAAGAAAAATATTAAGTATAATTAACAATTCTTATTGACCATCATTTATGGATTGACGTATAATTCACGCGTACAAAATCTCATCGAAATCGAGATATTTCTTTTAAATAACCAGAATAATTATAACAATCGGTCCCACCATTTTTGAGTTAAATCTGGACTTATACAGACACAGATAGACGGGGAATGCATTTTAAGGACATTTTCGTAATCAGTATTCTTTATAAAGAATGTCTATCAGAGTATTTGGAAAAAGTTGCATGCACAAAAAGAACTACAGATTTCTAAAAAAACAGTTCAATGATAAAAATGTAATTTAAAAAAAAACATTCAAAGCTCTAGTACCTACATTCATTACATTAATTAAATCTTAAAGTGTTTATTAGTTTGGTTTATTTTCTAGTTTTCATGTTTCATAAATGTCTTTTGAAGTGAAACTTCTTTGCGCGCAGGAGGGTTAAATTTTTACGGATGAAACGCGTCACGTAGATTTGAAACCTTTTGAGAGAAAGAGAGAGAGAGAGAGAGAGGGAGAGAGTGATTGAGACCGATTGATAGAGAGTGAGAAAGGGCGAACGTAGCATGAAGCACATAGCAATGGAGACAATGAGTAAACAGTGAGTAAAATTTTTAAATAAACATTTTGTGATAATTTGTAAATCGTCCTATACTAAGCAGATGTTTAGAGTAAGTAATATATTTGTTATCTTTTAGGTAATATACAATTATTTTTTTAATTCCTTTGAAGGTTAGGAAGTTTTAATATTCAATAAATAACATGTGGTATTTTAATTTTCCACTCGTCATTCATGAATTTAATACCTATACTATTTTTCATAAAATATAAATATGTATGTCATAAATTCTCTTTTTAAACTTTAATTTAAAAAAAATATTTAATCATTTAAGTCTACAGTTAACTAATAATCCAAACACACCGACTACAAATTCAGGAACGACAATAGATGCTATTTTTAAAAGATATTTAGATAATGTTGAAACACGAACTTATATTGCATATTTTACTTATTATAATGCTTTAGTCACAACAATACCAATAGAAATCGCATCAGATAATGTAGATATCAATGAAATAAATTAAAATTAAATTAATAATATCTATTAATTTTTGACACTTTTCATATTTTAATGGCAATTAAATTCCTAACTTATCGACCTTTTCCCTCCCTCTCAGTCTCGGAAATCTAAAGCTTTAGATAAAAAATAAACAGTATTTTTGGAGTCTTTGGCGGGATCTTGAAGTGACATGTATTTTTTTCTTTTTTTTTTCAGGGACTTCTATTCTACTGAATATATCAGTCCCATTGTAACCAATCCATACCAGCATCAAATCAAGAGAGTCGCCGATGAGCCAGCACTACCAGGTCGTACAACATCTTGGCTTCATCCGAACACGGTTCCGCCAAAATGCTATGAAAAATGCCTATGTTTTGACAGTTTAAACTCATATTATTCATCAGCGACTCCCTTTCAATCCTATTTTTTTCACATTCACACTCTGCCGGTAAATGATGCACGTCATCGATCCGTTCACATACACTACAGTTGGGTGACTCTGTTTTTCGCATAAGATAAGCAAATCTTCCCGATGGATAGTGCCCGAACGAAGTCTTAATGCTATCTTTATATATTGTCGACTTAAATAACATTCACTAAACCAAGGCTTATGAAGAGACTGACACTGTAATGTCTTATACCAAATACCTTTTTCTTTACTTCTTTCATCAAAATATTCACTCCAATTTTCGTACTTAATTTTTTTGTATTTTGTCATAATTTCCCAATAATCGACTTTAACCTTCTTTAATATACCCTGAGTTGATCCTAATTTTGCACTACGGTCAGCCTCTTCATTACCCTTGATACCAACATGAGACGGAATCTGTTGCAATATCAAAGACTGATTGTCAAACTGTTGTTCATATATGTGGTCTAAAATATTATAGGCTATTGACGCGCCTCTGTAGCCAGCGGTACATCGAACTAGATACTGAAGTGCACTTTTGCTATCTGTTAAAATTACAACTTTTCTAATATTATTTTTAATTATATAAGTTATTGCCTCTGATTTTGCATTGAGCTCCAATGACATAATCGACACATCTTGGTTCACTTTAAAACAAGCTGTTATATTTCTATAGGCGTCATAGTAGGCCATTCCCCTTCACAGTTTTTAGAGTCATCAGTATACAGTTTATACCAACCTTTATATTTAATACTTAATTCTCTATCAATGTCATATTTGGCAGAAACTAAATTTAACTGATTTTTAAAGGTTTGAGTACATTCTAAATTTAGTTTAACCATATTTTTAACATCAATATAAGATGTCCATATGTCCAGATTAAACATTTCTAAAAGGTTAGAAGACTTAATTTCATATACTTTTGTTTTCGTACATGCTAAACAAGCAGGGGCTTATTTTTCCTTTCCCAATACCTTAATTGGGTAAGAGTTTCAAGTTCTTTTATTAAATCTACACTTACATTATTCGACCAAGAAAGGGCCTTTAAACAATACTTGTTTGCTAAAATTTGTCTTCTTAATATTAATGGTACAATAGCTAGCTCACTTTCCATAACGTGAATGGGAGTGGTTTTAATGAAACCTCCTATAACTCTTAGAGCCATATTTTGAACCTTTTCAAGTTTATAAACATGTACATTTGCACAATTTCCGTATAAAAAGCTGCCATAATCAAGTCTGCTTCTTATTAACGCTATATATAATCGACGTATATGATTTTAGTTCATTCCCCAAGCAGGCCCTACCAGAACTTTAAGTAAATTCAAAAATTTTGAACATTTTCTGCTAAGTTCATTTATATGTATACTCCATAGTAATGATTTATCAAGCCACATTCCAAGGTATTTAATATCCTCCGTCTTCTGTAATATACTATCATCTATTTTTAAATTAATTTCTTGTTTCTTCCATCCTCTACTAAAAATCATATATTTCGATTTATTACTAGAAATATACACATACGTTAACGTTATACGTTCGGGCACATAGTTCGGAGAACTGACGGCCGTTGGGGCAGAAAGGTTCTCGAGTGGAGACCACGCACCGGAAAGCGCAGCGTAGGACGGCCCCCCACTAGATGGAAAGACGACATAATAAAGGTCGCTGGGAGCCGTTGGGTGCAGGCCGCACAAGATCGGTCGCTCTGGAGATCTATGGGGGAGGCCTATGTTCAGCAGTGGACGTCCTGCGGCTGAAATGATGATGATGATGACTAGAAATATGTAATCCTAAATCCGTCAAAACTTGCACCATTTTATTTATTCCAGTTTGCATGTTAAATTGATACTCCTATAAATTTTTGTCCTTTACATATAAAACAAAATCATCTGCACACTGTACGACACACGTACTTTTTATACTTTGACAAACTTTATAAGTTACTAAATTAAAAAGAAGAGGAGAGAGAGAATCTCCTTGCGCCAAACCTCTGCAAGTCCATCGGGTCAAACTCTTGTTTCCACAGTCTACGGTAATTTTTAAATGTCTTTCACTCAGGAAAGACCCCATATAATTACACATTTTACTTCCAACTCCTATTTCATCGAGAATGCCTACTACCTTTTCCGTTAAAACATTGTTATAGGCGTTCTCAATGACTATAAAGCAGGCCACTGTCAAAATATTTTTGGAAAATCTTATTTGAATATAATTCACAAGTCGTGTTAAACAGTCCAGACAAGACTGTCCTCTTCTAAATCCACTAGTAAAGGGAGAAAAAATATTATGTTTTTCAATGTACCATTCTAGTCGTTTACTTATGTGTGAAAATTTTTACATATACAGGATAACAATGATATTGGCCTAAGATTTGAATTACTTGTACTTGGGAATTGCAATAATTTTGATATTTCGCCACTGAATTGGAACACAACTAAGTAAAAAATTTTTGTTGTAAATGTTTAATAACTATTCTTTAGCATTAACTGGTAAGTTATAAATTATTGAATAGGAAACTTCATCTTCCCCAGGTGCAGTATCTTTTTTCTTTAAAGAATTATTGAGTTCTGTCATTGTGAAGCTAGATTCAAGCAGATCATTAGTAGAAACAAAAGTCTGCACCCGACCCGTAACAGAGTCCGGCGCAAGAGAGTTTAACAGGTTTTGAATATTAACCTCTGACACCATGAATTTAGATTTAAAGTGACCCTTCATCCATCTCATACGATGCCACATATCAGACACAAATGCCGATTTGTCTATGCTATTACAGACATTTGGCCAACTCTCTGTTTTGGCTTTACTTATTAATTCTCTCCTCTAACAATGAAAGGTTTTGAGGTGTAGGGTTACGTCGGAAATTGCTTAATGCATGTGTGCGAAGTTCCACAGCTAGAAGTGACATGTTGTGGTTGTTATTTTTAATTCATTTACTTAGGTTTTTGACCCTATATTATGTAATATTTGTGGCGTTTTGCGTGATATAGTTTGGTTTTTGTGCATAAGTGAGGTGGATTATAAATATAACCTGAAAGCATTCATTCCGAGATCCCACAAAAATTTCCTAGAAAGTTCTAACAAGGGAGCCACCATTTTGTTAGGATAATGAATCGTCATAACACTTGACAATATAACTCACTGGATAATGGCAGTAATGGTCTTCATTAAAGAGGACCGGTTGCCAAGTTAGGAAGAAGAAGAACAGTATTTATTTTCGTCAAAGTCAAGATTGACAATAGAGCCCCACGGAGCCTTAGCTTTTACAAACTCGTGATGAATCCCTATTTCGCTCTGACATATGCCGTAATATTCCTATACTATGCTCTTTCTCTGACGTATAACCAGTCTATATTATACTTTATTTATTGGGAAATACGATAATTTGAATGTTGCTGGTACGATAACTGACACACTTTAGGTTGTGAACCCTGAGTAGATAAAGAAGTTAGTAGTAAGGCTATGCAAATAAAGTTCTTCCCCAAATATTCCCGGTACCAAAACTTTCTTCCCCAAAAATTTCTTCCCCCAAATTTTCCTCAGCGACATTATTTTTCCACATTGTGGGGGGAAAACACCCCAATCTGGAGTCCCTGCGCACTAGGAACATCATATTTTCAGTGAAAATTTGCCTTATTAATATTTTACAGCTACACTACAGTTCCGGAAGCCAGCCAGACGGAATGAAATAACGATACTTTCTCATAAAATTATCGATTTATATCACTAATTCCTTTAATGGCGATATGTCAATATTTATTTTACAGAATCGAATTCATAATATAACAATTTCGATATATTTTTGAGGCAAGTCGCAACTTTGGTTTTGTATTTAATGTTACTAGATAAAAACTCCTTGCATGTTTCTCGCGCATAGTTTTTTTTAAATCCTGCCACAATCTTCATAATATGCAAAAAAATGTGTGTGTGACCAGAGTACACAGGTAAGAAGTGAAACTTCTTTACGACATATCATTTTTCTACTATTTGCAACTTCACGAAAATGGGGTAGATAAGGCTTAAAGCCTTAAGAAAAACAATTTTTTCCGTATTAAATTAAAGCTATTTTATTATTATAGACATGCATACAATTAATGAGTAATTTATTTTATCATTGTTCTTATTATAATATCATTGCTATTTATTTATTGTATTATATTTACAAGTTATGAATAAATAATTGGAATTATCTTTTCAAAGTAATACAATTATATGATGACAGTTAATCTTGTAGAAATGCAACGATTTTATAAAATCAAAAATGAATAAATAAATAATTAAAAACGAATAATTAAAAAAGATGTACGTATACATATTTTTATTTTGTAATCGTGTTTTGTTTTATTTTTAAATTATTATTTAATTTATATTTTTTATTGTTTTTAGAAATAATAATGTTCACTAGATTTACAGTCATATTTATTAATACTTGCTAATATTAACAGATTTATATACATTCACTGATACTTACAATTAAAAAGTGAGGTTAACCTCAAATAAATATTAAAATCATGCTCATACGTGTTGAATTTATAAAACGAAATATATAATCACTCTCACTTTTTTTGTAAATTCACTTAAATTTGAATAAGTCTTTTTATTTTATCACTTTCAAATTAATATATTGTTATTCTTATTTCAAACCAAACTTCAAAACTAATATATTGTTGTTATTATTATAATATATTACATTATATTCTTTACGTCACTATACTAAACTTTGATAAAACAAGCAACATGGCGCGTAACCGAAAAACGTGACGATTGCTACAAAATTTCTCCCATACGTCGATTTATAGAAGTTTCACTTCAAAAACAATAGCATTTGAATTTTGTTTATGGTCTTACTGTGCGCCTCTGCCGTGCATCAGAGATAAAAATAACGATTAACCAGGTCTCTACCCGAGCGTTGTACAAGTACACAGCCTACTTACTTCTAAATGTACTTCTCGTGTACCATGCTGTGGTATCTTCGAACAACGATTTTTATTATTATTTAGCGACATCTTTCGAAGATAATTGATATATCTATGACAGATTTGTAGTAAAAAGGGTTCATAATATTATCAGTACGAACCACGAACCTATTAGTTACTACTTTAATAATAAAACTTTATTTCTTCACATTACTACTACATAAATAGAAAAAAGTTAAAAGATAACAATTATAAAGTTCTGTGTTAGACTTAAAATAATATTTTTACCACTTTTACCAGATCAGGACATTTCCTCCATATTATAAGATTATTATAAAAGAGTTTAGAGAAAATCTTTAAATATATATGGAGATAAATTATGAGGTTATAAAATATAACAAAGGAAACAAGGTTTTTAGCATAGTAAAGTACGTAGTAACAAATAATATTGTAAATGACCATACTATTTTGGAGGGTTTTATATATAAATCTCAAAATTTGGGGAATTTGTAGCTTAGGTTAGTGATTAACCCATTTCTTCCTTTGGCAACATTTAAAAAATATCTAGGTACCTGTTTGGATGCGCATAAGCATTTTTTCGTGTAGATTATTATCAGTGACTTGAGCAGTAGTTCGAGGTTTTAAAAACTTTACGGAAAGTGTTTGTGTTATTGGCGTCGAATTGAGTTATCTTTCGTCCGAACTTAAGAACTGTTATTAGTGTTAGGTTAGGTTAGAATTTGAGTCAGGACTCCATAAGTATGTACGTTTTATGTTTATATAATACAATAAATATATTACTATTCTCATGAAATAAAATTGTTTTAATTAGAGTACATACCCTATAAATATAAATAAATATTTAACTAATCTACGTTCGTATATGTACACTTATTTCAAGTATATCCACGAGATGGAGGCACTCAAAATAAAAGTATATTTTTGACATACCCATCTATTTCCGTATATTCATATTAATCTATGTCGTGTACTATCTTGTGTACAAGAACAATCATAGATTAATTATGGTCGTTGCCATAAAGGGAGTCGTAGCCACAGCCGTCTAAAAACAGTAGACAAAAATTAGGGCGCAACCACCCTTTACATAGCAACACCGTATACTCCGAACTAACCAGTTTTGATAATTACTTACTATTTATCATATTATTTTAAGTAAGCACCTGTGCGTGCAGAAAAGTAATATAGCTTATTTTTATAGTAGATACTTACTTATGTTTGTAATCTGAAGGAGAAATAAAACACTTTATTTACTTCGTAAATTTTTATTAGTTTTTTTTAATTAGATTACTTTAGCGGAGGTGTGAAGAACAGAGAGTAAAGTTCCTCATCCGCCATAGAAAAAGGAGGATCCTCCGGCCAGACGGGTGGTATGTCTGGCGGGCAGCTGCCCCGACTGTTGTAGTCGGGTTCTTGTATATACAGGGTATTAGTAGACCGCTCCCGAAAATTAAGACAGATGATAGTACTAATGACACTTTTGATGATGGGATGGAAAAAAAATTGATCCTGATAAAAAAATAATCATATTATTTAAACTTTTTATTAGCATTATTTACGCTCCATCGTGTTAGTACAGCTAAATAAAACGATAATTTCATAAAAAATACATTACTTTACTAAAAAAAAACCAGCAATGAAACACAAAATCAAAAACAGCTGATGCTCGAATCAACGAACGCCCGGGCGCAGCGTCAATCTTGCGCTGTACGCAACTAACCTACTAGATGTGACGTACCTACCTGTTTTCAAATTAAAGTATTGGCCGGACTAAAAACAGAAAGTCTGTTAACATAAAGTACAAGAATTCTATTTTAAATTCATTCTGATAGATTAATTAATTGTCGATCATAATTGCAAATAGTTTCTTTAACTATTACATTATTCTGTACCATTTCATTTTTAATTTCTTGTACAAAATTGTAAATTTTTTAATTGTGTACGTGATAATCCAATTAGGTTAATTTAATATTCTAATATCATTTTTGTAGTAGCGAGCTTCTTGTTACGTCAGGGTACAATTGATTGTATAAATGTATAAAAAAAAATTGAATTATAACATCTAAATTCCATATGAAGACTAGTCAGTAGGGATAACTAAACTTATGTAATAATAGACGTGAATGTAGGTATAACGGTTTATCGATCTGCGGAAAAGATCAAAGTGCCGCTTTCGACGCTAACGAGGGGCTACTGTAAGGAGGCGGCCCGCTGCGCTTTATTTCTTTTGGCGGGGTTGATTATTAAGTTTAGTATTTTTAGTTCTTGAGACAGTTACACTTTGACTTTCATTTCATGTGCGCGTGCGTGGGCGACAGATATTCGTTCAATCGTATTGTTAACTAAGTTCTTGTCATTATTTTATTGTTACGTTTTTTGTTTCTTTTTAAGATTGTGTTGCTTTTATGAGAGTTTTGATTTAATAATGCCTAACGCATACGTTTATAGTGTTCGTGAATACGGTAGCATGTTAATGAATAATGTGCCTTGGAGAAGCTCGCGGGAATACTTAGCGTGCATTAAGAATTTACCGAGAGAGGTTCCCGACAGCTGGACATCCGACTGACTCTCGCCTGATAACAGCAGCTATTCAGCGAGTGTTGGAAAATCGGCCCACTGCCCCAGTAGCGACAGAAGGTGGAAGTCAAGTGGCTATTCAGTTCGAGGAAGCATTTTTGATGTCGTTCGCTGAAATCCGAACTTAGTTAAACGAGTTATTGCTAAATTGTTAAGGCTTCGAGATGTAACAAGTGTGTTATACTGGACAGTTTCCAAGGTGTTAAAGCGTAAACGAATGTGCCCATAAAAAGTGCACAAAGTGCAAGCTTGGTATCCGGTGAGAACGATCACTGGCGAGTTTTTTACCATTGGATAAGACCCGCAACAACGTGTGCCTGGTTTCATTGAACACGTGATCTGGACGGACGAGTAGACATTTACAGGAAACGGGCTGTGGAACCGAAGAAATTCACACGTTTATTCCGAGGTGAACCCGCACGCTGTTCTACAAACCAGGCTCCAAACCCGATGGTCGGTTAACGTATGGGCAGGTTTATTTAAGGATCGCATACTAGAACCAATGATTCTGCCACAGCAACTTGACGGACAGCGATATTTAAACCTCATAAATGAACAGTAGGAGGACATTTTAGACGATTTATCATTAGCTGAATATCGCCGAAAATGGTTTCAGCATGATGGTGCACCCCCACGTCCTCAGATTCGTCCGTGAGCGCCTCACTGAGCTATTTGATGATCGCTGGATCGGCAGACTAGGACCATACTCTTGGCCACCTCTGTCACCCGATCTGACCCCGTTAGTCTTCTTTCTGAAGGGGTATGTGAGAGAATGTGCTTTTAATCGTAAGTGTGTTAGTGCCAACGAAATGCACCAAAGGACCGTGGATGTTTTCGACAAACTACGTGCGGACTGGGTCGAGGACTCCACGATGATGCCTGCATGAGGATACGCAACGCCGAGCCCAAATCTGCCTCGAAATGAATGGGGCACAATTTGAGCCGCATCTCATAAGACCACGGAAGCTTTAGATCGGTAAGCTGTTTCATACCTACATTTTTTATAAATAACTTAGAACGGAACTGATATGAATAGGTACATAACTGAATACATCAGAATAATAAACATTCTTACACGATGGATTAAAAAACATGGCTCAATGCTTGTTAAAATTTTATTTAAGTATTTTTTTCATTCGCGGGGCATCGAACCCGTTAGTTTTTTAATTCAACCGGAGAATTCGAATGAAAGTGGCCAGGTAGACACTAGCACAGTGGCAAAGTAGATAAGTTAGGTATTTAGACAATATTGTAAATAAGTATTTGTGCGATCGCCAGCTGCAGGCTGTGCGAGAATGGCACCGCGCCGCGCTCGCGCTGGACTGGCGCAGCGACGCGTCGCGCCTGCGTGTTATTTGACCCGAGCAATCAGCTGTATTTAATTTGGTGTTCATTGCTGGTTTTTTTTTAGTAAAGTATTGTATTTTTTTGTAAAATTCTCGTTTCATTAAGTTGTACTAACATGATGGAGCGTAAATAATGCTAATAAAAAGTTTAAATAATATTTTTTTTTTCAATCTGGATCAATTTTTTTTCCATACCATCATCAAAGGTGTCATTAGTACTATCGTCTGTCTTCATTTTCGGGAGCGGTCTACTAATACCCTGTATACTCAACGATAGAGTTAATTTCTATAGCGCGATGTAGGATAGTAGGATGCGTATTATGTGGCTCGATAGATGTCGCTACGTAGTTGTGTCGATGCGTCAGTTGTGGCCAGAGATGTCGCTACAATTACATTTTTTAAGATTTGTTTTATTAAACTTTAATAAGTTTAAAGGTGTTACAGAACGAAATCTAACAAAATGTTAATTAAAATAAAGCGTATGAAAAATCTATTATCTGTATACGAAAATAATTATAGTAAAAGCTCTTTATTCGCGAGGTATACGTTCTGTAAATATGCCGCGAAAATAGAAACCGTGAATAAGGAATGGTAATTTTTATGGGATTATAGGGGATACGTTCGACAAAATAAAAAACAAGTACATATAAAAAAGTTATTTAATTGTAGTTTTTGACCATATTGATTAATTATTATATTATATTCAGGCTAAGGCAATGGTTTAAAGAATTTTGTAATTTTTTTCTTGCTTGGCAGTTTTTAAAAGCTCCATCATTTCAGACTGTTAATCAGCAGTGGCATTACCAATTTGCCTCTTCAAAATAATACTTCGTTCCATAGACGGATCAATTTTCATAAAGAATTCACAAAGCTCATTTGCTATTCTAAAACTTTCACTAAGATTTTTCAAATTAAATGCCACGTTTCCCATGCTTGTTGATGGGCTGTGAATTTAATATTTCCTCCACGTCAGTTTTCTGCAATCAGAGCAGGCCACAATTTTTTACAGCATGATTTTAATGTGTATGGCTTCAGTTCTTCCAATGATTCCTTTGTTCAAGATGAATTTTGCTTTGTCAAATTTCTTCCAGCATTCCATAACATTTATGTCAGAATCAAATTCCATATTATCCAATATAATTTTGGATAATTTTTTATAATTATAACCTTATTTTATCTTCGGATTTTTTTATCGATCGTACAGTTGATTTGTCACATTTTTTAAATCCGCGAATGAAGGATGCGCGTATATGAAGCTTTTACTGTCTATTCAGCCAATAAAAGGAGACATTCCTGAGTTTGAGTAAATTTTTATTTAATTAAGTATTCTAACCGACATTTAACATATTGTTACGACCTGTTACAATCCGATTAAAAAAATAGAAAATCCTGTTCCCGAAATAACTCGAAGCAACTACAACCTTCTCAGGACTTCGATATAATGTTCGCGTCGTAAACAACCGCGGCGCATGTTTGTGTAAGCATCGCAGTTTACACACACATGTATAGGGCTTATCGCCTCGATTACGTCATCGAGTAGGCATAGCAACTAAACGTCCATAAAGTTAGAGATGATTCACGATTTTTCTGCGATCGTTTAGTGTATATATTTAAGCGGCTCAGGCGTAGCGCCGAGGCTGTTTGGTTTTGAATTACAAAGCGATAACAACGACCGATAAAACGAAGTGAAACCACAGTGAAATAAATAAGAGTGTTGTGAATTCGTGTAATTTGTAACTGTGTGGAATTCGAATAAATCTTCTTCACGTCAAACATCGGCATTTTTATTACCCACGGGTGTAACAATATCAAAATAAAATATTCATTACCAGAGATGTTTCCTTCTATCTCCTGAGCAGAATCTTGGCGTGAGGTATTTGGCAAATAGGAAGCAAGGTCTTCATTTTCTGATTCTGACTTAGACTCGCTAGAACTGTCTTCACCAACTTGAATGATCAATTTATCCATTGGTTGACCCCGTTCATAATACTTTTTTTCAGTCTTTTTAACATGTTAGCAACATGCTTTCCAATCAGAAGTAGTTATGGAAGCGAAAGCCTCTTCTGTTAATTGTTTTGTATCTCTTGCTCCTATGTTCTGCGTTGCCACTTTCCTTTTTACTAAGGACCATATCTATTCTAAACGGTTAAGATCACAATGGTAAGGTGGTAGCCTTACCACGGTGTGCCCGTGCTCCCCAAGTAGTACGTCAATTTCAAAAATCGGCTCCGGTTTATTCTTTTTTACCAAGTCTACCAAAATTGATATGGTTCTCTGCTAGCCATAATTTAATATCCGCTATATTACTGGATGTTGTAGGAGCTTTAGTTTTAATTATGGAGATATATGGTGCGTTGTCCATTACAATTAGGGATGGGTATTCTAGGTTCGGAATTAGATTTTCAGTCACCCATTTCGTAAAATATCTTTGATTCATTTCTGAATGATAATCTTCTGGTTTATTTGTGCCACTGAAAATGAGAAGAGAGTTCAGCACAAACCCATTTTTACGTCCTGCATTTATAAAAATACATTTTTTCCCTTTAGATATATCTTAAATTACTCCTTCAGTATCAATTAACTGCCAATATTTCTTTAATTTACAGGACGAGTGAATATAATTTTCATCCAGATATATTTTTTCTATTTGCAATTCTTCCGGTAAGTTTTGATTGTCCATTATTTCTTTTAAATATTCTTCTCTTTTCATGGAAATATTCATCTTTTCCATCAAAGCCTGTCTATTTGACGTAATTTTTATATATAAAACCAATTGATTTTAAAATTTTATGTAAATGCGCTCGACTACCATTATAACCGATGTCGTCCCTTGGCATTGCAAGTATTTTGTTCAATGTAGATACTTCTTTTTTTACACTATAAGAAATTAACTTTCTGACGGATTGCGCACCTGTCGCAGTCATCCAACTCCCTTTTCGGGCGTCCTTTTCTGTGTTTAGCTGGAGTGCCGAATTTCCTTTTGTTTTTGGAACCTTCTATAATAATTCGTCGTATTGTAGCTTTTGATTTACCTAAACGTAATATACAACATCATAAGTATCAAATTAGTTCTACTGAATTACAAATATCTGTCATACGACGCATAGATTTTATAGCACAAATATTGAAAAATACAAGCAAAAAAATCATAGTAGAATCGACATAAATAAGTTTTTATATTAATTCAAAACTAACCGGTCATATCCGCTATTCGCTTATAAACGTTTTCTAATTCGGTGACCAATTTGCCGGCCTGAATTTCCGCTAAACATCTCATGAACACGTTGTATATGACTTCTCCCGTCCCACTAAGATTTGTCCTGTTCATTGCGCATAAATATACATAAATTTCTAGAAGATTTAAGAGAAAACTTTGTCGGATTTAGCAAGAAACGTAAAAAAGACGAAGAATGTTTATACTGTTATGATAGACTTAACGGTTTTTAGTGTTGCCAAAAATAGAAACAAATTAGTTCCGCGATAATTAATTTCTAATTTTCTACTCTTTTTAGACAGACTATACTTATTTGTCCAAAAGAGAAGTCGTAACTCGCGCTACAGTACACTGTATTTTGTTTAAACTGAATCTCTTCTTGATCGTACGGCGTTTTTTGTTATTTGGTTTGGTGTTAATAATAAATAAACGTATTTATTGAATATTTTTACATTATAATGATTAATAATTGAATAAAATATTAAAAAACAATTTAGAAGGTTCCTAGGTTAATAATTTTCGAAAACTCATTGCTTTTGAATTTGCCGCCATAACCTAACCAGCGTTTACGTGAAATGTTTTTAATTTTTCGATTTAATTATGGCGGACATTGGTTAAAAGATATATTTTTACATTTTGAAGTGTGGAATAATGTTCATGTGATTGTAAATCGGTTCAGCGCCGCGGAGGTGTAGCATCTAACGGTCGGAAGCAAGATATGGCTGAGAACAGGGGTTCGGACAATGTCGTGATGCCGGACATTACCGAAGTATCTGAGGCCGATCCTCTGGCGGTGGCGGCCGAGCACGACACGGAGCAGACCGAGGGCGATAGCATTTTGCCGGATAGTATAAAGAGTGGTCGTATTTCGACTGAACAAAACGGGGTGGTTACCGTTCCAGTATCTTTGCCGGTTGGCACGCTCATCACGGGCACCACTTTCAATGTGATTACGTCGGACCAGTTACCGCATTTCAAACCAATGATATGTGTTGACAATGGATTCATATCTGGTGGACCGGTCGCCGACGACATAAAAGCTGCTCATATCGTGATTCAGAATCCTCCATCGCCGGCGTTGCGTCCCGAGCACGAAGGTACGGCCGCTGCACCAAATGCGCGCGCTGCAACCGCTCGTTCTTGGGCCGAGACAGCGAATATGCCTGTATTGCCTGTACGCTGCAAAAACACCTCAGCTGAACTGCATAAACATAAATTTGGTTCCGGCGGACGAGGAAGGTGTATCAAATATGCTTTAGAATGGTACACTCCAAGTGAATTTGAAGCATTGTGTGGTAGAGCTTCTAGCAAAGATTGGAAGAGATCAATAAGATTTGGTGGAAGAAGTATACAGGCCCTCATCGATGAGGGCATACTGACCCCTCATGCAACAAGTTGCACTTGTGGAGCATGCTGTGATGATCAATCAGGTAATTTAACATTCTTTACAAATAATTATTAATAAATTCTATTACTATATTTAGGATTACTTATTATCCTAATCACCACAAAGTAGTTTTAAGACTATTATTACTTATTGTTTAATGCTCATAATGATGTTAAAAACATATAGAGATTTGTCTCACTTGTAACATATACATGTGCATTTAAAAGTACATTACAAGTTGAATAATACAATTATTGTAAAGTAAAAAAAAATATGAAAGTACTCAATATGTAAATAATATATATAAGGACATAGTTTTACACATGGTTATTTAATTCCAAACCAAGCAAAGCTTGTGTTATGGTGATTAAACAGCTGATATACTATACTTATAGATGTTTAACACTATACTTACAACTGACAATTATGCTCATCATGTAGAAGTCAGTCATGTGCGGAGATCAAATCTGCATCTACTCGGCTCAACTACAATTGCACCAAGCAAGAATGTTTGTGTAAGCATTCGGGTCTTCTATCCAGTCACACTGTTAAAATATATAAATAAAGGTTGTGTAAGTTATGTATAAAATGTGTTTTTCACAGATATCTATAAGGCATATTTTAAATTAATTTTTATCTAATTTTTCTGTTTATTTGAGGCTTCCATAATACAGGCATAGCTTAGCTTGGGATTAAAGTTAATGTATAAAATATTTTATATCCGTTGTGAATAAAAATATTTTACTATATTATTTAACCATTGTTATTTGGTGTTTCAAATAAAATTTCATAATAAGACTGCCATCTTCTAGAAAAGTTAATAAGAATTGAAGGATAAAAAGATATGAGTTTTACTTATACACATGACAGAAGTGAAATTTCTTTAGTGACGAGTTTATTTTAAAACTAATTGATCCAGCAGACATTGTTTGTTCTTTCCAGTAGATTATGTGTTGATCATGGTGCTACCTATTGGATCCTAACATAGCTATTAAACCATTATCTCAATAAACAACTTCTTGTTTTGGCGCCGCAGAAGCGTTTGCCAGTGTCAATGTATAAACAACAATTATATATATCTAATACTATTAAGTGAGCAATTTTTATATATAACCTAGATAAGTGTTTTTTTTATATAGGACATGGAGTGCAGATCTGTTGCCCAGATATTTTGATCATAATTGTAAATGATAGACTTTAAGAAAAGTAAAATACCATTATTGAATCTTTATAGAATAATCTATACTAATATTATAACTGCAAAAGTAACTGTCTGTCTGTCTGTTACGTTTTCACATCTAAACTGCTGAACCAATTTCCATGAATTTTGGTATAGAGATAGATTGGATCTTTGAAAAGGACATAGGCTACTTTTTGTTAAATAGGGGATGAAAAATCGAATGAAGAAAACATCAAACCAATTTTCATAAATTTTGGTATAGAGATATATTGGATCTTGGAGAAAGACATGGGGTACCTTAGGTCTCGCAAATAAAACTTGATGGGATGAAATAGAGTTCAGTTATTTTTGAGTTTTATTGGGACGGTTAATGTGTTGGATTCATACTGGCATATAATAACAATAACATACACATATTGATCGCGTTACGGGGTCAGTCAGTGTATATGCAGTAATATAGCGGGGTGGAAGGGACCACCACCTCTATATACATAGTGATAAACCCATCATGACTTTTCTATTGGTATGCCGTGTTCCGAGAGCAGTCGGTCTACGTCTAATAATACGGAGACGAAATCGCGGGTACCAGATAGATAGGTACTATTCCTCGAGAGTCTGGATATCATATATAAAAAGAATTTATAGAATCCGACTGGTAGTTCCAGAGATTAACGTAATTAATCAAACAAACAGACAGACAAGCAAACAAACAAAAAAACTTTCCCGCTTTATTATATTATAGTATATAGATAACAGGGTTATTATTTACTAATACTAAAAGGGACATAAGATTAGTTCATTATGGCTAAAAATGTTTTATTTGAAAACTAAATTAACATTGAAGCTTTTATGATGACAAAACTTTTGATGTTTATACTGTGGTTGATTATTAATCTATCAAATTTATACCTTTTTTAGCAATGGGTCCTGTGCGTTTATTTACTCCTTACAAAAGGAAGAGGAGGAATGCTGAAGGGGAGGAGAAAAAGCCTAAAATCAAACGTGATATCAGTCTTGAGGACAGTGATGTTGATAACATCCATCAAACTAGTAATAACAGTCACTCTAAGGAAGCCTGGCAGTCATTAGCTGAGGGATTGGAAAATAGCACTGAGTACCACTTGCTTGAGAATCCTGAGAATACACAAGATCCAACTACAGGTAACAACAATCTTCAATGTTTCAATTTAAGACAGGTTTCAGGATATTGTTGAGGCTGTATATTGTAAATATGATATCATTAAGACATAATCAAAAACAACATCCTATTTCCTTTATTTAATCATTACTGATAAAGAATCTTGTCTGCTTTACTAATAAGTATTTAGAAAAGCAGAAAAATAATTAATAATATAAAAATAGGTCATGATTATTTTTAGGCATACGCTATACACTTATTGGAAATTTCGTCTAGTAAGTTATACGCAATAAAAAGTATTAATGTTCCGCCGCAGAAGATCAGCAACGGAATTCTGTTAAGTATGGCGTAAGCCTCAGTAATTCTGGCTATATCATTGCCTAATGGAATAATTGAACTAAATTAAATATAAAGTTTTGATGATTCTGATTTAAATATATATTTCGGGCATTTCTTTTAAGTTTTACAAATTAAATTCAATAATAGTAATAAGCATAAGTATTAGACAATTTATTTAAATAATAGAATGTTATCTCAATTAAATTAAACAAAGTCCAGTAAAATTTCTGTATAAAAAAATATTAAACATTATTAAAAAAAAGACATTACAAGGAAAGATAATTGAATTAATTATTATGTATAAAATCATAGTATGAATATAGTTCATTTAATATTATTTTGATTCTTAAACATGCTAAATTATTAAAAAGCAAAACCTGACTGCAACAAAAACAACTAAAATTTTTTTTTTTTTTCAATTTTTGCTTTTTATTTTACTCTCAGACGTAGTACTTACGTAAATATTATATAGCCTATGTCACTCCCAAAATTAAGACGAATCTAACGACACATAATAATATGCTAAAATCCATCAAGCCGTTTAGGCTACAGATCGTGCCAAAGAAATACAGACTACATATACTAGAAAAACATAACCCTCCTTTTTAGCAGTCAGGTAAAAACATAATCTTTAAATTTATTTAAATACAATACAGTTGAATATGATAATTTAACCAAATATGTAATATTAATGACCATTGGTATACAAAAGCCATCCTTATTGATAATTATTTACTATACAGTTATGCTTAATCATATAAATTTACACATAACTGAATAATCTATATGTAGACTTACATTTACAACTTGGTTTTTCACCATACCTATAAAATATCTATTAACTATTTGCATTTCTTACAATTGGCACTTTAAACCAACACAATAATCATAATAAACACCATCACTTTTTGAATGAAGTGGGTCGGTAGGTTTCTAGAACTAAGTGTTTTTCAAGGAGAGGTTTTTTGTGCTATCCCTGAATGTGAAGTTATTGAGTACTAGATAGAGTAGTACAATGCCGGTGGGGCCAACTATTATGTATTATTAATTATTTGATGTTCCACAGGAACTATGTGTCTTATTTGAATTAGAAGTAGTGGGCTTTCAGAAAAGTGTTTTAAAGTGGTCCCATTCTTTTTTGATCTTCTATGGTATGTTTGCCCTCTCATGATTCTATATCTTAGTTGCTGTTGCCAACCTGAGCGTTGAAATCCATAACAATTACATTATCGTCATATGGGATGTGTCTCTTAATAGTGATAGTGAGATGGTTGTAGAAAGTTTCTGTCTTGTCTAGGTCTGAGGATTTTATAGGTGGATAGCATTGTACTACTATACTGTTGTTACTGTAGACTTAAAACAGTAAGTAATAATTGTGTCAAACACTGGTTTCTAATTATGAAGTCTACTGCATTTCTTGCAAGCAGGATCCCCACGCCACATTAGTCCATTCCTATTTCCTATAAGATGCCATTTCCACGAATGAGTTTATCGCTGCGGTATATTACCGTCCTGGTACTTAATTCTATAACAACCATATGAACGTGTCTCTACACGGCGATACTATTGTGGCAAGATTAATCGTCTCGTAGAGATGACCCGATGATTATTTCAGATCACTAAATACATATATAACAGGTGGGCCAAAAGAAGTCATCCGATGTTGTTTGGCTCTCATTTTTTTTTCTAAATGAAAAACTTCGATTCTGTTTTTTGATTATGTTTATTTGAACCTTTAGAATTTTATTTGTCAAGTCGAGAAGATGATATCGGCCAAATGGGCGCCGTCACAATTGATTGCTATACGGGCTCGTTTTATGGCATTATTTCATCACTTCGGCGAGAACTTCGGGCGACAGATTCTCGCACTCGTGTCGAATGTTGTCCTTGAGGGCTTCCAGGGTCTCGGGCTTGTTCACGTAAACACCCCACAAAAAAAGTCTGGAACGGTTAAATAGGGCGATCTTGCGGGCCAGTGTAAATCGACAAAACGAGAGATGAGGCGACCCGGGAATGCTGCTTTCGGAATATCGGTTATGGCTCGCACAGTGTGTGCCGTTGCTCCGTCCTCTTGGAACCACATGTCCTCCAGTCCTAATTCGTTCAATTGCGGTAGAAAAAACTCGGTTAACATGGTCCTATAGCGCTCACCGTCCACTGTTGTCGTTTGACCAGCGGCGTCCTCGAAAAAAAAATGGCCCGATGACTCCTCCAGCGTGCACAGCGCACCATGTAGTCACTTTGAGTGGGTGTAATGGCTCCTCGTGCATCACTTGTGGATTTTCGGTGCCTCAGAAGCAATAGTTTTGCTTGTTCAATTACCCGCTGAGGTGGTAATGAGCCTCATCGCTCATTATGATTTTGGTCGAAAATTCGTCCACTTCGTTCTCGAGATTGAGGATGGCTTGGGCGTAGGTTACACGCGTTTGGCGGTTGACAGGCAGCAGCTGATGCACGGTATGGACTTTGTACGGTAACATGCGCAGGTCTTTGACCAAAATTCGCCTTAGGGACGACCGGCTGATGGCTAATTGCGAGGCACGGCGTCTGGTTGATGTTTATGGCGACAGCTCGACATCCTCGACAACAGCGGCGATATTCTCGGCAGAACGGGCGCTCCGGGGCCGGCCACTCTTGGCAGCGTGTCGTGTGGTCCCATACTCTTCAAGGTTGGTGGCCAAACGGCGCAGTGTTTGCGCAGTCGGTGCCGGACGACCGGGGAATCGGCGACGAAATTCGCGCTGCGCCAACACTACCGGCGAATTATTACGCAAAAAAATATACACGATTATTCCGCGTTCTTGGTGAATGTATCGCTCCATGGCTTGTTCACTTGTATTCTACATCTGTCTAGTTCACAAATGTCGCGGCAACTGCCCAAGCCGAGGTTCGGCCACTTTGGCACCCTTGCGCGCTCGTTGCCCACGCTTTTGCGGCTGAGTGCCTTAAGCGCTCGCCCCCAAGCCCGGTAAATCTGTAAAAGCCATAAGCGGCTCTGCCTTTTGATAGGCTCAGGCTAACAGTAAGGTCAGATAAATCAAATCGCGGATGGACTTGTTGCGATACTGTCGCTCGTGGAGGTATATTCTTCAACTTATTGCTCACGAAAGTATTTCTACTTCGTCTTTGAAATATTTTCTGGTTGGTAATCTTTCATATATTTACCAACCTGATGAATCCTACTTTCCGTCACGCATCGTGCGAATA
Organism: Saturnia japonica; assembly: GCA_033032175.1. Lineage (NCBI taxonomy): Eukaryota > Metazoa > Arthropoda > Insecta > Lepidoptera > Saturniidae > Saturnia > Saturnia japonica. The sequence continues at coordinate 2,928,433 of CM065304.1, read as the reverse complement.
TTCCAACATCCGATCGAAATCCATACTTTCGCGCCAAAGCTTTGTATAGGTTCGTTTGTCTCTTCTTTGGGTTTCAGTAATAATGGTATTTTCAGATATAAAAGTTATTAGCCCATAGTAACCTAGATGGCTAATATGACGGCTACTTTTAAAAGCGAGTCACTGTGTCGAACCTTTCACCACATGCATGGTGGTCGCGACCCGGTCTGTCAAAACAGTCCTACCACCTCTTGTGCCCTACCAGACATTAACGCTTTGAAACAAACAAAAATATAATCTCTTGAACTTTATAATATTACTAGCGGTATGCCCGCGGCTCCGAACGCGTTTGTTACTTACACAGTACCTAGTTATTTAAATCCCGTAATTTTATTTGTACTCATTATTTACAATTCATATAATGTATCAATTAGGGAATGGCATAGTAAGTCCTATGCTACCCCTGTGCAAAATTTCATGAAAAACGTTTTTTTTACTATTTCTACAAGTTTTATTGAAAATTCTTATAGCTTATCAATTGACCAATGACATAAGCTTCAGATGTACAAAATTTCATAAGAATCCGTCAAGCCGTTTTTGAGTTAAATCCGGACATACAAGCAGACAGACAAAAATTTTTTTAATGGCATATTTGTGATCATTGTCCTTTATTCATGTCTATAGGGAAATAGGGAAAAAATATTACATGTACAGACATAACTCTAGATTTATTAATGTGTAATCGTGTATTCTTAGAAATCTGGTGCTGTTGTGCTGGTGCTTTTAAATGTCTCCTTGTTCTACATTTCAAGGAGTCGGTTAACTTTCTTATTTCGGATTCACACTCTCTTTTCACTCACTCATTCGCTTCATATAGTTTTAATGATTTCATGCTAGCGTTATCTTTTGCCGACAAAGCGTTTACGTAGTAAACACGTAAACATACTTTATTTGCGTACTTTTCTACTTTATCAATATAAAAACTAAGAACATAATGAAACTAAGTGCCGGAGTTTTATTTAGAAGTTTTAGTTACATTAAAACGGGCGCAGAGAAGCCTAACAGCGTAACGGTACGTTCCTAACAATAATTAGCTACGCACAACGATGACAGTACCGAGCGGGCCTGCACAAACGAGAGTGCAGCGCGGCGCGATGCCCGATCAACCCTCGGACTCGGTACCAAGGCGAATACGTACTACGGTAAGCAGCAAGCTGCAAATCAGTGTACGCAAGCCCACCTCACTACGTAAGACCAACTGTGTTCACACCCGAACCTACCAGGCGTGAAGAGAGCGACACAGAACGGCACACACGAAGTGAGGTGCCTACACGGAGGCGTGGCGCTGGCGTAGCTACGGAGAACTAAGTGGACTGAGTCGCTGGCGGGTGAAAGATTTTTTGAAGATAATGACACTTATGACACACACGAACACCAAAATCAAGTCGCTGTATTCAATCTTCACAATGGCCGCTTACAATAATTTTTAACACTATCCAGTGTTTCGGTGTCTTGACATAGAGCTTCTTGCAAGTCTTCAGAGTCTTGAGTCTTCTTTTCTTGTATAGCGTTTGACACTCTGTGTGCCGGTTGGCCGCAACAGCCCTCATATTTATACCGGTGTTGGAGCGGGACGGAACGATGGCGTCTATTGCCCTCCTACTCTAACATTTGCTAGTAACACGGCTTGTGACGTGGCGCGTTGCGACTTTTCTGTTATTATTATTATTACATACAATTCCACATAATTAGCTAATATCTCATAAGATTCTTATCGGAATGTTACAAAAACTATTGAAATCTATTAAGAACATTAATATCTACTTAAGTACACACAATATAACATTAAGGAATAGTAAACTTCGTAAATATTAAACTTTAAACATTATAACACAAAACAGCCTACAAACACGTTATGTATGAATTATAAACATTACAAGCACGATAGAAAACACATACAAGACTAACTAATCCTATAAAATCACAAACATTACACATAACTGGTTTAAAACAAAGATTATCGATGAAATATATGTTCAGTACGTCTCTATGCTATTCCTACGAAATTATAAGTTTTATTACTACGTATTTACTATATTTAAATACCTACACTTTATTACTTTAATACAGGAAAAGTAAATCAACCATTGTTCATATGTAAATGCTTATTCCATAAGCCTAGCAACTTAACCTACAACTAATTGTCCATGTTATTTCCTAAATCATAACGCCTAGCCCTATGCGTAGCTAACACTCTGACGCGTCTGTAGCGATGACTCTTGTTAACAGAGTACTAATTTATTTTTATTTTTAATGGAAATAGCGAAAAGATATTCAGTCTGCTACCATCTACCTATCTATAACGAAATTTAAATATGACCGAGGTTAGTCTTTGGGTAGGTTGATCTCTTATCGTTTTCTTTTTGGCATGAAGCAGTTTTCAGACGTGTAGTATATCTGATGTGAACTGGTCACTGTAGTCTTATTCTATTTGTAAGCATACTCAAAAGGATCGTAGTTTTTAATGAGGCTGGTCATTAATAGATCATGAATAAATAGGAACACCTTATGTGACAGTGTTTGTTGCCAAACACATCTATCTTACCTTCTGTACAGCACTATGAGAATTGTTGCTTTGCGGCAGAAATAGATCTGGCGTTAGTAATAGCATCGAGAGCTTTTCACAATTTTTACTGCTCTTAATTATTAGATTTTACGAACAACAAGTTTGGTTTTATGCTATTTATTATATATGACAATATTAATAATCTTATTATAACATTTGTGTATATGTGAAGGACTATGCGGGGTATCAAGTAAGTCATAAGTGGTCTGTGCAGGGTTATTAATTTTCAACTGGCCGAGCGGCCAGTGCCTAGCTCCTTTTAAAATGTGCAGCTGGTGCCGCAACCAGCTTCTGGCTCCTCGAGCGATAACGTATTAAAATGTACTAGCGGTCGCCTAATGGTCGAAATTTGACCTGCAACTTTTGATTATAAACTATTATGTGTTTTACATTTGCAGCATGAACGTAAACAATGAAAATTTATTATATAACTTGACGTCACTTTTCACTGATTGACTATGTTAATGTTTTGACGGATCTAATTTCAATGACACTGGTCGGCGTAGTGTTCGCAGTTAATTTAGGGCCGATTTTTCAATCGTCAGAGATAACTTTATTTGAGGAATAATTTTGACGTTTTGATAGAAAATGTATGGAAAACTTGACAAAGAAAAAAAAATTGCTTGAGTAAAGTAACTTGTTTTTAAATAAATCGGTTTTTAATGTATTAGTAACACATGTTATATATAAATTTTAGCTTTCTCCACTCCTTCATATAAACTTTAACCATGCCAAATCTCACAGTCCTCCGTGCGCGAAAAGGAGTCCGAAGTTTTCTCCTCACGTATTAATATTTACATCTATCTTGGTGAATACAATAAAACAAATAAATTCAACAGCTGAGCTCCTCTAAAGTATATGACATTAGCACAAAGATTAGGAATTCGTCCAATACAGAACGAAAAGATCCATGTACGATTTATATCTATGTTCTATACAAGACTACTCATAAATAATTGAGTTGCTGTACTCGCGTCTATATCTGCTGACCACACATGAAGACCCATGTCATTTGGCCATTTTTTTGCACTATGGTGGTACCAGTTGGAAGGCTATATAATTGGTTGATCATTTTGTAATACCCATAAACATGTTTAAAAAGTAGTCAGCGTTCGGTAAACACTAAGAGAGATATGTACTAATTACTATGGACTGATATGCGATTATGCTAGGTTTTGTTGAAAGAAAAGGTGTATTACTTCAGTTTCTGATTGACTTTTTTATACAGCTAGAGCTTAGTGTCATAAATACTATAATAACTAGTTTTTGATCACCTGATTTTAAGCATCGATAGGGTTTAAGAAGGCAACACACTAAACCTACAACTGATGTGACTGGTTCTCAAGTACAGCTCTCGGAAACTCTGAATGTACTAAAAGATGCTTAGTGACAGGTTTTGAAGTGTAGTTAGTCCAAGCAAGCATTAAGAATATTAATCACCAACGCTTTCGTACGCTCGCGGTTTTTGATTAGATTTTTAGCGTCCGTTTGCGCTGCTGCTGCGTCGTAATCGCTTATGTTGTTTATATCTACTCGTCTAATATCGAGTCCATGGGCGCCTTTCTTTTCTCAGTATCATAATACTTAGTCTTGGTATGTAAAAAACAGTTGATATATATATATTCTGTGAGAAGGGCCGCGAAATACGTGCTGGGCCCTTAATTCAATTATCTATCGCGAATCAATCCTTCTCGAACACTATTGCTGCGATACACAGTAATTAATACATTCAAATTAAAGACACTCACCTCGTCAGGAACAGGCGTCGACCTTGACCTTGCCCCGTCGACCTGAACTGCAGAATGTGAGGTATTTGTATTTGTGGAGTGAACTGTATGTATGTGCGTGTGGCAGCCTTAGATACTAAACAGCAAGGAGTTACGTAGAAACTTTTCTTATAGTATAGCACGGCAAAATCACGGCACTGTTTCTGATGGTAAACACAGTACAATCCAAAATCAACGGAGATCACTGATAAATCGGTTCTCATTGTCATGCCTGCATTCCTCTCTGAAGATGGATATACACTGCCGGATTCCGAAGCACGACAAATTAAAAAGTTTAACCCACTATCAGGTATATCTCAGTCTAATTCAGATACCTTGTCATCCTGATTGATTACTGGATATACATCAGTTGATTCCGGAATACGAAACAACTATAATAAGCGTTCCACTATCGTGGGTGTTACTCCTAGGGTATGCTGGCCAGTAACAATTGTCTTGTCCTACCACCCAGGGATTTCGCAATTACTGTATTCTTATAAACTAACTGCGCATTGCGGTTTCACCTGCATTATTTTTATGTTTCATTCCTCAGAGTCGTAGCGTAAAGTTAGCCTAGAACCATCTTCGGTAAAAGGTCTGTCTAACGCGAAAATAATGTAATAAACCGGAACTGTAATTCTCGAGATTGATGTTGTGTTGCGTGTGATATTGATGTTAAGTAATGCTGTAGCCAGATAAATTAAATTAAGTAATACCTTAAACTTAGAGAGGGCTTTGGCTGTGAATTGGGAACACCCGAACACCTTTAGGTTCTTGAAGACCGATTTTAAACTTGAGGGTGGTAGATAGTCAGGCAAAGCTAAAAATATACAACCAAAATACTATGGCTTCACCATGATGTTTTACTTTGAACACCCATATGTGCTTGACTAGAGATTTTCAACTTAAGGTTGGTAGGTCATCAGGCTTCACCACGTTTTACTTTAAACACTCACATGTGCTTGACGATAAATTTTCAACTTGAGTGTAATCAGACGAAACAAAAAAATACCCTATCAAAATACTATGGCCTCACCACGATGTCTTACTTTCAACGACCACATGTGCTTCACGACAAATTTTCAGCTTAATTATATCCTAAAAAATATTATGGCTTTACCACGATTTTTTTTTACTTTATTGAAAGCCTGCGCTTATTTTAGCATTTCAAAAGAATTGACTCTGTATCCTCAAATCATCATTTCAAATCGTTTCAGTTTTTCTGGGTTCAGCTCCAATTAAATCGCATAATTAAACGGGCTGTTCAGACTCATTCTTGATAGTTAATTATTCAATCGACTGCGATAATAATTTTCTAATATAATCAGATTAAGAGGAGGATTACGAATATGCACAGCGATGATGCGCGAAAAAGGCTGGGCTTGAAATTCTATAATATGTTTGCTTTTGCCTGGTAGATGAATGTTATTAAAGAAGTGTATCATCTTTTATTATGCTGAAAATTGATACAATTAAAAACCAATGTACAATTATTTTTAAAATCTTTATATATATTAGTGTTAAGCTTATACCGACTTAGAGAGGTACTCGTATCTCGTGGACGGCATTTCTCGTGATAATGCATGTTGCGATTGAGCATCGAACATCTACATTCTTTGTTGAAGTGAAAACTTCTATAGGAAGGTTTGGATAGGGAGTAAATTCATGTAAGTTGCCATCGACATGGTTACGCGTGACGTGTTAACGATTTACAAAAAATATTTTCTTATGTCACACAATTATATTTTACAAAGTTAGTATTTCTTATTTCAAATTATATTTCTATTTTCTTATTTCTATTGTTAATATTAATAATAGTTACTTGTATTATTATTATTAATTCTATCATTTGAAGTGTCGGAAAAATGATTATAATTTTAAGTTTTCACTTCTATCGGCAGTCCTCATGACTGCCTTGAAATTTTGTTTTGCTTTGATTTAGACTATGCAATGTCTTCGATATAAGGTGTAGTGTTTTGTCATGAATAGCCCCGTTAATTCCTTATGTACTTTCTTAAAAACCGTAAAACATATACTTTTAAATATAGATAAAAAATTAATATATTATATCAAATTCGTCGATCGTCGAAAAAAATTAATCGATCAAGGTCCGTTAGCCCTTGGTTGGTTGTAGACAGCTTTGCATACGATAAGATGGAAATACTTAATGTTGATGCTATTTAAACAATCAAGTACCGCCTGCTGGCATAATGATTACGGAGGTATCCACATCCTAACGTGAAATAGTCTCCCATGCAACACGATCCCTTCTTTCTATGATAATGGTGCCTTTCAACGAGGCGTGAAGAGGTATTTCAGCAAGCCGGCATGACATCGATGACTACTTATGAAATTTCTATCGTTGTCTGTAGACTATACCGTTCTTACCATCAAGTGCTGTATAGAGATTTGGGCGAGCTAGTTTTTTTTAATACTAGTTACTCCCGTTAACGCGTGATAAAGCCCTTGATTTGAAGGCACAATGATGGCATGTTCGACAGTAACCATCAATACACTTTACCATCATTAGCAACAAACAATCAATTGGTCCAATAACTTTTAGTAATCGGAATGTATCATTAAACATCACTCCATTGGCGCCTGGTTCCACTGCGCTTCCAGTCTGACCAGTTGAGGTGCTTACGACGCCAACAAATCCCTTCAAAGTATGATAGAGTTGATAAATAAGCTCGATAAATCTTTCAAAGTCGAGAGCTACTGCTGAATAATTCGTTTCTGAATTTGAATATTCATAGAAAACTGCGTTGTAATAAACATTAAGAAAATAAATCTAATAAACTTCAAAAGTTGTGGAAACGTTATGCATAGTTACCATCCACTACTCATTTACCTATGTATTCTGCTGAAGGGAAACACCTTAGCGAAAACCACACTTTAGTGTTTTAAATCACTTTTAATAGCAATACTTTTCACGTGCTGGGCTGGCGTACAGTATAAGAGAGAAGTATAATACTGTGGTAGCGAATATGTTACTTTAGCTAGCGGTTCACCATTATCACACCTGAATTTAACCGTCCATGTCGCTTAAAGTAATGAACACGCTTTGTCTCAGAAGGGGCTAGAATTCGTAATTGAAAATAAATTCATTGGAATTTAATACTTTTGGAAAGCATTATTGAGCGTCAAAATTCAAGCATCGTCGTCCGAGTGAAACAGGAAATAAACTTGAACGTATATGTAGATTTTTATACAAGTTCATGTTATATTAATATACTAGTTGTGCACGCGGCTTCGCTCACGTGGACTACAGAATGCTCGCGCGAATCTCGCTCCCCCGTTCCTGGCTATTTTAGAGACGAAAATGCTTATTGTGGGTGTTCCTTAGAAGATAGATATATACATAGATATATACTCTCGCTAACTTTTATGTAGGTCTTTTTAATGTCTACAATTATTTAGTACATTAATTTGCTATATCTGTTATGGTTTACTCAGCTTAAGCCATTTAAGCGCCCGAATTGATTCACCATGACCAGTTTTTATAATTCTTTTTCCGAAATAAAAGTAGCCTAAGTAACTTCCTATAAAATCAGCTCTATCTACCAGTGAAACTCCCGTCAAAAACAGAAATTGTATAAATGGAAACTATATTTGTCACGATTATCATAAATATTAACCACGTATATCTGTATATACGTAAGGACACATTTCAGACATCACTAAGATTCACATAGATCAACGTTTAAATATTGTTTGTCAGATTTGCTTTGCAAATGGATATAACGCTACCACGAATTATTTGTCTTGTCTTATTTTTTAGGGTATCTCTATAAGCGTACCAATTTTTCTTAACTTCTGTAATAAAAATTATGCCTATTACTGTTTAATCATAGTGACCAATGACGAATTTTGCGCATTTGTTTAATTTACTAAGATTGTTTGCTGGTACTATATATTATAAAATAAAAATCAAGTATTGGAGCGCTATAATAAGTTTATATTTTGCCATAGTAATTATGCGTGTAATTCTAAATAGCAATAATGTTTTTGATGTCAGCACGTGTCGCCGTACGTGCTCTGTGCATTAGACATGGCTAACACTGCGCTACGTCCGCAATTGTACCAACTCCGTTTTCTGCGCCGGATGTGTGTGTGAACACTTATTCCGAATGTTTGCTCATAGCGCATTTCAAGACAGTGAGCTGGCTACGGTACAGCGCCGTTTCGCGCCGCTGAACCGGTCAGCAGACGCCTTAATTTCTCTAATTCGTTTGCCTCGTGAACCATTTTACTGCTTCATGGCGCAAATTTGATTTTAATTCAATTCTCCTGCGCATTAATTTGCCCTTGAGTTATTGAGTTGGTGCAAGGAATTTTGCTGAGTTACCCACGTCTACTGTGCGTTATTATACAAGTGTAAGTTATTGTACAAGTGCATTGTGCACCATAAACTAGTTAATGCTTGCTGAGGTAGCTTATGTTCAATGAACCTTTTACTATTATTAACAAAGGAATTGTTTTATTCGAATTCGCAAAGTTACTGCATTTCACCTGATGGTAAGTACTGTACAGACTGGGAATAATAACTAATAATATCAGCTTGTAAGTTTCCCAATGTTGGGCAAAGGCCTTTTCTCAAGGGGCTACATCACTACGCCAGTCCACGACGTATTGGCTATTTCAAACACCAAGAAATTAACAGTTCTATATTTTTCCACATAGAGTGGTACTACAAGAACATCTCTTAAGCATTCAGGTTTCCTCACAGGTTTTTTTTCTGCACCTTCAGCCGATAGTGTCACCAATTTGAATTTGTAAATGTATGCTAATTCTGAAAAATTCGTTAGTACATGCCGGGGTTATAGCCTCGGACATCATACCGATAGTCCGCCAGTCCAAACCACTCAAAGACTTCTACTACTATACTATACTATATATATGTATATATACTATACTATACTACTACTACCACTACTTCTAAGAAATAATAATATACCGGCAGTTGACTTCATCACTCTAGCTTAAGAAGGTACCACAGCGAGAACTAGCAGGGATTTTATTCATTAATCTTGGAACGCGACTCCCTTGATCGAATAACCATGACGGTTTTATACCCAGGTGGCGATGCTGACTGGAATCTATTCACCATCCTGCTATTTTTAATTATATAAAACAAACATACATATTATAAATTACCCGATAAAAAGGCACCGACAAACATTCTTCATTTAAAAAAAAAACATGTTGACAAAAATAACTATCAAAAAACTCAAGCGGTAGCTTCAGTTATCATATTTTCTTTTTTTTATTCGGCCGAAACCGAAACTATTTCAATATGTTAAAATTCCTATTAATATTATTTACATAAGTTAATTTTAAGTGTATTTTTTCTATTTTAAGTTAACTTGTGTATGAAATAAAACAAAAAAAATAATTGAAGTATATAAAAAATATTGTCTTTTAATAACAATTTAACAAGAACAAAACTAATAAACATGTTGAAGGCTCTCTGCTTGATGCTCTTATAAGTAAACTTTGCCAAAAATCAACACGTAGATATAAAGTATTGATCACTTATCAATTGAGTATTTTAAATTTGTGTTCACATTATTCTTAAGGTAGAACACGAGATGTACATGAGAGTGTAGAGATATATACGAGTCTTGAACGCGCAAAAATTCACCAATACTGCCGAATTTTGACCGAAACGCCAACGCCAAACGCAGTCGGGTAAAAAAGCAGATAAACTTTGAACTGTCTCACACAGCTTGCATATGTTGGAAATCTTTCTTTGTTTTAAAGCTTTGCGCAAAGCAAATGCTCATTTTTATTATTAATTTATATATAAATCTAAATTTATCGATGTGTGAAATGTTTTAGGCGCAATCGATATTCAAAAGACCGCGATGATAACCTCTTATTTTAAATTAACTGAATCTATACAAAGTTTCAAAAAATATATCTGTGTCTTACGTAGATAAGGAACCAAATGCTGTTATTACAATAACTTTGGAATAAAATACTTTTTGTTATAGCCAAAAAGAAACAGCGATGTTAGCGACAGTTTTTATACTATTACAATTATACGTACTTTGCGTTTGTATTTCGCGCGCAATGTAGCACAATTAATTCGCGATAATTATATATAAAATATTGATTTCGTGAATGTTTTATAAGTATGTCATATAAAGCCATCACGTGCGATGCAGTCGTATCAAGATTGCATGCCAGCCTCAAGAGTTCAGTAAATAGCAACCATTCTCAGTGATTTGAGCTCGTATAGTATATTGTATTTTTTAATTAGTTTTAATAGCTAAATTTAGTACAAACTAATAGTTACAAATTGTTTCAAAAAGCAATAAAGAATATTTTCGAATGATGAAGTGTGTAAAGAGATCTGTAAGAATAAGAAATGTCGTTCCATTTCTTTTATTATGGTAAAAAGGGTTGATTAATACACTCATAAGATTGTTAATGACGATCTGACCGAAGATGGAAATGCGCTAGGATTTAAAAAGAACTGGCATTTGAGTGCCACTGCTGAAACATTCAGTTAAGTGCTTGGCAACATATTTTCAACTTCAAGGTGGTGGTTCGTCATGCGATTATTAGAGATTCTAGCCTATGTTTAAGTTTCTCGACGATATCGTTTCTTCTGTCAGTCGGTACGAACATTCTGTTTGCTGTAACATGCTGGGATTTCAGTTCATTAGCTTTAATTTTTTATACCAATGTCAAGAAAACAATTTTAGGTTATTTATTGTAATATAGCTGATGTTGAAACGAAGCCGGACTCTCATTTAAGTTACTTGTATATTAAAATCGTAATGAATTAATTTCATCCTGCGTCTGTGGAAAACATTGTAAGAAAATGTATCAAACCATGGGATGGTTATTGACTAATTGTCGGAATATACGTAATTTGCTAAAATCTTAGGAATAGTTGGCCTAAACTACAATTATATAGCCACCATATTCATAGTTGAATATTTGATTTTATCCAATTACCAATTTTTTTGAACTAGGGAACAGTTAATTTTAATAGTTGTGAATACATTAGAAAACTTTTCATTTTATCAACTTTAGTAGGTACGTTCTTGTGCCCACAAAGTGCGCTGGTGTAGATTTGTGAAAGAAAACAAAACTTTCCACCGTTTTCGACAACCATCAAAACTAGACATACACCTGTATTCTACTTACCAAGCTATAATCACGGGTAGTGCAAACATTTCGCCGACCCTGTGGAATACAAGTATGCATAAAAATACATATACATAAAAGTATATGATGTAGTATTTCGGTTCTATAATTTATATTTCTTAAATTGCACATTTTTTTCTATGACACCTCGAAAGTTCGTCAGAACAGCAACAAAATTTTAGTTTTAGAGAAAGGAAAAATCTTTTGATGGTTTAAATTGTTTTTTTTTTTTTATCAGCCTACATTCATTCCACCACTGGACGTAGACAACCCATCACGCTACAAGGAGGCTCCGAACACAGTCCTCCTCGCTGGTCAAATAATTGTAAGTAATGATTTTATTATTGAATTCTAAAATGCAGTTGCTTTATAATAATGATTAATCTTTTTGTTGTTTAAAGACAATTTAAAGACTTTCATTAATCAGAATGAAAAAAAAATCTATTTGCATATTATTGTATAATATCCACCCTATAATAATCTTTTGACAGTAAAACTCGTTCCCTTATTGCATATATCGCAATAGCAAAGCGATAGCAGAAATCGCTAAATATTTACTTCGAAATGGTAAAATCAGATTGTGTTTGGTACATTAAAGGTGTTACGTAATACGAATTTGCGATTTCTAAGCAAATATTCAGCGATTTCTGCTATCGATTTGCGATTGCGAAATACATAATAAGGGTATCAGTAATTGTTTCGGCGAATATTTTACTCTTCCGTCTTTTTCTACCCAAAGTTGAGTATATGCCTCTTTTATTGTTATTTCCTATCTACATACCTAAGGCAGTAATGGCATTGTATGGCAGTTGTCATCCAAGTTTACACCGCTACTTCAACCTGATCTTCGTGCATCTCATTGGCGGCCTTTCGATAAACCTAATTGGTCTCCGTATTTCTTATTGCGGATCCTGTCTCGAATAGAAACCCTTAAAGTCGCCCGTACAATAGGTTTGCGGGTAATTTCGCAGTTTGTGGTCTCTGTGGTCTGCTCTATAATATCAACACGGAGAGAACAGGTTTCTCGAAAGTTCTGCGCTTAAGGTTCATAAGTATCTCTTCTTTAAATACGTTGAACTGCTAACCAAATGCACCCCATCCTAATCAAATGCGGCGACGTATTTCTTTGTCTTAGCCGTTCTTTTCTAGGCTCACTGCTTGTCCTAGATAGACATACTCTTCCACTATGTCCCGAAATTGACTATGTATAGTTATGTGTATGGCCTCGGATGTTTTTGCACATAATTTTATAAACATGCTCATAGACATGTTCATTTTTAAATCCATTATCGCTGAAACTTTCTTATAGTACGATATACTTAGGCCACGATTTTTAGGTCTTTCTAAGTTTTCGGCGAATCGAAGATCAGTCAGGTATTTTCCATTGATGGATATCTCTATTTGATTAGTCGAGAAACTCGAATATATCTTCGAAGCAGGAAATAAATATTTTCGGAAAAATGGTAATTCCCTGCTTTATTCCTCTTTTCACGGGTATAGGATTAGCCAGCTCATGCAGCTTAACTTGAATGGTAGCTACTTGTCTCGTATCTACTTGGCATCTAAAGAGTGTACTACGTTATATCGAACACCTTTTCGTAGTCTATAAAGACATAGTCATTGTACTTTCAGAGAGCTTATTTTATTTAGTAAAATTTACTATCACTTGATGCACAGTGTGTGGTTGATTTTTTGAGAAACCGCTTCTAAAGCCTGCCTGTTCTACCGGCTGCGCCGATTGAAGTAATGACCTTGGTGAATAACTTATATGTGGCGGTTTTTTTAAATATGAGTTCGGTAAATTAGCGGTACTGTCTCTAATGGCAAGCACAGTAAAATCCAGATACAATGGTGACTTTAGAGAGATCGATAATCCATCGATGGTTGCGGCTGGCATGCCGGCCTACACATAAATTTCTCTTCATATTACGCTTGAAGAGCCCGCTGTCGTAAGAAGGAGGGGAACACTAGCCGGTTCCACAGTTTCACGGTACGAGGGCGACTGATGGAATATGTCCATCGTACAGAAGATCGCAGCCAAAAGACCTAGAGTTGGGTTGCTGCGGTGAGTATTGCTTTCAGAGCTCTTTGGGGAAAGAGGGAGGGTTCAAGGTCAGGTTCAGGTCGGTAACGCGCTATTGATATCTATGGTATTACAAAAGTCCATAAGCCACGGTAGTCGCTTACCATCAAGTGGGCCGTATGCTTGTTTGCCACCGTTGTTGTGTAAAAAAGGTATAGCTTGTAGGGAACTAAATTTGACCACAGAGGCAGTAATTACAATTTTTAAAATCCTAAAGTATGAGTTCTTCTTGTGATAATTAATTTAAATTAAGCACGTGTCATATTATTAGCTCTAAATATCTTTAGAGCTGTTGAATGAAAATGAATAAGCTATTAAACATTTTTAAATACTTACTCCGTTGGCTTAGCGAATCGAAGCGGATCTTGGCTTCCGACACCAAGAGATAATGGTTCTCCATGTTCAGTGCGAGCTACCGCCAGCTCTCTATTGACTGATCGAACAGAGGAGACATCGGCTCTTACTTCCAGCGATACCGAGGGTGTCCGACTCGAGGTGTACCAGACGGTCGCCCCAGGTACCTGCTAGACTGCTTGTCGCCGTCAATTTCTTTGAGTAGTATTAAAGCCAACGGAGTCGTAATATTTATTCACACGTTCATTCGTATTCACATTTTATGCCATAGTTTTATTTTATTTTATATGTAGACATAGATATCACTTTCTTTTTTATTATTTCGCTTGTTGTTATAGAGAAATACGTCTTATTTTGGAGGCATAGTTTTGATTATTTTTTCTTGCTTTTAATCAAGTAAACTGTTTTGCATATTGAAACACTGTTGAAACTCATACTTAAACATATAACAATGAAAGTTCTGCTGGAAGTTATTAAAGTAATATTTTTGATAGTTGCTTTAATTGTTTGCTTTTTTAGCATTATCATCAATTATAAAAATGTTTTCTTAATTATATATCGGTTAATATATATGACGATTGTCAGCTGTTCCAGATCTGAACGGAATTGTAAAAAGGCTAGACGAGATCAGCGCTACCCTCGTTAGATTATCTGGCGAGTTGAAGCAGTGTGTTGATGACGTTAGGTTTGTTAACCAAAGACAGATGGAAAGGTTCGACCAGGAGCGAGCGTCTTCGCTAATAGCAGCTAGCGTGGACGCACAAGTCGAGCCCGAATCAGTCTCACTTCATAATGTCGAAGATACCGAATCTAAGAAGGTAAGAATTATGTTCATATCCGTTATGTTATTGTATGTTATGTTAGTTGGATCCGTTACATTTATGAGGTAGTCAGTATACTTATTTTATTATCAATTTCTAGATCCTTTCGCCGGGACATTTAAAGTTTGATATGGCGACAAAGACTGTTTATCAGTGTCATTGTTCTTGAATTCCGTTATTCATAAAATTAGGTAGAGTGCAATTATTTTGTTTAAACTAGTTTATAATATGATTACCATTTGCATTGCAAATATTGCTTATATTTATTTTATTTTAGGATAAGGAATTACTTAATATCGCTGAATAACGACTGCTCCTGATATCGTAATAGTTGTCGTTGTTAACTGTTCGGCGCGTCTCCACATGTACCGTTCAATGAATCGTTAGTCTTAGTCAACAAACTCATTAGTTATGTTGTTCAAGACACTTCGCTTTGTTTAGTCAAATATGTGATATATGAAACCACAACGCAAATTAATAGAATGTATGCTTAAGAAGTGTTTTATTATCGACAAATTATGAGTAAATTTCCATTGGATGATAACTAACAATAAGGACAACAATCTTATAAGAGAGTACAAACAGAAATTATAGAAATAAATAATTGATGACATTATTTGTTTTTATGTGCTATTTTGTGCCATAAATGATTGTACATTTTAGTGTGCGAATTGCAATCGGGAAGCTTCTGCGGAATGTTCATTGTGTCGGCGAACACCATATTGCTCGACGTACTGTCAAAAGAAGGACTGGGCGTGTCACCAGCTCGAGTGTCTTCGTTCAGTTCCGACGATACACACCGAGTCGCAACAGCACCAGTCGATTATGCTTATAGTGGAGAGTCAGCATCAATAGTGTTTAGGTAATCACATTTATTTATGTACCAGCAACAGCTATGCAGTATTCTATTGTCACTGGGAACTGTGTTTTTAGTTTTGTGGTTTGTTTACCATTATTCATAACCAGTTATATTGTGTACATAAATTGCGAGATAAGATTGTCACTTATATAATGAACTCTGTGGATATTTTTTTGTTTCAATGACCCGAAGTGACTCGTAGCCTCTAAAACGAAAGATGGCCACTTTTCTCGATAAAGCACGGCTTTCATGGTTTCTTTATCGATAGTTCAAGCTCATTGTAGGATTTGAAGCCACGTCGTTCGATACGTTGCCCCAACACGATACCACTTTGCTATCATCTCTTCAGAGTTCTATTATACTTTTTGTCAGAATGTAGAATATTTGTGCCAGTCGTAAATACATCTCATCAAATATTAGGTCCTTACATATGAAATTGGCGTTTTGTACGGGAGGAATATAAAGTTTTTTTTTTATAAAATATATTTAATTAATCAAAGTATGCATCGTTGTTATCTATGCACTTTTGCCATCTCATAGGTAGTTCATTGATCTCTTTACTAAAAACCCACGGGGGAGGAGAATCAATAAACTCTTTGAAGGCGGTTTGGACTGCCGCATCGTAGTTGAATTTTTTTCCTTGTAAGAAATTGTCCAAATTCCGGAAAAAATGGTAATCTGTTGGAGCAAGGTTCGGGGAGTACGGTGGATGTCGCAGACATTCCAATTGTAGCTCATCTAACTTAGTGGTTGTTTGTTGTGCAGTGTGTGGTCTTGCGTTGTCGTGAAGCAGCAGTGACCTAGAGCCATTGACCAATCTCGGTTGTTTAGCAGCTGGTTCTTCCTTCATGGTTTGCAGTTGCTGACAATAGATATCTGCCGTAATCGTTTGGCCAGATTTTAGAAAGCTGTAGTGAACGACACCGGCCCTAGTCCACCAAACACTCACAAGTAACTTTTTCTGAGTAAATTTTCGTTTAGGGCAAGATCTGGCTGGGTCTCCAGGGTTCAACCATTGCGACGAGCGCTTCCGATTATCGTACAGTATCCACCTTTCATCACAAGTAATGATTCGATTTAAAATCCCTTCATTATTGTGTCGGTTGAGCAAAGTAACACAGCAGTCGATGCGTGATTGTAAGTTCGATTCACTCAATTCATGAGGTACTCATCGTTCAAGATTTTTTACTTTCCCGATTTGCTTCAAGTGGATTAATACATTTTTATCACTTACCCCGAAGCCAGAAGCTATCTCGTGAAGTGCTTTGTGATGGATCCGCTTCCACAATAGCATTTAATTCTTTATTTTCCACTTTGGTCTCCGGCCGTCCACGGGGTTGGTTCTAAAGTTCGAAATTTCCAGAACGAAAACATTGAAATCAAAAACGTACCGTGCTTTCTTTTGCGACACCAGCCCCGTACACATCATTAATCCTTCGAGCTGTTTCTGCAGCACTGGTGCCACGGTAGAACTCGTATTCGTAAATATACCGATATTTCATGTTTTCCATTGGGCGGTAATAAGCAACGCCAAAGAAAAAAAAAAGAGAAAAAAAACAAATGAATCAGTTTTCCAAACTGAAATGTACCAGCTAAATGAATGTATAAATTTGAATTTGGAATTCTTAACCAAAGAAGAGATATTTCAGATCAAAGTAGTCAGTACGACAAAACGATACTTTCATATCTAAGGACCTAATATATATTTATAAGTTCAATTTATCCAAATTAGTATACATTTTTAATAGAATTATTTTCAAGTTTCTTAGTTGTATTACTTTTCATGTTTCAGACGATGGTGACGTTGAGTTTGTTATCGTCGATAATGAACAAACGGAACCAGCCCACGATGAAGTGGTACAACCTTAAACAAAGATCAATGATGAAGGTGAATGGTGAAGTACTTTGACTATTTGCATTGTTTCAAGTTGATTAATAGTTAATAGTTCGTGAAACAGAGACGAAGGAAGATTAATAATCAATGAAGGGATAGGCATTTCTGAATTAGGTTTGCTATTGATTAGATATTATAACTGTTTTTATTTTAGCATAATTGTATTAGTAATTTGACTCTGTCGCTTTGCAGAGTAACAACTACGATGTAGCCCGATTGAGGCCGGAGACCCCAACTCTTTAGCAAGAGATCCCCATGTATAACACTTACACGCTTTTAAATTACACCGATGTATAATAATAGGTCTTTACCTATGAAATAATTTTTGTTTGACTAAGAATTCTAATTTCAAATTAATTTTATTTTAAAAACATGGAATTCTTTTTCCAAAAGTAGTCATTTGTTTATTGATTAGTGTTACATTTTCATCGCATTTCAATTTTTTTTGTCATCATGGATACGTTAAAAATTCGAGTAATTATGGAATATGAGTACCGTCGTGGCAGCAACGCGGCACAAGCGGCACGCAACATCAACGACGTTTACGGAGCTAACACTACAAACCAACGCACCACCTGTTATTAGTTTGCTCGCTTCCGTTCTGGGAATTTCGACCTGAAAAATGAACCTCGCGGTCGTCCGAAGACTTTGGTCGACAATGACGAATTAAAGGTGATTGTGGAAGCTGATGATACACAATCTACGGCTGAATTAGCAGCAGCTTTCGAAGTTAGCGTCAAAACAATATTGGTCCATTTGCGTCAAATTGGCAAGGTAAAAAAGCTTGACAAATGGGTGCCCCATGAACTCAATGATCGCCAGCGCGAAGTACGCGTCGAGACGTGCCTTGCACTGCTCTACATACACACAAATGAAGGAATTTTGAACCGCATTGTTACCTGCGATGAAAAATGGATTCTGTTTGATAACCGCAAGCGCTCAGAAAGTTGGTTGGATCCTGGTTCAGCACCTAAACAATGCCCCTAAACGAAAACTTATTCCTAGAAAAGTGATGGTCACTGTTTGGTGGTCTAGCGCCGGTGTGATTCATCACAGCTTCTTACCAAACGGGGTGAGAATTACTGCAGATGTGTACTGTGAAGAACTGAACACAATGATGGAGAAGCTGGCACATCTCCAACCAGCATTGGTCAATCGCTCGTTTCCGCTGCTCCTGCACGACAACGCGCGACCTCATACTCCACAGCAGACAGTCTCCAAGTTGCAAGAACTGGGGTTGGAAGTTCTCCGTCATCCGCCCTACTCACCAGACCTTGCGCCTACAGACTACTACTTTTTCCAGAATTTGGATAACTCCTTGAGGGGAAAAAAATTCAATACCCGAGAGGCAGTACAAAATGCCTTTGAAGAATTTGTTGCCTCCCGTCCAGCTGATTTCTTTAAGAAGGGCATCAATAAACTGCCACTGCGCTAGCAAAGATGCATTGATTGCATGGGTGATTACTTCGATTAATAGAAATAAAAAATACATGAAAAAAATTCGTTTAAATTTTTTCATACAAAACGGCAATTTCATAGGTAAAGACCTAATATATACCTAGACGTACAGTTCTCGTCAATCTTTTTGACCGCTCTGAACATAGCCGCAAGTTCGGGCTTGCGCATGGTACACTCGAGACGGTAATAATTAAATACGTAACAAAGTTAAAATATTATGATTATAAGAAGTTAAAATTAACAATTATTTTCATTAAATTGTCTTAATGTTGTCTCTACGTATTTAATCAAGTAGGTACTTATTAGATAATGGATAAATAGCTGTAAATAAAATACATTCTCAGTAAAATTAAATATTTATTTACAATGGGACTACGTTTTTCCATACATGTATCATTTTAGAAGCGGACGGTTCTTCATCTGTCGTACTAGCATCATCTTGACTTTCACTTAAATCTGAATTCTCTTCTTTCTCTGTCTCCGGCTCATTTTCACTTACATAGACAATAAATTCGTGGGATAAGTCGTCTATTACTCCATCACTCTTTTTGTACTCCTCAATGTGCATCACCGTATCACATAATGCACTCCATTCATTTTCATCCATCATATTAAATTTTTCTTCTAATAGTTTCATAACATCAATCAAATTTTCTGTTACATTTTTTTTGCTACAAAAGCTTTTATGGCTGCCCAAGCCATTTCTATGGGGTTAAAGTTGGGATGGTAAGGTGAAGTCGTAAAACTTTATGATTATTTTCTTGCATAATTTTGTCAATGTAATTTTCTTTATGAGAACAAATTAATTTGTATAATTCTGGTTTGTAAATTGTTGAATGACTTCATGGTATACACTTTTCAGTGAACCACGATATCATATCTGATTTTTTGGTATTTGGTGTAGGCGTGGCATCCTCTATTTTATTATGGTATGGGGCGTTGTCTATTACAACAGCTGAATTAGGTAGGAGATTTGGCATTAATTGCTAACGGATCCAGTTTTCATAATTCGTGTAATTCATATTGCTGTCATAGTCACCTGATTTTGTACCGGACTTTAAAATCAAAAGGCCGTTAGGTATAAAACCGGCATTATATCCGGCGTGCACTATTATAAGGCGTTGACCTTTTGAAATAATCTCTTTCACACCCTTTGTGCTATCATCTGCCCAAGCCTTTGTGGTGGTATGCGACGAATTGACATATTTCTCATCTGAATAATTATGGGTCTTCCCTCCGCACGATATTTTGATAGCTTCTTTAAATATTCAATACGCTTTAGGCGAATATGTGTTTGATCAATTAAAACATTTCTATTGTTTTCAGTCGTCTTCCATTTGAAACCCAATTCTTTTATAATTCGCCTCAAACTTGTTGCAGACTCTTCAAAATTTATATCCCTTTTTAATTTTTTTAATAGTAGACCAGATGTGGGCAATTCCTTTTCCGTTAAATGGAAGTTATGAATACATCTCTTAATAACACCCAAATCAAAACTGTCAAGCCCGTTGTCCTTTTCTATCCAGGTGTTTGTAAAACTGAAAAGAAATTAAAGTTCGAGGCTATTTACAAAGGCAGCAATTCGTCTCACCGTCCTTTCGGATACTCCAGTTGTTGCTGCAGTACGCTTTTGCACACACTTCAAATCATACTGAAGACCCCCGCTAGAATCCTTTTTCATAAAAAAAAGAAAAAAAAACGAAAATCATTATAACGTCCGCGAGGCATAATAATAACAACAAAAAACTAACAATAACAAGGAACAATAACGATAAAAAATAACAAGAAACTAACAACAAAGAAACATATATTTTTTTATTTATAAAAATTGACTTGAAATCTTTGCTCAAATAGGTGGTATTTAAAAATTTGATTTTACGCTTAATAATTATTGGAACTTAGCATAATAACGTATTGCATAATATTTTTTTTCTTTTTTATTAAACTTTTTACGTTCGTACTATGTTTTAGCCATAACAATCGCATTAAATTTAATTTTGAAGATACGTGCAGTTTTATAATTTCTTCATATTTGTTTATTAAATTTGTAATTTTTAAACATGACTAATTATACCGGTAATGGATGTTCGTTATGAAAAATCTACCAAAAAGTTATAACAGATGCATTAAACAATAACATTGCGAAAACTCTATTTGATAAAATCGCATTTTGATATTTTATTTTATGAAGAGAAATTAGTTCTTTCTTTACAACTGTCTAAACTTAATCGAAAATTTGTTCTATGTATCGAATGGTTGTATTAGTTCTTGTATTTGTACCTTTATAATTTTGTTCAGAATTATGTAAAGGTTTCTTAAAACTGTGACTTGGTTCATATTACTGTTTTTTTTTTCCAAAAAACTATTATAAATGTATATAGGAATGTCTTCCGAAACAAAATTGATGTTTTAGATAAATATACAGTAGGGGGTTTAAAAAAAATTAAATATTATAATAACATATTTGATATTTAGAATAATTAAGTATTCTAATCATATATAAGTTTTAAAATTTTGTGAGTGTATTTAAGACGATAAGATTTTTCATGTAGGATGTTTCAAATGTTTTTGTTCAACGTTCGTTGCCTGTAACTAAAATTGTCAAAGTAATAAGGATTTACCGTTTAGTTGTAGGTATTATTTTATTTAACAAAAACTCTTATCAATGATTAAACTATCGACCTCTGTTACCAATTTCGAGTGAAATATTTAGATTTAACCGGTTACCAAATATTAATGTAAATTAGTTTAAGTCAAGTCGGTCAAATGATACTGCTTTTAACTTAAGGTAAATGGGTCATGATTCGAGAGAATTTGTTAAGCAATTACTTATAAGAATAAATATGATTTTCGATTGACTATGTATCTTCAAGGAATTTGTCATAGCGACCTTCATGGGTCATGCTTCCGGATAGGATAATGTATGTCTTGCTATCAAGAGAAATAACAATGTATGACAGGTAAGAGCTTAGTCAACTGGATCTCAAACATTATGCATAGAAACGAGGCACACTATTTGTTTATCTATGCCTGAATGATTATCACTGGTGATTTTCTTGACCATGAGGACAATTACATGATGTATGGTAAAAGTAACAGACACTATACGCTCTTCATAGGGCAGGTAGAATTTCGGAGCTTATTTTCGAGTCTATCGGCTATAGGCAGGTGGTACACCTGTGAGGATATATTTCAAATTATAATTTGATATCACATGCCGTTTAATTTAGCCGTATAAATTACGCAGGTAGAATTTCGGAGCTTATTGTAGGAATAACCAACCATCTTACCATTTCCCGGTTTTATTTTAAATTCTTGTTTTATTTTCTGTCTATTCTTATATGAACATAAATACTGACAGGTATAACATAGGTAGATATTATTTCTCATAGGTAAGTAACACGTACCCATCGTTTTTGTTAACACTAATATAATACTTGTAGTCATTGTCCGAAATTCCATCTACCCTAAGAAAAACTAGCAATAAATAAATCGTACAGATACTTTTTAACAGAGTTAATCGAAGATCACATACGCTGTCATAAATGTGTAAATTTATCGTTCGTATAGATTAAATAAACTTGATAATTGTATGTAGTATAAGTTGAATCAAATTTTAAGAGAGATATATATATATATATATATATATATATTGTACATATATTATTATAAACGAGGACTTTTTTCTAAATTATTAGTATAATTATAAAGTGTATTCATGGAATTAGACATTCTGTATTTATCTCGTTCTAACATACTTAATTATGACATATTATATGTTTGCGCCTAAACGTGTACTTAATGACCTAATAATCGGGTACAACCCTACCGTGAATGACGGTGGCAAGATCTCTTCCGCGTCCTAAGGCATGGCTCATTGCCTTGGACCCCCCTCACCCGCGCCATGCGGGGATGACGAGTGTTAGATACGTCTTGCGCTGCCGTGTGTGTACCGCGCCGCGCCGCAACCATCTCTACTATTAAGAGATACAAAATATTATAAACTATTGGTGTCTGCAGTGCGATTGTGTAACTGGACCTGCGCAAGAGATTCTCTAAATATAGGAAGAAACCGGAGTTCAAGGTAAGTGGTTTTGCCCTATTATTAGAATCATCGAAGTGCACGAGGGATTCCGCTATATTTTTATTTCAAACTTAGTTCAACGTGACTTATAGAAAAAATACAGTCCACTAAACGCCCGCGCCCCCCCATTATACGTATATGTGATTCAAGGACCATTGGATATTTTAGAAATAAAATAAACTTAAAATTAGAGATGAAGCGGATAGTGGTTTGGCCGGATACCTGATATTCGGCAAGCTACGAGGCCGGATATCCGGCTACCGGATATTTGGCCCTTTACCGCGTTTCATGACGCGATCAGTTTGATTTAAATATTGGTGTAGTGAACAAGATCGAAAATATTCGGGCGCGTTCGAGTGTTATGGTATATAGTATATGTATGGTGAGTTCGGGACGACTCGGGGGCGTTCGAGTCTTGTCGCGCATATCAGTTTATGTTTCTTTCTCAGTTCGTTTGTTTATTCCATTGCTAGTTAATTTGAATCAGCACCCGCAGTTGTCAAGGTTTGCTAGAATTTATGTTTACGTACCTGGCAGTAGCGTTTACATCGATGGCTATTTTCAGAAGCTGGTCTGGTATACGAAGCCAAGCGGAGACGCCTGTTACCAACAAATGCATAAAATTTGGTATTTATTCACCACGATTTGCTACTTGTTAATTTTGAGTACTAAACTAATTAATAAAACAAACACATTTTTTTGACGTTCGATTATAAAAATAAACGGTGTCCATAACCTATTGTGGTATGATTTGCTTTGTGTAAAATAATGAGAAATTTTTGAATTTTACTATCTGGAGTCCGGCCACAACTGAATTACTATCCGGTATCCGGCCGGATACCAGATAGTTACCGGATATCCGTTTCATATATACTTAAAATACTAATCATGATTCTATTTAAAGGGTTGTAATATCAATTTAATTTATGTATCCCATTTGACTGATCATTTAGATATACTTTTTGTTTGTTGTTACGTGTTGTGGTCACAGTTTTATCAGATCACTTACTCCTAAGACTTATATTGGAAATGAAACCGATATATTTGATTGAACTTGATTGGTGATTTGATAAAACCTATAATTTAATCGGTAATATGAATAGAAAGTAAGATATTTTGTATTATGTGTGAAACATTACTAACTTCCACTTGTGTTATTTATTATAAAAAAACATGTATCAAATGTATCTGTATAGGGTATCCAAATCAAACCCAATTTATTGAGGGTAGTGGGTTCTAATTTAACAGTAAGCTTTTTAGGGATCGCTTAAGGAACAGCGTTCAAAAGAAAGCACATAATTTTCTAAGATTCTATCGCCATGAAATAAAATAAGACAGATCTCGTATGGTCTGACGACTATATTTTCTTGTAATAATATCGATTATAATTGATGTAAGTAACATAATGCATTATTATTAAAACTGCCTTAAGTAACTATATGAAGGGAAATAAATAAAATAACATTTTCCAAATAAAGTTGAATGTTACAACATTTGTACTTGAGATTAAAATTATTGTTTTAAAGCAATATTGCATAAAAATTATATATGAATCGTAACATCTTTAAAAATACAAAATTATTTTACACGCAATAAAAATTTATTTATTTCCATAGCTTAAAACTATTTTTACAGGTTTCCCCAATGCAATAGTGAAGCCAAACTTAGACTAAAATAATGTTTAATTTTGTAACATATGGTAACTAATGCTATCCTGGTAAATTCACTCAGAGCACAGCAGAATAGGTCTGTTTCCATAGATATGAGGTTGAGAATGCAAAGCGTGCGCGTCAACGGTGCCTCCATCAGTAAATTGGTGCGCGCACACGGTATCGACAGCAGTTGCGGCCGGCGACGCGACGCCTCCATACGTATCTGTCCGGAACATACATACCCAATTTCTCCAATATATTCGCATTTTCTATCTTTCCTCTAAATATTTTAAAGATATACAAGGTGAGTGTGAGATCCCTTCTTATCTTCAGTTCATTATAACCGACCATACCCAAAATAAATAAAGTCGGATACTTCAACGGATAGAATGGATATACACCATACTGTCTCATATATAAATACCTAATAAATTTGTTTTGCACCCGTTCCAACATGAGACTATACTTAGTTTCATGTGGGGCCCAAATGATTGCGTTACATTCTAACTGACTCCTAACTAAAGCATTATATAAGGCGATAATCGCTTTAAATTTGTGAAGCCACGAACCGTGCAAAGTATGAAACCTAAATTCCTATATGCTTTTTTACACCTATTAATGACGTGATCACGAAACGTTAGCTCTGTGTAACTCCTAAATCCCTGACTTCTGTAACCCTAACCATCGGCATCCCTTCAATCCTATAGTTATAAAGAATTGGAGAACGTGCGCGAGAGAAAGTGATTGTCACACATTTTGATATGTTGAACTGTAAAAAGTTCTCCTTACTCCAAGACACAACTCTGTCTATGTCCATCTTAAATCTCTCACAGTCACCTACATTATTTACAGTGAGAGACAGCTTAAGATCATCAGCAAACAATAGACACTTTGAATCTCTGACAACCGTCGGTAGATCGTTTATCAAATTCCAGAGGTCCCAGATTACTGCCCTGACTTACACCAGACCAAGAAAAATATGGTTCCGATCGGTGTCCCGCGTATTCTACATATTGTTGCCTATCTCTCATGTAGCTTATAAAAAAATTAAGTAAATGTGGGGTAAACCCAAATCCCGCAAATTTTTTAAGCAACACATCGTTATCGCTACATATCGCGTTATAAGCTACATCAGCTTGCCCACCACTGTCAACTATCGGCACTAAATTTGTCATGTGACTAAAGGAGATTACTGGTGGTACTTCTTGCTGGTCTAAACCCGTGCTGAGCATCTGAGAGTTGCGCGCTCACTTGTGAAAATATGCTCCTGTGTATAGCTGGCTCTAATACTTTAGCAGCAGTTGACAATACTGCAATCGGTCTATAGCCATCCACTTTCGCTGCATCACTTCCTTTCGGCACTGGAACGACTGACGTTATTTTCCACCTTTCAGGAAATACCGCTACCTTTAAACATTGATTATAAATATAAAGAAGCGGTACAGCCAGCACTGTTCGACAACCCCTAAAAAAAAATTAAAATAAAAAAAATTAAAAATAAAATTCCCTAAAATGAATAAATATAACGGTATATGTAATGAGCTAAACAAAGAACGGCTATGTGGTTAACTTATATGCGGTGGAAGTGGGAGCGAGAAGTATTTCACCGAAATCTCTCTATAACTTGCTAAAACTCGGCCTGTCGAGAACTGCAGTGAGTTCTCTTTTAGTACGGGTATCTAAATCAGCATTAACAGGCTCTTACCAAATGTGCCTTGGTAGGAATGGTATCACGGGCAGTCAAGGTGAGCGCTGATGAGCATCATAAGGGGAGCCCTTAAACCTATACCTGGGTCGCAAGTCCCGGGGGCTGCTCGTGTTCCCTTTGTCTGCCACACGATGGGCCCGGCACCCGCACGGTGAATCCATGGAATGCTAAGATGTTGGTCTCTCTTATTGATTACTTTTTCATAAAATTAAATATAGTTCCATTTACCTACTTCGTTTCATTTTTGCTTCTTTATTTTATTACAACCAATTTATTACATAAAATCTTAAGTGAATCCCCTTTTATTATTCTGTGTTGTTTATACTACACCCTACACGACTCGAAAAAAAGGAATATAATAAACTTGTCTCAATATCATTGAGTGTAATCATTAGAGTTCGTGGTTGTGGTAAAATGAGATGCGTAAACCCGACCAATAGATGGCGTTTCATTATATTTATATATACTGTACAACAATTTGGTACATGCCATTAGTGAACACGAAAAAGGTCTGTTATCTCTCTCTCGTTCTAACACAAGCGTATACTATTCTCTTTCTCGTTCAAAGCGCCGATCTATATACATAAGTCTATGGTTTTTTCCCTACATAAGCATTAAAATATGTATTATTTTCATAAAAGTATTATCATCTTTTAATTACATGTACTGTAGTACTATATAATCTTTGATAAATAAATACCCCGTATTTTGTCTATAAAAATCGTATTTAAATCATTAACAAGTAGTTATATATTTTCTTAATCGATATTAGAACGATAAGGACATAAAAGTATATTCGTTAATTGAATACATTTTAGAATAAAGTAAGTAATGATTAAGTAAAGTATTCTATAAAACTTCACAATCGTGTTGAAGACACAGTCATGTATTGATTCCTTGTTTGTCCAAAAAATATTAAGTAATACAAACGATGTAAATAGTTATTAGTTGTAATGTTGTTTTCCTAACATAATGATTAAAATAAATTTGCTCGATGTTCCAAGATGTGTATTTTATTTGGCTTTTATGATCTCGTAGGGCATGTCATTTTTATAATAAAACAATATTTTGTGATTGGAAGAATATGTTTTAAGAAATATCTACGAGACTAATAATGCGATCACAATGGATAGAGTATGTCTGTAAGTTTTTGTCGTTTGTTTTGCCTGTGACGTAATTGAGCTAGTGTAGCATATATACACGCTATGATGGCCGCTTTGACGTTTGTTCGCTCATGAAGTTTCACGTAGTATTGTATTCTTTGTTTCGTATAAAATGATTTATATTTCTTACATTGCCTGGCATTCTATCGAATACCAAATAGAAACTGGCAAAGTATGGAAATACATCTCCAATTCGTTTGTCATTTATTGGATTTTTATTTTAAATTCATAAACTTATGTAATTTTTGCGGCATTTTATGTGATTTAGTTTGGGTATTGTGCAGAAGTGAAGTGAATTATAAATAAGTAATAACTGGGTGTATGCATT
Organism: Saturnia japonica; assembly: GCA_033032175.1. NCBI lineage: Eukaryota > Metazoa > Arthropoda > Insecta > Lepidoptera > Saturniidae > Saturnia > Saturnia japonica. The sequence goes on along the minus strand of CM065304.1, from coordinate 2,900,497 downwards.
TTGGGATGTCACAAAAACAACCTGGAAAGTTTTAACAAGGGGCCGCCATCTTGTTAGACCTGTTTGAACCAGAGACAACCAGTGGCGTAGCGACACCCGAGCCCGACTATAACCATCAGTTGTAGTTCTATCTACCTATAAAAAATCGTAAATCTATGGCAGAGAGCATAACCGCCACTAATAAAATTATCTAGGTAACTATGATATCGTACCACGAGCATAATACATTGATATTAAGAAAAAAAAAACAATGTGCACACTGTCAATCGATCTGGGATTCCCCCAAAATTTAATACCCCGTTCGCGCATAACCAACGCTAGTTAGGGGATTCCCTCGATATAGAGCTCGTCACTTGTATTGTGGATTGGGCCATTTCTTTTGTTTCCGACCGCATTCATTTTAATATTCTCTTACGTGAACGTGTGAACGTCTAGTGCAAAGTGTTTGTTAATTATTAGATATTATAAACAACATTTTTTGTATAAAAACTGATTTAAAATAGTCGATTCTTGAAGAAAATAAACAAGGTGTTTAGGCTAGAATTGTGCAAAGCGGCATCCTGTCCTTGAACGTGAATATTCTTGCCTTACTCTCCGTCCCCCTCCACCCACCACCCTGTGGTATGTACGACACTTCACTTCGTTGTGGGCATTGCGCGAGGCAACGAACGTCCGACCGACATCCGACATAAGTCATTCATTTATATTAATTAAAATACATTGATAATTACTTAAAGTGTTTAGAGAACTTGGTGTTGTGTACCAGTGGAGGAAGAGCGAGACAACAGGGAGCGCAGCCCAGGGTGAGTCCCATTTTTTCCGTCCTTTTCCAATGCTGCTTTGCACATGGTAGGTAGGTAAGTAAAAAATAATAATTTGAACAATAAAAAAAAGAACTAGCGTCTTCACAAGGTAAGTGAAGTAGTTTTGTTATTACAGGTAATACTTACATTTTTAATTAATTTAGTATATAATATCAGTATCTTAGATTATTTTGAAAAACCCTTCAATTATTTTATTCTCTTTTAATTACTGTGTATTTTAAAACTATATTATTGAGCAATCCTAAATGATAAATAGGTACCTACAGAAGGTATTTTAGACGGATTGTAGTAATATTTTTTTGTTTAGCCTGGGTAAGTATTACTATCTACTAAAGGTATTTATTTATTAAAATAGGTTTTAAAGGCTTTGCTGACGTAAAAAGATTTTATTTATATTTGTACACGTTTTACGGTATTACTTTAGGTAATAATGTTTAATTGTAAATAATGTACTTATTTATTATTTACTTACTTATTATTTTCCGATCTAATAGCAATGGGATTTGTTTACAAAAACGGAATATATCAAGTTTAGATTTTTGATTGAAAGTAATCATATTCATATCATACAACTTCGTGTACGTTGATTTGGCTCCGAGATGAAAAGCTCGAGCACTCGTGGCACGGATATCACAATCAACTGTGGAGTATTTAACTAGTATTTTTCTAATAATACTTAAATACATATTTACACCCAGACGCAGGATTGTTAATTTATATAAAAATATATTTCACAAAGCTAGTTACGTAACGTGTAGGTGTTTATTTACTGTTATAATTAGTTTATAAAATCAACGTATCACGTACTAACTAAAAATATTTTGTAGAATACCCAGAACGAAATATGCGTCGGGGAATTCATACTTCCAAAAGAGAAAGCGGGGTTCAACAGAGTAAAGCCAAAAAGGCTAAAATGGGTGAAATTCAGAGCATGTCAGGTTTTCTTTTCAAATATGTCACAAAAGCAGATAGCGGCCAAAGTTCAAGTAAAGTACCCGAGTCTCCTGCTGACGAAAGTTATGATTCACATCTTGGAGACTCACATTCAGATAGCAACATCGACAATACAGAATCAATGAAGGTAACCCAGAACCTTGACGGAATCAAAATAAATAATGAAAATGACGCCGTTAATGCTACTTTCGGAGATAGCATTAGCTTCGAAGAATCAGTTCAACCCTTGAGAGATGTTTCACCTTTGAGTTTACCGGTACCTGATAATGTTTGCATTGACATAATAAAAAAGGGCAGTGAACATTTCCAGAACAAAGAAGGACCGTTTCCTACTGTATATCGTCATGGTTCAAAGATTAAAGGTGATTCTCGTCATCTTTTACAAGAATGGTTATATAAACAGATGCCTAGTGGTGAAAAAATTCAACGATCATGGATGGTATTTTCTCCTATATCAAATAACCTGTACTGTTTTTGCTGTCAGTAACATACAAACATCATTTACAACTGGATTTCAGAAGTGATGGAAACTAAATCCTAAAGTATTGGACCATGAAACTTCATGTGAACATTTAGAAAATTTCGAAAAGTGGAAAACTTTGGAAATGAGATTAAAATCTCACACCACAATAGATGATGCAACCTTGCAATTAATGAATACGGAAAAAGAGAAGTGGAAAAATCTTTTATTTAGGTTATTAGATATAACATTGTTTTTGGCTAAACAAAACCTAGCATTTCGTGGACATGATGAAACCCAAGGGTCGTCTAATAAAGGTAATTTATTAGAACTAGTTAAACTGCTGTGAAAGTATGATGCAGTACTCAAAGAACATATACTATATTTGGAGCAGGAAAAATCACCTAAAGTAACATATTTATCGCCAGAAATACAAAATTAGTTCATAAATGTTTTAGCGAATCATGTAAAATGTCAGCTTGTCAACGAAATTAAATCGGCCAAATATTTCGGAATCATGTTTGATAGCACACCTGACGTTTCACATGTCGATCAAATGTCTGAAGTGATTCGTTATGTAAAAATTAATAATAGAAAAGTAGAAGTCAAAGAAGTATTCTTAGGATTCTTTCCTTTACATGGAAAAAAGCAGCTGATTTAAGCGCTGAAATACTAAAGAAGCTTGAAAACGATGGCTTAGATATTATGATGTGTCGTTCTCAAGGTTATGATAATGCTGCAGTTATGAGTGGTATACACGGAGGAGTGCAAGCTATTATAAAAGAAGAAAACAATAAAGCAATTTTTATTGGTTGTATAGATCATTCATTTCATTTATGCGGTCAACATTCGTTCGCACAAAATGTGACTTGTGTTACATTTTTCGGAGCAGTGGAGACAATATTTAACTTTTTTTCAACTTCCACAAGCCGTTGGGAAGTGCTCCTCAATCACAGCAAAGCATCTGTTAAAAGACTTTCGACAACGCGCTGGAGTGCTCATTATGGTGCAGTAAAAGTATTGGATGAAAATTTTGATGGGATAATATCTGCAATTAAGGAACTATGTGACCAAGACGTAAATTTAGAAACTAGAGGTGCTGCACAAAATCTTATGCCTGCTGTGTGCAATTTCTCATTTCTTTGTTATCTTTTCTTTTGGAATGATGTGCAAAGGGAAGTGAACAATGCTCAGATTGCATTACAAAGTAAAGGTTTATGTGTTGATGACATAATCATAAAACTAAAAGCACTTCGTCTATTCATTGGAGAGAAACGGTTGCATCTAGCAGAAGAGGCAATAGATCGCAAGAAACGCATGCCCGGAGAGTTAGCATCGTCCACCGATGCTGGAATTGCACTTAGAGCGGAACTTCAAAAGGACATGTTAGAATGTCTTGACAGATTCAATATTGAAATCGAAACAAGAGTAAAGTCCATTAAAGACGTAGCTTCATTGTTTGAGGTTGTGCAGTCAAAGACCTTGCTTTCGGCAAACACTGAACAGTTAAAATTTGCTATATCAAAATTTACTAACCTTTACGATGAAGTATCAGAAACAGAACTCCTTTTAAAAATACCAAGATTAAGAAGACATTTAAAAGCGGTTAATATTACTGTCTCTAATTGGGTGACACTGGACTTTTTGAAATTTATTGTGGAATGGGATTTTACAGAATCTCTTCCGAATCTAACGGTCGCACTAAAGTTATTTATAACAATATGTGCATCAGTTGCTTCATGTGAGAGAAGTTTCAGAAAATTAAAATTAATTAAAAATTACTTGCGGTCTACAATGACTGACTGGAACCAGATTAAACAATCTTGGTATTTAAACGATAGAACATGAAGCAACACAAAATATAAATTTTGAAGACGTGATTTCGGAGTTCGCTAGTGTCAAAGCTAGAAGGAAGAAATTTTAATTTTTAACAAAGTAATTTGTTTCATATAATATTCAAATATTTGTAATAGGTACTCGTATTTTAATAAAACGTAAATGATTATAACTTTTTTTATTTTAACAGTTTCGATTGAGTTTTGGGATGACACCTATAAAATCCGCCCGGGTGCCACCTATGCTAGCTACGCCACTGATCAGTACCCCTAGCCGGAACATATAACAATTACGTCAGGTATTCGTATAGAGTTAACTACACTCGATACTATTACTATAGTTCTCGGCAGTCGCCACTGTCGGCAGCATGAACACTAATAAACTTACTCACGTCTATACTATAGTTAGATTATATAAACAAAGTCTATGACGAATGTAAACGAATGATTCGTTTTGAAATAGCCATAATGGTATTTGATCAATCATTTTTGGTACTTAAAATGTTAAATTGTAATGTCACACCATTATATCATACGTATTAATAAATAATCATTGACCAAAAATGTAATTCTTACAGTGTATTTGACCCAAATTAAAACATGCCCCAAGCTTTTTGATTTCCGAACGCATCCATATTATTTTTGTTTCAAGTTGCATGAGATTTCGCGCCGCGTCGTTTTAGTGTTTATTTTCGTAGAATTATTAAAAATAAATATCTACTTTTAAAAGTGTCTCTGAGAACTAATAACGATCTATTTTTAGTTATGGTGGAATTTATGGAAAAGTAAGCAGCTTCTCAATAAATAACAATACTAAAGTTTGATTTACCTTTTCTCTATTTGAATTTGTTCTTTACTGAGGAGTATGTTTCTTTTTTAAAGATATGGAGATTTGTCTTAGCCGCATGGTCGTCAATGGTGTATTTAAAAATGGAAGGAGTTAAATGAAATGCTTCGTTCGTACGATGAGAACCGCGCTGCATTCGGTATTGATTTGGCCCGTAGCTCTCCGACTGTGTGATTCACGGTGACTTCCTCAGAGTCTTCTTGTAGCCCTAAAGGTTCAGCGGGCCACTCGTTTTCCGTGAGGCTTAGGAAGCACGGTCCTTTGAAAGACCGTTCCTCAGTGGTAATTGTGGTGTTTGATGCTCGTGTAGCATCGTCGGCTACGTTACTTTTCGTCGGTAGCCATCTCCATTGTTCTGGTGCGAGGTAAGCGTAGGTTCGCGACATGCTCTAACTGTTGCAGCCATTCGTCGAATGAACTGGCGTCCTCTTCGGGTATTTCATCGTACCAGCCGATTTGTAGGCGCCACAGATTCTGTAAAACTATTTTCGCGCGTATGTTATAGTGGCTGAGCATGCCGAGCGGACGTAGATTGACATAACTGCGCTCAGGTCCTTTAGTTTTGTAGGCGCACGTTTGCTTGTGCGTACGTCAGCGGGTACCCGATGCATGGACGTGTTGTTCATCCGTTGCTGCATTCCAGTATAGCCCCAGGATCATTTCTTTTTCGTGACCGCCAAGCTATGCAGGCGATCGTGCGCGAAGCTCATCCGGTATCCCACTGAGTATGTTCGCTTTGTTGCTACTCCATCCGCGTAACGTAAAGCCGGCATCTGCATGGAGTTCCTGTATCCTTTATAGTGCAAATAGCCGTTTCTTCGACGTCGTAGCTGTCTGGTCGTCCATGAAGTGACTTTCTGTAATTGCCTTGAACGCGGTTGGGTGTGTTCGTGCGTTTTCCTGAACGTTCCGGTCGCGTACGCTATGCGCTATAAATGGTGAGTCCGCTGCACCGAATATTAACGACTTCATTTAATATTTCGCGTAGCGATCTTAGCAGGTCCGGTCCCTCTAATAATTCGTAGTTCAAGCTTGTAGTACAGCTGCGTGCCGCTGCCGCGTAACTTGCCGGGTTTGTTTGGGCGATAGATATTAAGTAGTGAAATAAAACGGAAAACTCATTTAAACAATACCCTTGAATAGATACACAATACAGGGTTTTTTTAGGGCCTTTTGAATATTGCGTTTAGGGTTATTGAGGGCTATTTCATCTTAATCTTATGGGTTTTTTTTAAAGAGTTGATAACATTGCATGAAGAAAAGTTAACAGTGTTGCCAAGTTGGCCAATTTGTGGCTATATCTGGCTACATTTGACATTGGTTTAGCCAAAAAAATCAAATATTGGTGGCGAAACATTTTAGCCACGAATTAAGCAACTCTTATATTAATACACAATATTTTATATTTCCATATCGACTGCATGCGACAAATACCTCCTACCTTACATTTTTACTCAAAATTTGATTTTAATGCCATCTGTTGTGAAATGCAGGCATCTTTCCTATGACAAAAACTCTTAAGTATCCAAAACCACGAAGTAATAAAAAATCGCTTATAGAAATTACACCTAACTATCTGCAAATAAACTTGGTAGAAATTTCTCGTATCTTACACTTTGATAGTAAAGTTTGCATAGAGTGCCTGTCGGCACCTGTTTCTTGTTTCAGCGATCAATTCAGCGAGAATAGAAAGATCGGCGGTGTTACATGAGTTTTTCGACTCCTTGACGAAAATGCCATAGCATTATAACATACAAAATACAAATAAAAATTTCCTAGCGCCAGTATATCATTCGGCCACAAATCTTTACAACATCTATAAAAGCTTCTGTGAAACTCGTGATGCGGTTCTGTTGCTGCTCATGGAATATGCATGAGAATTTTTAATGACATGTTATAGAGAAAATTTTGGCCATACACCGGTTAAAAAAGGACATTTTCGACACGTGCGTAGGTCTCAAGACAGGTAATGTTACTGAATCAGATTATCAGGCTCATATTATTCGAAAAGATAATGCAAGAGCTGAAAAAGATATAGATAAGCACTCTTGCTTGCTAGGGAAAGTGTATAGTGCTCACTGCAGATCTTCAAGCTGTTAAATTTCGTCCTTTTGTTACAGCAAGTGCTGTATATTATAAAATGAAGTTAGTGTTACATCATTATACAGTTTATGATATTTCTACGCATCATGTTGTGTTACTGATTCACTAAAGTCGACGCAGATCTTACAGCTTCAACTTATGCTACATTCTTCTCCGACTACCTCGTAAAATATTGCATACAAAAACATCTCCCGATAATTGTATACAGCGACGGATTTTCTGGACAGAATCGAAATAAAGTTTTAAGTAAAGCGCTTCTCAATTTGTCCATGCAACATAATGTTACTTGTATCCAAAAATATTTGGAAGTCGGCCACACTCAAATGGAGGGTGATTCTGTCCATAGCGCGATAGAGAAGTTGAGAAATTGGTTGATCCATTTGCCCAGTAACTGGTAAATACTTAAATAATTACTGCCCATCTGTAACTTTATAGATGAGACAAAAACCTTTTCCGTATGAGGCTACAATGATAGAACATAATTTTATCAAAGACTACGGAGACACGTATACTTGGCGTTATAATTCAATCAGGCCTGGGAGAAAACCGGGAGATCCAAAGGTGGCGGATATAAGAGCACTGATGTATGTTCCAGAGGGTCAGATACTTTATAAAACCAACCACTCTGATGATTGGCAATGTTTGCCTCAGCGAATCACCAAAATTCCCATTGCAACACAATACAAATAACATCATCATAATAAGCTTTCCATTACAGATACAAATTTTAAACTCTTGCAAGAATTGAAGAGTGTCCTTCCGGCAGACTGTCATGCATTTTATAAAGGTTTACCACAAAATTAAAATAAATAAACTGAAGGCTGGATTATTCATTGTGAGACTGACTACTCTTAATTATTACAAAAAGATTTATTTTTACTGACTATTACGCTTTAATTACTTACCTGAATTTGATTCCTATTATTACTGTTTAATTACATATTATTTAATTACTTTGAATAGAATTTTAATAAGTTGTTATTAAATGATTAATTAATATAACTTGTTATTATTTAGAATTTAGAACTTTAGTGACAACAAATTATATCTGCCATATCTGCAAAAAAAATCCATATCAATAACTCTTATCTAACATAAACGACTCCTAGACTGAACTAAAAATATTATATATTTATTAATCGATAATATACACAAAATTAATAAACTTGGATTTTCAGTATCTCAATATGCCATAAAATAAAAAAAGATGTTTTTTTGTTCCCCTTTAAAAACTACCTGAAGTCAGATACGAAGTATTGGACGCATGTGGTCGATATCATAGCACTTGTTTTGACACATCTACAATGCCATTGGAGAATGAGTATTCCATGATTTGCCTCTGACGGCTCTATTCCTATAACTGAAATACTGGGTGGGAAAAGATTATTAAAATTTAGCATCCTGAGAGCAGTAAAGAAAAGTAGGTATAGAAATAGGATATGTTTACATGCACTTAATTTTTTACTAAGAAAAAGAGATTAATTAAAGCCTTCTTTCCTTGTTTTTAAAAAAATCAGAACTACCAACTTCTAATGAGTGTAATGTTGAATCAACGTATAATCAATAAATAAAACGTTTTTAAGTTATAAAACTTGTTTGTTTTCAATTTAAATTTTTGGCCACTTTTAGCCACTTTTTAGGGTATTTAAACATAGCAACTTCTCAAAGTGGTTGGCCACTTCTTGTTTCCTTGCCTTAGGGATGAGAATTAAAAAAAAAATTAAATGATTATTTTCGATAATTATATAATCGATTAAAAAAAAATGATTTTTGGGTAAAAAATTATCGTTTTAATTTAATAATTGTTTTTTTTTTTTTATATTTTCTAGAAAAATTTAATTAAATACCTGAAATATTCATAATCATAACTTTTTTAATGAAATAATTAATTTTGTAGAAATTTTACAATTTGAAAATTTATTGAAATACTGTACTTATGTAGTATGGAGGGTAGAGGTAAGGAGAACCATCTAGTATGGGGGATCAGTTGAAAAAGTGTCCACCTGTAAACAGCAAATTATGGTTCGAAGACTCGTCAAAATAGCGCTAGTGTCGGAAAAGGAAATGATATGAATTTAGCAGTTAAAAACAAAGTGAAGTGTGCTGGGTTGAAAAATTTAATATTTTTCGTGACTTTCGTAGTTAGGAGATATGCAGTATTTAAAACCTGAACTATTTACGTAGTCAAATGTAATTTAGTGAATATAACCTGTAAAGCTGTTGAAATAACACAGATAGTGATTCGATTGTTAAAAACTTTTGTTGTTTGTCTGTCATTTTTTCGACCAACAGTATGCATAATAAATTTTTATTAATTATTGAACAATAGCGAAGTTAACGGATACATAAAAGTTTTTGATTTTTATATGGCGCTGTTTTTAAATACTTTCCACTTGCTATTGTGGCGCCATCTTAATTTTCTGCCTTTCAGTGGACTTTTTTTAATATACTGAGATGGTTCTCCTTACCTCTACCCTACATGATATTGTAGTTACAATTGTGACAAGACAAACAAGACTATACCTAATCAAAGGTACGACGCGACAAGAGAAGTGACGCCACACTTCGGACCATTTAAAAACTAAAAACTGTTCTGTTCAGAAACAAATTGTTCATTTTATGTTTAATATAATTTTATCTCAACAAATTTAAATAAGACAAAAATTGTTGTTAATAACGGAGAATACCCACTGTTGTACCAAATTTTGTTGTTTAATAAGGTTGAATAAAAATTAAACAATGTTTTTTTTTTTTTTCATATTATTTTAAGACCGTTTGTCCTCGGAATTTGGTTTTCAAAGAAAGAATATTCTTTAAGATTTATCTATAGTCTATCCTTTAATATTGATTTTGAATTAATATTGATTTTTGTTAAGTAAGTCGGAACACGAAGCTCTCCCTGTTAATGCATGATACTATGCGGAGAGGTATGAAGGGTGTGGGACGAGGACCGGCCGACAGCGACGGCGTGCGGGAGTGCGCCGTTGACTTAACAACAGATCACCACTAAGCAAGCACACGAATTATGTTTATATTATATATCTTATTATATTAGTTCTAACGAAGAAAATTAAATACCATCAAAAAGAAAGGAATTATCATTTACATAAGCTTGGTGAATACCCGACGTGATTGAGAGAAATATAAATTACCATAATCAAGAAAAGTGAAGGTGCCACGCGGTGAATTTTGCGAAGCTATATTGGTAAGAGTCAGCAAGGCGCAGGAGACAGCGCTTAAGCGGAGCGGGTAAATCGGCCAGTATATACGTGCCGCACGGAAGTCTGGCATCGACGCATCGTGTTGTATAATGGACATCTGACATTTAACCGCTCCGTGCTTTATTATGGGATATCAGCCTTAATCAGCAACTCATCGAAAGTCGGTACATATTTATTTTATTGCTTGGTATTTATTCACATTTGGAATAATAGTTTGTTAATTTAGTTAGACTACTGTTAATAGTACAATATTATTTGCACCTACAAAATGACGACGTTAAAAGATCTAGTTAAATTGTGGGCATCTAAACGTAATCGCATAACTTTATTTGAAAAATTCTTGTCATCAATAATAAGCATACCGCCTGAAAAGTTAAAAACGCGTCAAATCAATGAGCTATATATTCGTGTAGATAAATTAAAAGAAATTTCTTGTTCATTTGAAGAAACCCAAATGAAAATTGAACTACTGGACGAATGTGATGAAAGTGAACAGTTTTTAAAAAGGGAAAGTACTGAAAATAGATTATTTAGTTTATCTGCTCGGGCACAAGATGTTCTTGATTCTTGGAAAAATTGTAAAAAAGAAGAAAGTTCTAACAGCAACCATACAAATTTAAGTAATGTAAAATTACCTCCTTTAAAAATTCCGCCCTTTGACGGCAATTATAATAAATGGTTAGAGTTTCGTTATACGTTTTTATCTTTAATCCATAATGGGGATGGCATAGATGATATAAACAAATTTTATTATTTGAAATCTAACCTTGAAGGCACAGCAAGCCAGGTTATCAGATCTGTAACGGGTTCGGCGAAAAACTATGAAACTGCTTGGTCTTTACTATGTGAAAGGTACAATAACAAACGTTTACTTATCAATGAACACCTGAAATGTTCATTTTCAATTGAACAAATGAATAAGGAGTCAGATAAAGGCATTCGTAACTTGATTGATATTTTACTAAAGAATTTAAGTGCATTAAAATGTTTAGGTCTTAAAACTGAAGAGTGGGATGCTCTTATTATCTATATGGTGTCAGCAAAGTTGGACACTGTGACCTTGGGAAAGTGGGAAGAGTTTCGGAGCAATGAAGATTCACCTTCTTTAGAAGAATTTTATTCATTTTTGCGTCTTAGAGCAAATATATTAGAAACTGTATACACTAGTAAATTTTCTTTAAACTCAAACAATAATAGTAAAAATGAAAAACGACATAGTTTAAGCAAATCAAAGTCTTTTATTGCTGCCACCGGAAACACCACTAATAACAATAATAATAATTGTACTTTTTGTACAAAGAATCACAAGTTACATGAATGTTTCAATTTTAAATCGTTATCTATAAACGAACGTAACTCAAAGGTTTACCAATGGAAACTTTGTAGTAACTGTTTACGTGGAGGTCATCAGTCCTTTCAATGTAGTTTAAGTGGTTATAGAATCTGTAATAAAAAACACAACACATTATTACACAAACAAAATAATCAACAATATTCATTACAACAACAAAATAATCAACAACAACTTCAACAACGAATACAACATCAACAACAAATACAAAATCAACAACAAAATACTTCTACTTCTACTACATTATTAACGACAAATCCTACTTATATTGATAACTACAACGAAATTACTTCAAAGGAAGATTCTACATCATTCATATCAATGTCTGCTGTCTCTATGAATCAGGCCCTTCTTTCGACAGCTTTGGTTAAAGTGACAAACAATAGCGAACAATACTTTTTAAGAGCGTTACTGGACAGCGGTAGCCAGTCGTCTTTTATAAGTAAATCAGCCCAAGAACGAATTGGGTGTTCCAAACTAAAAAATATTAATCAATGTGTTTCTGGTTTAAATAACAACACAATTAATATCACTGAACATTGTAATTTAGAAATAAAATCAATAACAAATTTGTTTAGTATACCAGTCAAATGTTACATCCTACCGATTATAACAGATAGTTTGCCTCACAAGACTATCCCTATTCATAAACTAAATATTCCGAACAACATGGAACTAGCTGATCCTAAGTTTTATCAGTCAGGCAAGATAGATTTGCTTTAAGTGCCGATATATTTTAGGACTTGATTGGTACGCGTAGATTAAAATTAGGACTAAACAAACCTATACTACTAGAAACAAAATTAGGTTGGATGTTGGATAGTATCTGGGCCGGAAGGGGCACATGCATACAAATTCTAAACGAATAAAATGTCATATCAGTCAAGATATAAATCAACAATTAACTAAATTATGGGAATTAGATGATTTGTACCCTACTAAATTTGAATCTAAAGACAATGAATATTGCGAGCAACTATTTACTAAAACTACTTATCGTGATAAAAATGGTAGATTCATTGTAGAGATTCCACTTCGCGAGTCACCGGAATCATTAGGTGATTCATATAATGTTGCAGAAAAAAGATTGATTCAACTCGAGAGGAAATTAAGAAACAATCCTATTCTAACATACGAATATTATAAATTCTTAAACGAATATAAATCTTTAGGACATATGAGTGAGGTTCCTAAGCCCTCATTCGGCTACTATTTACCACATCATGCTGTAATAAAAGAGCAGAACGAAACAACCAAATTAAGAGTTGTATTTGATGCTTCAGCAAAAACTACTTCCGCAAAATCTTTTAATGATATACAATATATAGGCCCAGTCGTACAAGATGATCTTCTATCAATTTTACTTGGATTTCGACAACATCAATACGTTATTTCAGCAGACGTTGAGAAAATGTACCGCCAAATACTAATAAAACCGCAACAACGTAATTTGCAAATGATTTTGTGGCGTGATCACGAGGCGTCACTTATCAAAACATTCTAATTAAATACAGTTACATACGGTACAGAATCTGCTCCTTTTCTTAGCACTTGATGCTTACTGCAATTATCTAAGGATTGTTCAGATCCTAAAATATCGAAACTGATTAAAGAAGATATTTACGTTGATGATTTTTTATCTGGAGCACAAACAAAGGGCAAATTAAAACATGTAGTAACTTCGGTAACCAATATACTAAAGTCTGCATGTTTTCCTTTACGAAAGTTTCGCACCAATGCACCATCAATTTTTGAAAAGAATGTGACAACATAATTTTTTTCATTGATCTATGTTTACCTTCAAGTGCATTAGGTTTAAAATGGAATCCATGTCTAGATGTTTTTGAATTTCTCGTTCATATTGAAGCTCCAGAATTAGTTACAAAAAGATCAATCCTATTAAGCTCAGCAAAATTGTTTGATCCTTAAGGATTGCTAGGTTTGTGCACTATTACTCCTAAAATTATTCTTCAAAAACTGTGGCTTACTAAATTAGATTGGGATGACCCTGTTCAACCAGAGTTAGAAAAAATGTGGAATAATCTTGTGTTGAGTATAAAGACGTTTGCTACCGTTCAAATTCCTAGGTGTGTAATAATAGATAAACCTGTTACTATAGAGCTTCATACATTTTCAGATGCATCTCAGGCTGCATACGCTGCCTGTGTTTATATGAGATCAGTTGATATGTCTGGAAACATCTTGGTCAGACTTCTCTGTGCAAAAAAAAAGAAGCTCCTTTGAAATCTGTCACTATTCCGCGATTAGAGCTTTGTGCTGCTCAACTAGCAGCTCGTTTATGTGACAAGGTTAGAAATGCTCTTCGATGTAATATTGCAGAACTAGTTTATTGGACAGATTCCACAGTTGTTTTATGCTGGGTGGCATCTCAACCTTGTGAGCTCCAAACTTTTGTAGCTAATCGCGTAAGTGAAATTCAAGATCGCACTTCAATTAGTGCTTGGAGGCATGTGGCAGGTCATGAAAATCCTGCTGACATGGCTTCAAGAGGCTTAGATCCTAAAAACATTAAACGGGCCACACTATGGTGGAACGGCCCTACTTTTCTTAAGATGAACCCAGAAAATTGGCCACAAACCTTCACTCCTATTACCGATGTACCTGAAAGAAAACCTTATCCTAAAAGTAAATCTACTACTACTACTACTAATAGATCTACAACATGCACTACATCTACTGTCTATACAAATCATACAACTAATACTACAGAAAATTCTACACAATCAAACAAATTAATAAATTTCGATAAATATTCAAAATTACTTGCCTTACAAAGAGTGTTAGCTTATGTTATACGTTTCACCTTTAACCTCCAAAATACAAATGCGAAGATGATAGGTCCTCTAACCTGTGAAGAATTAGAAATATCATTAAACAAATTAATTAATCTACATCAAATGGAAGGTTTTTATAATGAAATTTCGATTTTATCTAAACACAAAAACTTACCAAATAAATCTAGCTTATTATCGCTTAGTCAATTTGTTGATCAATTTGGCATACTTCGTGTCGGTGGTCGCATCCAAAATGCTCTTGAAATATATACAAAAAAACATCCTGCATTGCTAGAATCCAATCACAATTTTACTAAATTGATCTTCATCCATACACATAAAATTTTGTTAAATTGTGGACCACAGTCGCTTTTAAATAATATTAGAGAACGTTTTTGGCCTATAAGAGGAAAAAATTTAGCTAGAAAGGTTGTAAATAGCTGCGATCGATGTAGAATTTTAAAGGCTAAAAATATTAATCCAATTATGGGAAACTTACCTGCTCCAAGGGTAACTCCGAACCTTCCATTCCAAGTAAGTGGTGTTGACTTTGCTGGTCCCAATTACATCACTGATCGCAAGGGTCGTGGTTGTCGAATTAGTAAATGTTATCTATGCCTTTTTGTTTGCTTAGCTACTAAGGCCTTGCATTTAGAACTTGCAAGTGATCTTTCTTCTGATGTTTTTATACTTTGTTTGCGTCGATTCATTTCTCGTAGAGGAAAACCCAGCGAATTATATTGTGATAACGGTACGAATTTTGTAGGTGCAAATAATGAATTAGTAAGTTTTTTTAAATCAAGCAATGAGGATATTACCGCTTTCACATCGAATGAAGGCATAAAATTTAAATTTTCACCCGCTTACTCTGCTCATTTCGGTGGACTATGGGAAGCAGGCGTCAAGTCTGCAAAATTTCATATGACGAGAATCCTGGGAAATCAACATTTAACATTCGAGGAGTTGCCCACCTTATTTACCTAAATAGAAGCTATTCTTAACTCCAGGCCATTAACGCCACAATCTACGGATCCTGATGACTTGTGCCCTCTAACTCCGGGCTACTTCCTCATCGGCAGATCGCTGACTTCACTTCCAGCACCAGTTTTACTAGACGTCAATATTAACAGATTAAATAGATACCAGTATATTGAAAAAATGCCACAGCATTTCTGGGAACGTTGGCGCCATGAATATCTAAATGAAATGCAATAAAGAACGAAATGAAAACTGGACAAGGAAGGACTTCAAGAAGGAGACCTAGTAGTTCTCAAGGATGCAAACCTACCCCCATTAAGCTGGCGTCTAGGACGCATCCATAAGCTCATACCTGGATCTGGTGGAGTAACAAGAGTAGCTGACATTAAAACGACAAAGGGCATCGTTCGACGAGCCATTAATAAAATTTTTCCTCTAATAAACAATTCTTCTCGAAACTAATAGTTTCAATGGGGGGAAGATGTTAATGCATGATACTATGCGGATAGGTATGAAGGGTGCGGGACGAGGACCGGCCGACAGCGACAGCGTGCGGGAGCGCGCCTTGACTTAACAACAGACCACCACTAAGCAAGCACACGAATTATGTTTATTTTATATATCTTATTATATTAGTTCTAACGAAGAAAATTAAATACCATTAAGAAGAAAGGAATTATCATTTACACTCCCGAACTGCTTTATCAGAGTGCGCTGCGATAATTTTTAGTAGTACGTAAATACAATGTTGTACAAAAATATTGGACCTTAATACATCTAAAATATAGTACGGTATAGCATATGTCTATCTATATCTATATAAGCCACAATAAGCTATTTTATGACAAACTATTGATATAAATTAAAAATATATTTATGTTCATTATTTTAGACATGGCAAATAATGACAACTTTATGAAGTTAAATTTTTCCCTTTATAGCATGTTATTTTGACATATAGATAAGGGGATAATAAAAAATTAAAATAATTTGTACTTGTGGGAAGTGTTAGGACTTGAAAATAAAGATCCGTTTATGATAAAAGAATACTTTTAATAACTCTTATAAACATGCTTAGGTGAAGACAATTTGTTTGAAACAGAACAGTCATATTTAAATTCAAACATCACCATAGAGCAAAACAACCATAGACTATTTTATTGACTACAGCAGGAAGAACAATAAAATTATGATAGGGTACACGGGTGCGTTGGTGTTTCGGTGTTTATCGTATTAAATTAACACGGATGAAACCGTTGAGCATAGCTAGACATTATTATACATTGCGTAAAGAAAAAGCAACTCGTTATTTAATTATAAATAACGATATTTATGGGTGATATTTAAGGGCGATTGAAGTTTTTGGTGGCATCTCGAAGTGACATGTTGTGGTTCTTATTTTTAACTAGCTGACCAGCACAACTACGTCTGCGTCACATAAGAGAGAGAGAGAGAGAGGGGGGCTTAGAAAGAGTAGGTTATAGGTACCTATAATACAATTCTAAAGTAGCTGTAACTTTCTTTAATTTGCTGCGGAGTTATTTTAAAACTGTGATATATCCTAAGATATATACTGAAATCAATTGATGTCAAGACAATTTGGTGCAAAATTAAATACTTGTGATGAATATTGTATTTATTTCAATAAGGATTAATACCTTGTTCATAGAATCATCGTTAATAATTTATCTGAAATTTCTTAGCAACTTGCGCCTGCAACAGATCAACAGCAGTTTTCGTCTTCCTACAAAATAAAAACATATAATTCGTAAGACAATGATACATATAATTATAGGAAGTATAAATAATTTTGCCAAATACATTATCTAGAAATGATTTTACTTCAGAACTTTTAACAGATACTTAACTCATTATCTAAGAATACCTACACTCAACGTTGTATTTAAAAAAAATTAAAAAAACTTTTAAATTTATAAATTGTTAAATTTTATGGCATACTTTAATTGTAAGATACAATGTTTATTCGAGAGATTTTATCTTTATAATCGATTAGTGCAATAACTTAGTGTATGTCGGTTTTTTGCATTTTTTTTTTGGTCCAATTCCCGCTATAGGTAAACTTTTGCTTGCAGAAAATATATACATGATATACAAGCCAAGCCGCCTTAAGTGCCGTCTATGAATACCGTTGGAAAATAAAAATAATTACATTTCCTTTTATTGACTTTATTGAAAATTATGCAGGTAAAGATAAAATAATTTGTTATCTATTGACTTCATTTCAGTAAATATTTTAAATATATTACAGAGTTACATACACATACATTCCTTTTTATATGTACATAACCTAAACACAATTTATAGACCATACAAATGTTCATACGTGTGAAAATGTATCCTCAATGTACCTTCAGACTCTAAGCTACAATCATACTAAATTGAATTAAATTTGGTCCAGTAGTTTTTGCGTGATTGGTGTTTGAACATACAGACAGACACAAAATTTTAAAAATTATCGAAATATTTTTTGTCCATGATTTGACTCTTTACTGTTTTAATAGATCATAGATGTAGTATAATATACATTGGCTATACGACAGAGAAAGAGCATAGTATAGGCATATGTCAGAGCGAGATAGGGACACACCATGTTTTTAAAAGCCAAGGTCCCAAAGAGCCCGTTGTCAATAGTGACGAAAATAAATATCGCTTAATTTCGTAAAATATAATTTAGTGTTTAGTAAATGTATTACAGTTATCGTAACCTGTGCAGTGCCTTGTTGTAACTCATCCATAAAGAAAATCTACAAAATATCCACAAACTAAAACTAAAATTCACAAACACACACTAAATTGTCTTCGAAAATACATAAAAGTTCTATTCACAAAAAAAAAAATTGAGAAAATATCGTATTTAATCACATTAACTATTTGAAAATATATGAATTCAAAATAAAATGTTATCAAATTTCAAAGAGACATATGACATATATATGTCGATAACAGTCTATCAACAGGAGTTTGTGCGTATTCCTACCAAATAGTTTTTAATCTTTGTCATTGTTTAGATTTCCTCCAAATATTCGACTATTATATTCAATTTATTAATTATCATATACAGTGTAAACTCTTTATAACGAAACTCAAGGGACTGAGCATTTTTTGTCGTTATAGAGAGTTATCGTTATATGGAGTGAACAAAAAAACAACCGAATTAACAAGAATGTTTAATATGTATGTCTTAGATAATAAATGCTTATAAATTATTGTTTACACATATAGTCTGATAACTTTGTCTGACGTTTTTTGCTATGCCAGTACTTGTTTTGTATTATTTTATGTATTCTATTCATATCTAGATATGTGGTGGAATCGTCTTCCTACACATTTCTTCGTAATATAGAATGACGTATCGCTATAAAGAGTGTTTCAATATGTGGGTTTTAACGCAAACCAACCAAGTTGGGCTCACTTCAACGTTATAGGGTGTTTATCGTTATAAAGGATAACGTTATAAAGTTTACACTGTATTATATATATTTTTAATTATTATATTATTATATAACAAAATATTCGAAGAAATGCTGCAAGCATTTTGAAAAAAAGTTGTTCTCATAGATACGTAAAACGAGTGAAACTGCGTTCTGGTTCATATTCATGCCAGTTTGTTATTTTATTATTAGTAATGTTTATTGTAGTATAGAGTGATTTTTAACAATATCTATGGGAAATTTTAACTTTTTATATTTAATTTATTTATAAGTGTCTTACATTATTGCACACTTTCATCCAAATGGGAAGATTTCGTTAATACTAGCAATACCCGCAGCTACTCATGCATTTATTATGCAATAATAATTCTATAATATATTTATACAACAAACTGTTTGTAAAATTACAAATATGCAAATAATATTAATAATGTAATATTTATATATGTAATATTCGATATTTTGTAAAAACTCAATACATTTTAATTGGGATTACAATAAAATAGTTGAATATTCGTAAGTATTTTTTGTGACACCACTAGATGGCGCTGATTTTACATTTTACTATGTATCGTTTCGATTCGGTACAGGTGATTTGGAATTTTTAATCAATTATGGTTTTTGCCATGCACACTCTGGGCAAAATAATGCACCGTCCAGTACTTTTTTTTTTTTAATTATGACAATTGTATATCATTTTTGCCTTCAACAGATGATATTCCATTTTTTTTCTAATGAAAAATCCTTTTAATATTTCCAATTTAAAACATTTGTCTGTTTTCCCTTATCAATAGCGAGGATCATAAGCTTAAATTAAATCACCTTTGAGAAATAATATCTATACATTATATAAAGTCTAAAAAAGCCCTCCACCGCGTCTGTCTGTCTGTCTGAACGCGATAAACTCAAAATCTAACGAACGGATTTTCATCAATAGATGAAGTGATTCATGACGAAGGTGTAGAGCTGTATTATTCATCAGGGTTTTGTCTAAATTGGCTGAAATTTGACGATGATTTTTGAAGATGTCGGAAAAATCATGTCGACTGGGATCTTTAAGGAAGTGCGCTGCGTAAAACCAATAAAATTATATGTATAACACGATAAAAAATAATGTAGGTATACTCGGCAATCTTTTTGGAAGCTCCGAACATAGTCGCAAGTGCACCGCAGTGCAGTGTGCTGGCCAAAGCGGGGGGAGGGAAGCGCGCAGGCGGGCGTGCAGTACAGTTGATACCTAAATATATTTTCTGCGCAGCGGAATGCTACTATATTCAGAGCGGCCAAAAAGATTGACGAGTACTGTACTGTACGTTTTGTGTACGTATAATGCTGTTTTTCTTATCTGTATGAGTGACAATGTTTTGATGTGTTTGCCCGTAGGTGACCAATACAGCGGGTGCCGCCTGTAACCTTTGCGTGGCCGGTTTCTTCAGAGACGCTATCTTCTCCAAAAACTGTAACGGTACGTTACTAAAATTATATTATTTATACCGTAAATATCAATGTTGATAGATCTATCATAAAAAGTGTCGGATTTTCATACAATCTTTCATCCCCCTTTTAACCACCTCAGGGGTTGAATTTACAAAAATCGTTCCTTCACGTACAGTGTAAAAGGTTGCATTAGCTTGGGCTGTGTGTCGATATGTCAATTAGTTATACTTTTCATTGCACTTGCACGTAAACAGTGTCATAATATGCAGGCTATCTTAGGCCTAACCCCCTAAATAAAACCCTAGGGTCTTAGAGTATTTATAATCCTGATGAGTTAATTCTAAGGGATAATTATCCTAGTAGTTTGTACTATCCACTTACATATTGTATTACAGCATGCGTATGTGATGATTTCGGCATGGAGCGTTGTGCGATGAATGCGCGCCGGACCATTGGGCAGCGGACTTGGCAGCGGTCGCGGATGTACGCCCTGCGACTGCGACTGTGTCCTCGCGTCTGAATCAACCCAGTGTGATCAGTGTGATCACGATAACGGACAGTGCAGGTAATTTATTATATTAAAGCACTAGCTGTGCTCCCGGATATTTCATTGCCTTTTTTGTAGGTTTTCTTAAGAACTACTATTATGTAGTACATCAGTTTCATATATCTCTCATGGTCTACTCAGCGTAGGCCATTTAAGCGCTCGAATTGATTTACCATGTGCAGTTTTTTGTTATTTGCGCGGAACCCTAATTATTTTCCTAAATTAAAGTAGCTCGAGTTACTTCTTGTAACATCAGCTATCTGACAATGAAAGTCCTGTGAAAATCGGTCCAACCGTTTCGGAGAGTACCCAGTACAAACAGACATACAGAAAAAAATATGTTTTTTATATGTATCGTATATACTTTCATATGCATTTAGTAAAAAGCTGTTATTTTGACATTACAAACAGACACACTTCAATTTTATTAATTGTATAGATTAGGAATATCATAAATTCAAAATATGAGCTTACTGCTTAACTAATATATATATAACCATATCCAATTACGACTAGAGTGTTTCAGTGTTAAGTATTAATTATGCACCAAATTAAATTAAATTAATTGGTACGTATCAAAAATTAAATAAATGTACGTATAGAGATTAGAGCCATTAGTCGACGACGTCGCGACTACATGTTTTGTAGGTAACAAAACAATAGTGCGATCCATTTTTTAAAACCGCCATCTATTGAGGTCTAGTGTTAATATTCGATAGTCACTAAATTCAGTAGAACATCGATAAGATTTAAAAAAAATGTACGTGTTACCTTTACGAGCGTTGAAATAAAAACTTTTTTAACCTTGCAGAATATATTCTGACCTAGTAATAGAAAATGCAAACATAGAAAAACATTTTTCATTTTCACAAAATTTTTATGGAACAAAACAATAATATGGACGAATATTTGGTATTTTTAACATAAATGGAGAGCAATGCGTAAACGCAATACACACAAATATAATTTATTATATACAACATGTTTAATTATATTACAGCTAGCGGTGTGCCCGCGGCTCCGCACGCGTTTATAGTTGCGCAGTAGTTATTTTTAGACCCACAAAAATTTTAAAAATTGGCTTTTTGTTATAGGTACTTTCATATGCACTTAGTAAAAAGATGTTATTTTGACATTACAAACCGACACTTCAATTTTATTAATTGTATAGATTAAAATGAAATAAGTTGTATTAGATTCTTCCAAGATATATAATACGGACGGAAAATAACGATTTATATACCTGATAAAATACATAGAATGGTTGGATTCATACAAAACTTTTTAATTTTAAAACGACTTCTTTTATCAATCGGTGTGTATCCGGTTTGAATTATATTGTAGCGGAATTTGTTTCGGCATGCCAGCTGTCTTAGAAAATATTTTTCTGTTTGCGTTTTCTATTAGGTCAGAATATATTTTACAACGTCAATAAATTTTCTATACACCTCAATAGATGGCGCATATTAAAAATGGATCGCACTATTGTCATGTTAAGCGATTACTACAACCGTCTACAGGTTGACGATTATGGCATCGTCACGTCCACCCTCTCTAGCGGTAACCCAAGCCTAGGTCCGTTCCTCGGTGTGAAACCCTTGGGTCAGGCAACCGCCCGCGCGATACAAGTGACACTGTACGTGCATCACTTAGCTACCTACATACAACACTACACACGTATGAACATACACACGTGCACACCACACAGGTACATAGGTTCTGTGAGGGACCTTTTTTTTTTCTTTTTTTACGCTAGTTAGTTAGCGCTAGTTAGTGTAGAAACATTCCGATTACTGAATACACATACGCACGGTTCCTTCCTTCCTCCCAGGAGGAAGGGAACGTGCCTATGTGTATATTTAGTTAGCTCGAATCGTAGGTGTAGGGATTCGAATAGATCGCGACCTATTTGCGAACGCGACGACCGCCCGAGCCGAGGTCCGGCCACTTTGGCACCCTCGTGCGAGTCGTCCACAAAACTTTCGCGGCTGAGTGCCCTCTGCGCTCGCCCCCAAGTCCGGTGAAGCTGTAAAAGCCGCAGCGGCTTTAGGGCCCCTAAGGCTAACAGTGTAGTCAGTTCTAAAAAAAAAAAAAAAGATTATGGCATACCACCGTTCTCTCCGCAGAGGACGGGCGGTCAACTTCGCTCCCGCACACCCGTCACGTCCACCCTCTCTAGCGGCAACCCAAGCCTAGGTCCGTTCCTCGGTGTGAAGCCCTTGGGTCAGGCAGCCGCCCGCGCGATACAAAGTGACACTATACGTGCAACACTTAGTTACCCACACACAACATTACACACGTATGAACACACACACGTGCACACCACACATGTACATAGGTTCTGTAAGGGACCTTTTTTTTTCTTTTTTTGCGCTAGTTAGACTATTGCGCTAGTTAGTGTAGAAAAACCATTCCGATTATCAAATACACATACGCATGGTCCACTCCTTCCTCCCAGGAGGAGGGGAACGTGCATATGAGTATATATTAGTTAGTTCGAATTCTCTTAGAATTAGGGAATTAGTTAGATCGCGACTTTTTCGCATTCGCGACGACCGCCCGAGCCGAGGTTAGGCCACTCTGGCACCCTCGTGCGGGTCGTCACAAACTTTCGCGGCTGAGTGCCCTAAGCGCTCGCCCCCAAGTCCGGTGAAGCTGTAAAAGCCGCAGCGGCTCTGTTTTAGGATAGGGCCCCTAAGGCTAACAGTGTAGTCAGTTCAAAAAAAGGCATCTTTATAACATATTTGTTGATATTTTTGAAGCGTGCCAATTTATCAATTTAAATTGGTAGCTAATATACACATACACTAGCTAGCACTGAGACACGCTCAAGTTTCAGATCGTAATTAGAGGTGTTTATTATTTTAATTAGGGTTGTGTTTTGATAGTCCTAATCCTATACCATTATTACATTTGTAATAACAAAATAACAGGTTTTTACTAAATGCATATGAAAGTTATATACGATACCTAAAACACACAGCACATTTTTTAAATTTTTGTTTGTCTGTTTGTTCCGGGTAATCTCTGAATCAGTTGGACCGATTTAGACGAGACTTTCATTGGTAGATAGCTGATTTTATAGGTAGTAACTTAGGCTACTTTTATTTTAGAAAAATAATTACACTTGAATTTTATTAATTGTATAGATTAAACAAAGCCCGATTAATGGCAATAGGCTCGCTCCCTATCACATGGGATTTAAAACATACTCGGTGAACTGTGGGTGTACATTAGTACACCTCTGCCTAACCCTTCGGGGAATATAGGCGTGATGGTATGTATGTATTAAACAAGCGAAAAAATAATACTTGAAGCAATCATGCCCCAGTGGTAGCGTGTACGGACTCCGCGTCTATCGACGTGAGTTCGAATCCCTGCAAACTGAACTTTCGGAGAATAAAAACATTTTTGTTTATGAACCGATTTGGATGATTCTTTTTATGTTTGATAAGGAACTTCAATTTCGAAGATAACACAAAAGGGTACTCTTCAAAATCATTGAAGCTGGTTTTCGTTTTTGTTAAAAATTATCTTGTTTTGAAATCTTTTAGAAAATTCGTTTTTATTCATTATAGATGCGCCAAGGGTGTCACCGGGGAACATTGTAATCACCTAATCACACAGCATGATTCCTAAGTTCAGTATTCATGTAACAACGAATATTGTATAAGACAAAACGCATACTACATGTGTATATATAAATAAACCTTTTGGTTTATTTGGTTTTGGTTAAACTCTAAAATTGTCATTGTCTATTCTGAGCGACTGACAGCTCCTGCCAATTAGTTTATGATTGTACTGTTATATTAAGGACTTGTAAACTGTTGACAGGCGCGTAGGCGGAGGTAGCATTAGCAGTCGTCGCGGCCGGGAGCAAGGCCATGCAGGACAAGCAGGGAGTGGACGGCTCTGGTATCGGGAGCTCACTACATATCACCGAAGCTCGTAAAACATTTCCTGCACCAACATTTATTATGTACTACATAAATCTTATATTAAGTAAGCAATTCTTCTATATTCTATTTCGTAAGACAAAAAAATACAATAATAACTTAATTTTAAATATCTCTTAAAATCAAATATCCTATGATATATGTGCACAACTTTCATAGTTTAAAAGTATTGTATGGACGATGAAAATCTAACAATTAAATAGAAAGAAATAATATATATTAAGTGAGTGAATTTTTATATTTAGAAAGACTGGTGAAAAATATTTAATTGATTTCTCGTAAACGGCTCGATGAAACTTTGTATTTAGATAATGTTTTACATTCCAAGTACAGTGTAAACTCTTTATAACGAAACTCAAGGGACTGAGCCTTTTTTGTCGTTATAGAGAGTTATCGTTATATGGAGTGGAGTTTCAATATGTGGGTTTTAACGCAGACCAACCAAGTTGAGCTCACTTCAACGTAATAGGGAGTTTATCGTTATAAAGGATAACGTTATAAAGAGTTAACACTGTATATACTTACATTCTGTAGTCCACGCGAGGAGATCCGCGGGCACAACTAGTACTTAATAAAAAGGCATTATAATAATAGGAACCGACTGCCAATATTCATTAGAATTAAGTTATGATACTTATTATTACATTGTAGTTACTTCAGTCCTAATGTGAACATATGACATTACAAAAAAAATAACTTCCACAGTATTTTAGGTTACGACATGAGTAAATTGTTGTATTTTCAACTTTTAGACAACCGAAACCACCCACGAGAAAATTTGGAGGCTCTTGCCCTTCAGGTTCCGCTCCGGGACACCATCGTATACCACCCTGTGTATACACACTGTTTATTTAAATTAATTTCATTCATATTTTTATCACAGACTGGCAACACCAAAAAGAATACAATACTAAGTAAGAGGCAACACGGGATCGGCGGGAATCTTCAAATTTGACGGTCGACATTTTTTGGTTTTAAATAATTGTGGCGTTATATTTTCATTGTTATTGTTTATTCTTATAGTTCGTCTTTCTTTTCAACTTTTATATTCATAATTCTGTATAGTTTATTTATGTCATTGTCTTTTATTCCTAATAAAATATTTATTTTTTTGGCGTTTCATTTATAGAATAGAAACAACAGGCGGCCTTACAAAAGATTGGAAGAAAGAAAGAACGAGATAGTTAAAATGTAAAGATAGACTAGTTAATATCGTACATATACAAATACAAGAACAAATATATAAACAATAACATTAGTAATAAAAATAAAACCTACAATTCTATATACATAGTATGACATTATATATACTTACACACATACATACAAGCACCAACAAAACTGATTAAAGCGATAAATAGGGAATGTCACGAAGTAATCAGTAATGCAAGTTCAAATTTGGGACCTATGACCCCTGCTGCCTTGCTAGTGATATGAATATACCTTAAAAAATATTTAAAAGTAATTCTAAAAAAAAACTTCCATTAATTATCAAATGAGTCTGATCTGATTTTGTAGACGGGCAGCATACGTCATTTCATAATTGGTAGGCTATAAACAGCAATCGTAAAAAAAATAGTTCTCAATCTATTTTGATGAAATTTTGTACATGGGAAGTATATCATTTCTCAATTGTGGGTTAGTTCCCAGTTTCCTAGGTCCAACCCTTATAAGTAATAAGTATAAAATGAATACTAGTGAAATAGAAATGAAATATCTTCGGACAGATACAAATAATATGACAGTACAATGATTATAAATATGGAAATTATGTGCAGCGATAACGTATTGCGCTGCCGTTGATCGATGCGGTGCCGCGTGATTAAACCGTTTATTGGTCTTGTCCCAATCCTATAAGAGGCAGCGATTAATTCGGAATTGTAAGTGGTGGTACAATTTATGTAGTACAAGCGATTATGTAATGTGTAATTGATACGCCTCAGAATGTTTGAATTGTCAATAAAATGAGTAAAATTGTAATACGGCAACATGTACTAGTTCTAAGTATTATATGGTTGAAAGGAAGTTTCAAAATGTACGAAAGACACTCTTATCATTCGCAATCTACGAATAAGGCGTCTCTGTTTATATCCAAAATACAGTCTATAGATATTTTTTTTTATAATAACTGTACTGTTTTTTAATAAAAATACATTATAATAAAAGTTTGTATTTTATTCACTCCTCTAGCTATACAATATTATACATATATACTTCAAACAATACTATCTAATACAATTTTATATTTTAAACTAACTGTGACCATGGTTTCGCTCACGTGGACTACAGAAGGCTCGCGCGAATCGTGCTCCCCCGCTCCCGAATATTTTGAAGACAAAAATGCTTATTTTGGGTGTTCCCTAGAAGATAGATGTATACTCTCCCGAACTTTTTTGTAGGTCTTTTTAGTGCCTATAATTATGTACTACATTAATTTGCTATATCTCTTATAGTTTACTCAGCATAAGCCATTTGAGCGCCAGAATTTATTCATCATAACCAGTTTTTGAAGTGAAACTTCTTTATCGGGGTTGGAAAAAAATTTTGTGTAACATTTTTTCGTTACGCGTCACATTTTTCCGTTACGCGCCATCTTTTCAGATTTAAGTGAATTTACAAGAAAGTGAGAGTGATTATATATTTCGTTTTATAAATTCAACAGGTATGAGCATGATTTTAATATTTATTTGAGGTTAACCTCACTTTTTGATTGTAAGTATCAGTGAATGTATATAAATCTGTTAAAATTAGCAAGTATTAATAAATATTACTGTAAATCTAGTGAACATTATTAATTCTAAAAACAATAAAAAATATAAATGAAATAATTATTTAAAAATAAAACAAAACAAGACATTTTGGTACAAATGTGGAACAAAAACAATCAAGAACAGTAGCAGGTAATGGATAATTGGGTGTTAATTTAAGTTTATAGTGTAAATTTATTGGTAATTTACAACTTTTAATAAAGAAAAATAGGTATATTGAAATTTTAAAACGAATTCTGAATCGTATTTTTGAAAACGAAGCGGTAGGGTAAATCAGGGGTAACTTTATTAATCGATACCTGTAGCATTCATGTCGAAAATAAACCTACAGATTGATGATTTCACCTCAATACAATGTCATCAAAGTATGAAATTTTCATCAACAAATATCTGTTGAACGTGGATGCCCGGGGTCAAGGTGAAAGGTCCTAAGGGTTCATTACCACCCCAGTAACGAAATATATAAGTTTCAGCTTTACAACTCAAAACACAAAAAAGTTATGACGAAAAGAAAATCCATTTTCATACATTTGAAATTTACAAGTCCATATTATATAGTGTAGAAGTTAAAGATAAAGCTAGAAATTGCTTAATCATACAATTATATGACTGTTTTGACAAAACTGTATACTTAAAACTATGAAATAACATATTTAATTTTCCTAAAATCCTATGAAAGGGAGGCTCCGATTTCAGCCCACTGTGCGACGCCATTTTGAAAAGTCAATCTCTCTCACCGGGCCAGCTAAGTTTGTGGCACTCTACATAATTATTTTTTCAACACACTTGCTCATAAAGTGGCTTTAATATCACCGCAATTAGGCACATAATGACACCTGTAATCAAACTGTGACTTTTTCATTGCTATTATTCACAAGTGAGTTATAGAGTTTTTATTTTATTTTATTGGTCGAGTTACTTTGTTCTTAAAAAAGTTTCGATACAAAAAAGATAAAGATCAATAGAACAAATATATTAATGTATCTATTGCTTGCTCATTTCATACTACTTCGTATTTAAATAGATAATTTCAACTTGTACGTGTTTAATAAATAAAACTTTCACTCAAATATAACTTTTGTTTTCTCTGTAATAAAGAAAACTTTAAATTCCCCATTTTATACGTGGCTAAAACGCTACCTGCGGAAAGCCAAAAAAAAAGAAATCTCATTCCTTTAGTCTATGGCCGATCGCCATTGTTAGATGCGCGCGCAAACTGATTAATTTTTTCCCGCCATAGGGAAAAAAAATTCACAACTCGTTGTCACTGTTGAAATTTTAGTTATTTATTAATTAAAATGTCTACAAGTACTAGTTATGAAGAAAATGATTTATGTTGTACACCGCCCGATATAAGATGTGAAGCCCTTAACGTTATGCAAAGTTTACTACCTGAAAACTCCAAGGAAAAATGTTTTTTTATTATTATTTTCTTCACAAGTGTGTTGAAAAACGTCGTATGATACACGTGTGTATTGGTGATTACCGTCCTCGGCTCTCTTAAGACCCTCACCTAACGGCTCGGGTCTCAATGGCACCTCAGCGGTAATCACCAACATTACACACTTGTACCATAATGTACTATTATTTTATTACGAGTTCTTAAAAAGTTTTTGTGACAATATGCAATTTGGTAGTTTGATAACGTAATTTACAACATCCATGGATAATTTTATTAGAGTTCTCATTTTAGCGCCCTCTATTGATTTTTGTGTACGAACTGGAATCGTAATTTGTCGTCATTGATCATTCAAAATTATTTTCATACTGTTTGTACAGAGGCAACTAAACGAAATAATTTCATTTCCGAGACTAAAGTAACCTAACAGTCAAGGGAACGTTATAACTGTTGTATAAAAAAGATTTTATTTTGTGCCATAATACTAAGTTAATAAACTTTATTCTTCCGTGGCAAAAAACCTCTTTTATGCCCTATTACCTTTGCCTAAAACTTTCAATCCCTGAAACATTAAAATTTCAAATAAATATGAAAAAAAAAAAAAAAAATGCCGGTATGTTTCGATAATGGCCGTATGCGAATCGAATGATTGTGATATTACGTAATTAGTTTAATAAAATACGTGCTGCTAGAAAATAGAAAACTTGAAAGGATTATATTTTCGCAAGGATTAATTATTGCTTTAGAGCTTGAAGCTTGAAGTGAGTTTATGTAAATATTGTTTTTAAACTACGGCACATCGGTTTCATGAGTAAAACTTCATAAAACTTTCATGAGTTAAACTTTATTATTGTTTTGTGTTATTATGTTGTATTGTTGTATTGTTGTTATTTGTGTGATTTAGTTTTAATAAATAACAGTGTAATATTGGATATTGTACACCAGGAAGCAGCCGTAAAATTTGTTTTTGCTTAGTTTATTATTTTAAAATTTGTAGAAGAGATGGCGTCTTCACGTGGTATAAATATGGATGAATTTTTCGCTGACGTTGATGGGTTGTTAGAACGTATAAACGATCTTGTAAACGAACCAAAAGAACCACAAGAACCCGTTGAAGGTAAGTTTATTTAGATTATGTTGAAATAGGTCTCGAATAACAAAAAGAAGACGAACAGGTACCTATATATCGTGAGGAATACCAGTGATATTTTGTCGGTGGCCTCCAACCTCCCCTAAATAGCCACCCCAAGCCTCGCATGTCTAATGTAATGGCTGTCCGTAAGTGACCTGGTAACTAATCTTGACCATCCTCATAATCTGACAAGCTCCAGCCAGAACTCAGTGGGTTGCCTCGAACATTCTTGATCCAATGTTAACAATATTTCACGTTGCGATGCGGCTGTCTGCTTAAATATCTCGTGGGTCTCAGAGCACGATTACTGTTGCTTGCGCGCGGCGTCTCTGCATTCTTTTCAGTTATTTTATTTTCCACGTATCCCATAGACACGGTTCTCTGACATGCTAATCAATTGAGGAATGACATTCCCTTGAAACTTTTTTATCAAAATCGGTTGAAAATTATTATTTTCTGCGATGTGTATCTAAATGTGTTTTATTGACGATTCTATAGTCGGAGTTTTTGGCGGGATCTTGAAGTGACATGTTGTGGTTGTTATTTTTAAATCATTTACTTAGGTTTTTGACCCTATATTATGTAGAATTGGTGGCGTTTTGCGTGATATAGTTTGGTCCCACAAAAACTTTCTAGAAACTTCTAACAAGGGAGCCATCGTCTCGTTGGGATACTGAATCGTCATAACACATGCCACTATAATTCACTCGATAATTGCAGTAATGGTCTTCATTAAAGAGGACCGATTGCCAAGTTAGGAAGAAGAAGAAGAAAGTTTCTATAGTCCATAAATCGTGGAATTTAAATAAATTATAAATGTGTAGTCCTGCCACGAAAATAACTATTGCGTATTAACAAACGTGTGCAGAGGAGCGGCGGGGCTTCGCTAATCTTTTATATAAAAATCTTGTCTGTTAGTGATTCGATAACTTCTGGACGACTTGACAGATTAAGCTCATATTCACTTAATGTATTATTTGTTCTGAGATTAAGCCACTAACTAATGAAAGGCCAGTTAGGAGTTTGATATTATAGAGATGGTGAGAGCACTGGTTATTTGCTGAAATTTTCTACCAGAGACAAATAAAAATTATTTTGTAGCATAGGTATGTAACGAATGTAGGTATCATTTATAGATTTCAAATATTATAGAACGGCGCGAGGTAGGTAGGTATATGAGACCTTTTTGTGTGTGGTATCGGTCTAAGTAAATCGTTATTAAAACGAATACTGTTTATTTTTTCCAAATTCTAATATTTTAAAGCAAAAGTTTTTTGTTTGTTCGATCGACGTGAATTCGAATCCCTGCAATGAGTCTGAGCTTTCGGTGAAGGAAAACATCGTGATGAATCCATAGCATATTGTTAGGGCTTTTTCTAATGCTCGCCTGAATATCTGTCACCAAACACCGACAGGTGTGTTTCGGCAGCTGCATTTGGGAGCTACAAGAGTAGGCTTCCACTAGGCTTAACGTGCTACCATCCTGACCCACATCATCTATTAAGACCAGATGAGATTGTAGACACAACGCTTAACCTATAATGATAAAAAACATGCTAAACCCTGAAACTACCAGTCGGATTCGAAAACTTCTTTTTGTATATGATAAAAACAAATTACGACGAATAGGATTAATTAATAAGTGTTATTAATTTAGTTCCATTCATATTTATTATTTTAAGTTTGCCTAGAGGAACTCGATCTAAGCGATAAGGCCGCCTACCTAACTGTAGTACCTACACTAATAATTATAATTTAAGTACTTAGATTTCTTATTTATTTCGTATGCAATAAAGTATATGCCTGAGGCCAGGCAAGGACATAAGAAGACCTATTGTAGGAATGAAAAGTAACGGACGATTACAGATTGAATGAGTGACTGATGAACGAAGGAGCTAGAGACATAGACTAGGGAAAATGAGGTACTTACTGTTAGAGATCACTTTTAATTAATATAGACACTACAATTTGTAGCGTCTCAAATACTTAAATTTACACCATTTATATGTGTTTGAGCCGTTTGGGGTCGAAACAATGGGTTCGTGGGGCCGAGTGCACACACATTGTTTAATGAAATTGCAGGGCGTTTGTTCGAGTCCACTCGAGACAAAAAGGCGTTGCCATACAACGCGGCAATGCTGCTAGTATTTTGGGGCACACTACCTATTAGCCCCGTATTAGATCTTAATTCAATTTTGTTGTTAGATATAATATATTATTCAGCTAATAAATTGAAAAAAAAATTACAGTTAAAATTGTATTTTAGCCTCATTATAAACATAAAAAATTGTACACAATTTGTTTTACAAATCTATTGGACACTTACAGGTTAATAACTCAGTCCAAGTCACGTCTTCTAGTCCTTTAACTACCTTATCATTACATATAATCGTCCTATAAAGTATATTATATTGTATTGTATAGTATAGACTTTCTAACATTAGACTACAACTCTCCGCCAGCCTTAAATATTGTATTGATTTTTGTTAAGTCGGAAGTGGAAGGCCTCCCCATGAGCTTTATCTGCGTGCGCTGGCGTAGTGGTTAATATATAAATAGAATGTTCCACAAAAATATTGATTCTTAGTGTATCTAAAAAGTTGTCCGTGATGTTATATGCCTATCTCTTATACATTTGACCACAATAAAGTATTTTGCGAAATTACCTACTTTTTAAAGCATGGCATATTAATCCTTACGAACGAAAGTTAATTTATCATAAAGACAATTTTATGGCGTTAAATTTTGTTTATAAAATGGTAACTTTTATTGTTCAAAAAAGCATGAATTACAGTTTATCGCTTTAGTATTGATAAGTCACTTCATAGTTACGAAAAGTGCGCTTGGCTTGCGACGTGCAACTTTTAGCTTTAGTTAGGTAGACAGCGGCGCGCGTGCCGGACAATCGTTTCGCTGCGAGTGATTTCTTTAGTTGCGCGTAATTTTAAATCCGTAATAACTTCTACGATATTGAATTAAATAAGGATGATAAGGATTAATACTGAATTGGAGAAAATAGCTTCGCAAATAACCTAATATTTTTGATTATTACTTTGAAGATAAAATGAATGAACTTTATAGATGGGATTACGATTTACGATTGAACGAGAAATAGTTATACTAATCAGTAACGTTATTCAATGACAATTAATAAATTAATATCTTTTTATTAGATTATCAATATTAGTAATAAGTAAATGTCTAGACCACAAACCCCACAAAATACATCACAGCTTAACCATATGCATTCTTGACATACACTCTATACATACATACACTAATAGTATACACTCGGAGACTTGTCTCGTATTATAAAATGCCGACAGCTTCTACACTGGGTATTTGTATCTCTCTGGTGGAAATCTATCGTTAATAATTTATCTGAAATTTCTTAGCAACTTGCGCCTGCAACAGATCAACAGCAGTTTTCGTCTTCCTACAAAATAAAAACATATAATTCGTAAGACAATGATACATATAATTATAGGAAGTATAAATAATTTTGCCAAATACATTATCTAGAAATGATTTTACTTCAGAACTTTTAACAGATACTTAACTCATTATCTAAGAATACCTACACTCAACGTTGTATTTAAAAAAAATTAAAAAAACTTTTAAATTTATAAATTGTTAAATTTTATGGCATACTTTAATTGTAAGATACAATGTTTATTCGAGAGATTTTATCTTTATAATCGATTAGTGCAATAACTTAGTGTATGTCGGTTTTTTGCATTTTTTTTTTGGTCCAATTCCCGCTATAGGTAAACTTTTGCTTGCAGAAAATATATACATGATATACAAGCCAAGCCGCCTTAAGTGCCGTCTATGAATACCGTTGGAAAATAAAAATAATTACATTTCCTTTTATTGACTTTATTGAAAATTATGCAGGTAAAGATAAAATAATTTGTTATCTATTGACTTCATTTCAGTAAATATTTTAAATATATTACAGAGTTACATACACATACATTCCTTTTTATATGTACATAACCTAAACACAATTTATAGACCATACAAATGTTCATACGTGTGAAAATGTATCCTCAATGTACCTTCAGACTCTAAGCTACAATCATACTAAATTGAATTAAATTTGGTCCAGTAGTTTTTGCGTGATTGGTGTTTGAACATACAGACAGACACAAAATTTTAAAAATTATCGAAATATTTTTTGTCCATGATTTGACTCTTTACTGTTTTAATAGATCATAGATGTAGTATAATATACATTGGCTATACGACAGAGAAAGAGCATAGTATAGGCATATGTCAGAGCGAGATAGGGACACACCATGTTTTTAAAAGCCAAGGTCCCAAAGAGCCCGTTGTCAATAGTGACGAAAATAAATATCGCTTAATTTCGTAAAATATAATTTAGTGTTTAGTAAATGTATTACAGTTATCGTAACCTGTGCAGTGCCTTGTTGTAACTCATCCATAAAGAAAATCTACAAAATATCCACAAACTAAAACTAAAATTCACAAACACACACTAAATTGTCTTCGAAAATACATAAAAGTTCTATTCACAAAAAAAAAAATTGAGAAAATATCGTATTTAATCACATTAACTATTTGAAAATATATGAATTCAAAATAAAATGTTATCAAATTTCAAAGAGACATATGACATATATATGTCGATAACAGTCTATCAACAGGAGTTTGTGCGTATTCCTACCAAATAGTTTTTAATCTTTGTCATTGTTTAGATTTCCTCCAAATATTCGACTATTATATTCAATTTATTAATTATCATATACAGTGTAAACTCTTTATAACGAAACTCAAGGGACTGAGCATTTTTTGTCGTTATAGAGAGTTATCGTTATATGGAGTGAACAAAAAAACAACCGAATTAACAAGAATGTTTAATATGTATGTCTTAGATAATAAATGCTTATAAATTATTGTTTACACATATAGTCTGATAACTTTGTCTGACGTTTTTTGCTATGCCAGTACTTGTTTTGTATTATTTTATGTATTCTATTCATATCTAGATATG
This sequence comes from Saturnia japonica, assembly GCA_033032175.1. Classification (NCBI taxonomy): domain Eukaryota; kingdom Metazoa; phylum Arthropoda; class Insecta; order Lepidoptera; family Saturniidae; genus Saturnia; species Saturnia japonica. The sequence continues at coordinate 2,865,421 of CM065304.1, read as the reverse complement.
TGGTGGAATCGTCTTCCTACACATTTCTTCGTAATATAGAATGACGTATCGCTATAAAGAGTGTTTCAATATGTGGGTTTTAACGCAAACCAACCAAGTTGGGCTCACTTCAACGTTATAGGGTGTTTATCGTTATAAAGGATAACGTTATAAAGTTTACACTGTATTATATATATTTTTAATTATTATATTATTATATAACAAAATATTCGAAGAAATGCTGCAAGCATTTTGAAAAAAAGTTGTTCTCATAGATACGTAAAACGAGTGAAACTGCGTTCTGGTTCATATTCATGCCAGTTTGTTATTTTATTATTAGTAATGTTTATTGTAGTATAGAGTGATTTTTAACAATATCTATGGGAAATTTTAACTTTTTATATTTAATTTATTTATAAGTGTCTTACATTATTGCACACTTTCATCCAAATGGGAAGATTTCGTTAATACTAGCAATACCCGCAGCTACTCATGCATTTATTATGCAATAATAATTCTATAATATATTTATACAACAAACTGTTTGTAAAATTACAAATATGCAAATAATATTAATAATGTAATATTTATATATGTAATATTCGATATTTTGTAAAAACTCAATACATTTTAATTGGGATTACAATAAAATAGTTGAATATTCGTAAGTATTTTTTGTGACACCACTAGATGGCGCTGATTTTACATTTTACTATGTATCGTTTCGATTCGGTACAGGTGATTTGGAATTTTTAATCAATTATGGTTTTTGCCATGCACACTCTGGGCAAAATAATGCACCGTCCAGTACTTTTTTTTTTTTAATTATGACAATTGTATATCATTTTTGCCTTCAACAGATGATATTCCATTTTTTTTCTAATGAAAAATCCTTTTAATATTTCCAATTTAAAACATTTGTCTGTTTTCCCTTATCAATAGCGAGGATCATAAGCTTAAATTAAATCACCTTTGAGAAATAATATCTATACATTATATAAAGTCTAAAAAAGCCCTCCACCGCGTCTGTCTGTCTGTCTGAACGCGATAAACTCAAAATCTAACGAACGGATTTTCATCAATAGATGAAGTGATTCATGACGAAGGTGTAGAGCTGTATTATTCATCAGGGTTTTGTCTAAATTGGCTGAAATTTGACGATGATTTTTGAAGATGTCGGAAAAATCATGTCGACTGGGATCTTTAAGGAAGTGCGCTGCGTAAAACCAATAAAATTATATGTATAACACGATAAAAAATAATGTAGGTATACTCGGCAATCTTTTTGGAAGCTCCGAACATAGTCGCAAGTGCACCGCAGTGCAGTGTGCTGGCCAAAGCGGGGGGAGGGAAGCGCGCAGGCGGGCGTGCAGTACAGTTGATACCTAAATATATTTTCTGCGCAGCGGAATGCTACTATATTCAGAGCGGCCAAAAAGATTGACGAGTACTGTACTGTACGTTTTGTGTACGTATAATGCTGTTTTTCTTATCTGTATGAGTGACAATGTTTTGATGTGTTTGCCCGTAGGTGACCAATACAGCGGGTGCCGCCTGTAACCTTTGCGTGGCCGGTTTCTTCAGAGACGCTATCTTCTCCAAAAACTGTAACGGTACGTTACTAAAATTATATTATTTATACCGTAAATATCAATGTTGATAGATCTATCATAAAAAGTGTCGGATTTTCATACAATCTTTCATCCCCCTTTTAACCACCTCAGGGGTTGAATTTACAAAAATCGTTCCTTCACGTACAGTGTAAAAGGTTGCATTAGCTTGGGCTGTGTGTCGATATGTCAATTAGTTATACTTTTCATTGCACTTGCACGTAAACAGTGTCATAATATGCAGGCTATCTTAGGCCTAACCCCCTAAATAAAACCCTAGGGTCTTAGAGTATTTATAATCCTGATGAGTTAATTCTAAGGGATAATTATCCTAGTAGTTTGTACTATCCACTTACATATTGTATTACAGCATGCGTATGTGATGATTTCGGCATGGAGCGTTGTGCGATGAATGCGCGCCGGACCATTGGGCAGCGGACTTGGCAGCGGTCGCGGATGTACGCCCTGCGACTGCGACTGTGTCCTCGCGTCTGAATCAACCCAGTGTGATCAGTGTGATCACGATAACGGACAGTGCAGGTAATTTATTATATTAAAGCACTAGCTGTGCTCCCGGATATTTCATTGCCTTTTTTGTAGGTTTTCTTAAGAACTACTATTATGTAGTACATCAGTTTCATATATCTCTCATGGTCTACTCAGCGTAGGCCATTTAAGCGCTCGAATTGATTTACCATGTGCAGTTTTTTGTTTTTTGCGCGGAACCCTAATTATTTTCCTAAATTAAAGTAGCTCGAGTTACTTCTTGTAACATCAGCTATCTGACAATGAAAGTCCTGTGAAAATCGGTCCAACCGTTTCGGAGAGTACCCAGTACAAACAGACATACAGAAAAAAATATGTTTTTTATATGTATCGTATATACTTTCATATGCATTTAGTAAAAAGCTGTTATTTTGACATTACAAACAGACACACTTCAATTTTATTAATTGTATAGATTAGGAATATCATAAATTCAAAATATGAGCTTACTCTGCTTAACTAATATATATATAACCATATCCAATTACGACTAGAGTGTTTCAGTGTTAAGTATTAATTATATACCAAATTAAATTAAATTAATTGGTACGTATCAAAAATTATAAAGAGTTCCTATGGAAGATAGAGCCGTTAGTCGACGACGTCGCGACTACATGTTTTGTAGGTAACAAAACAATAGTGCGATCCATTTTTTAAAACCGCCATCTATTGAGGTCTAGTGTTAATATTCGATAGTCACTAAATTCAGTAGAACATCGATAAGATTTAAAAAAAATGTACGTGTTACCTTTACGAGCGTTGAAATAAAAACTTTTTTAACCTTGCAGAATATATTCTGACCTAGTAATAGAAAATGCAAACATAGAAAAACATTTTTCATTTTCACAAAATTTTTATGGAACAAAACAATAATATGGACGAATATTTGGTATTTTTAACATAAATGGAGAGCAATGCGTAAACGCAATACACACAAATATAATTTATTATATACAACATGTTTAATTATATTACAGCTAGCGGTGTGCCCGCGGCTCCGCACGCGTTTATAGTTGCGCAGTAGTTATTTTTAGACCCACAAAAATTTTAAAAATTGGCTTTTTGTTATAGGTACTTTCATATGCACTTAGTAAAAAGATGTTATTTTGACATTACAAACCGACACTTCAATTTTATTAATTGTATAGATTAAAATGAAATAAGTTGTATTAGATTCTTCCAAGATATATAATACGGACGGAAAATAACGATTTATATACCTGATAAAATACATAGAATGGTTGGATTCATACAAAACTTTTTAATTTTAAAACGACTTCTTTTATCAATCGGTGTGTATCCGGTTTGAATTATATTGTAGCGGAATTTGTTTCGGCATGCCAGCTGTCTTAGAAAATATTTTTCTGTTTGCGTTTTCTATTAGGTCAGAATATATTTTACAACGTCAATAAATTTTCTATACACCTCAATAGATGGCGCATATTAAAAATGGATCGCACTATTGTCATGTTAAGCGATTACTACAACCGTCTACAGGTTGACGATTATGGCATCGTCACGTCCACCCTCTCTAGCGGTAACCCAAGCCTAGGTCCGTTCCTCGGTGTGAAACCCTTGGGTCAGGCAACCGCCCGCGCGATACAAGTGACACTGTACGTGCATCACTTAGCTACCTACATACAACACTACACACGTATGAACATACACACGTGCACACCACACAGGTACATAGGTTCTGTGAGGGACCTTTTTTTTTTCTTTTTTTACGCTAGTTAGTTAGCGCTAGTTAGTGTAGAAACATTCCGATTACTGAATACACATACGCACGGTTCCTTCCTTCCTCCCAGGAGGAAGGGAACGTGCCTATGTGTATATTTAGTTAGCTCGAATCGTAGGTGTAGGGATTCGAATAGATCGCGACCTATTTGCGAACGCGACGACCGCCCGAGCCGAGGTCCGGCCACTTTGGCACCCTCGTGCGAGTCGTCCACAAAACTTTCGCGGCTGAGTGCCCTCTGCGCTCGCCCCCAAGTCCGGTGAAGCTGTAAAAGCCGCAGCGGCTTTAGGGCCCCTAAGGCTAACAGTGTAGTCAGTTCTAAAAAAAAAAAAAAAGATTATGGCATACCACCGTTCTCTCCGCAGAGGACGGGCGGTCAACTTCGCTCCCGCACACCCGTCACGTCCACCCTCTCTAGCGGCAACCCAAGCCTAGGTCCGTTCCTCGGTGTGAAGCCCTTGGGTCAGGCAGCCGCCCGCGCGATACAAAGTGACACTATACGTGCAACACTTAGTTACCCACACACAACATTACACACGTATGAACACACACACGTGCACACCACACATGTACATAGGTTCTGTAAGGGACCTTTTTTTTTCTTTTTTTGCGCTAGTTAGACTATTGCGCTAGTTAGTGTAGAAAAACCATTCCGATTATCAAATACACATACGCATGGTCCACTCCTTCCTCCCAGGAGGAGGGGAACGTGCATATGAGTATATATTAGTTAGTTCGAATTCTCTTAGAATTAGGGAATTAGTTAGATCGCGACTTTTTCGCATTCGCGACGACCGCCCGAGCCGAGGTTAGGCCACTCTGGCACCCTCGTGCGGGTCGTCACAAACTTTCGCGGCTGAGTGCCCTAAGCGCTCGCCCCCAAGTCCGGTGAAGCTGTAAAAGCCGCAGCGGCTCTGTTTTAGGATAGGGCCCCTAAGGCTAACAGTGTAGTCAGTTCAAAAAAAGGCATCTTTATAACATATTTGTTGATATTTTTGAAGCGTGCCAATTTATCAATTTAAATTGGTAGCTAATATACACATACACTAGCTAGCACTGAGACACGCTCAAGTTTCAGATCGTAATTAGAGGTGTTTATTATTTTAATTAGGGTTGTGTTTTGATAGTCCTAATCCTATACCATTATTACATTTGTAATAACAAAATAACAGGTTTTTACTAAATGCATATGAAAGTTATATACGATACCTAAAACACACAGCACATTTTTTAAATTTTTGTTTGTCTGTTTGTTCCGGGTAATCTCTGAATCAGTTGGACCGATTTAGACGAGACTTTCATTGGTAGATAGCTGATTTTATAGGTAGTAACTTAGGCTACTTTTATTTTAGAAAAATAATGACACTTGAATTTTATTAATTGTATAGATTAAACAAAGCCCGATTAATGGCAATAGGCTCGCTCCCTATCACATGGGATTTAAAACATACTCGGTGAACTGTGGGTGTACATTAGTACACCTCTGCCTAACCCTTCGGGGAATATAGGCGTGATGGTATGTATGTATTAAACAAGCGAAAAAATAATACTTGAAGCAATCATGCCCCAGTGGTAGCGTGTACGGACTCCGCGTCTATCGACGTGAGTTCGAATCCCTGCAAACTGAACTTTCGGAGAATAAAAACATTTTTGTTTATGAACCGATTTGGATGATTCTTTTTATGTTTGATAAGGAACTTCAATTTCGAAGATAACACAAAAGGGTACTCTTCAAAATCATTGAAGCTGGTTTTCGTTTTTGTTAAAAATTATCTTGTTTTGAAATCTTTTAGAAAATTCGTTTTTATTCATTATAGATGCGCCAAGGGTGTCACCGGGGAACATTGTAATCACCTAATCACACAGCATGATTCCTAAGTTCAGTATTCATGTAACAACGAATATTGTATAAGACAAAACGCATACTACATGTGTATATATAAATAAACCTTTTGGTTTATTTGGTTTTGGTTAAACTCTAAAATTGTCATTGTCTATTCTGAGCGACTGACAGCTCCTGCCAATTAGTTTATGATTGTACTGTTATATTAAGGACTTGTAAACTGTTGACAGGCGCGTAGGCGGAGGTAGCATTAGCAGTCGTCGCGGCCGGGAGCAAGGCCATGCAGGACAAGCAGGGAGTGGACGGCTCTGGTATCGGGAGCTCACTACATATCACCGAAGCTCGTAAAACATTTCCTGCACCAACATTTATTATGTACTACATAAATCTTATATTAAGTAAGCAATTCTTCTATATTCTATTTCGTAAGACAAAAAAATACAATAATAACTTAATTTTAAATATCTCTTAAAATCAAATATCCTATGATATATGTGCACAACTTTCATAGTTTAAAAGTATTGTATGGACGATGAAAATCTAACAATTAAATAGAAAGAAATAATATATATTAAGTGAGTGAATTTTTATATTTAGAAAGACTGGTGAAAAATATTTAATTGATTTCTCGTAAACGGCTCGATGAAACTTTGTATTTAGATAATGTTTTACATTCCAAGTACAGTGTAAACTCTTTATAACGAAACTCAAGGGACTGAGCCTTTTTTGTCGTTATAGAGAGTTATCGTTATATGGAGTGGAGTTTCAATATGTGGGTTTTAACGCAGACCAACCAAGTTGAGCTCACTTCAACGTAATAGGGAGTTTATCGTTATAAAGGATAACGTTATAAAGAGTTAACACTGTATATACTTACATTCTGTAGTCCACGCGAGGAGATCCGCGGGCACAACTAGTACTTAATAAAAAGGCATTATAATAATAGGAACCGACTGCCAATATTCATTAGAATTAAGTTATGATACTTATTATTACATTGTAGTTACTTCAGTCCTAATGTGAACATATGACATTACAAAAAAAATAACTTCCACAGTATTTTAGGTTACGACATGAGTAAATTGTTGTATTTTCAACTTTTAGACAACCGAAACCACCCACGAGAAAATTTGGAGGCTCTTGCCCTTCAGGTTCCGCTCCGGGACACCATCGTATACCACCCTGTGTATACACACTGTTTATTTAAATTAATTTCATTCATATTTTTATCACAGACTGGCAACACCAAAAAGAATACAATACTAAGTAAGAGGCAACACGGGATCGGCGGGAATCTTCAAATTTGACGGTCGACATTTTTTGGTTTTAAATAATTGTGGCGTTATATTTTCATTGTTATTGTTTATTCTTATAGTTCGTCTTTCTTTTCAACTTTTATATTCATAATTCTGTATAGTTTATTTATGTCATTGTCTTTTATTCCTAATAAAATATTTATTTTTTTGGCGTTTCATTTATAGAATAGAAACAACAGGCGGCCTTACAAAAGATTGGAAGAAAGAAAGAACGAGATAGTTAAAATGTAAAGATAGACTAGTTAATATCGTACATATACAAATACAAGAACAAATATATAAACAATAACATTAGTAATAAAAATAAAACCTACAATTCTATATACATAGTATGACATTATATATACTTACACACATACATACAAGCACCAACAAAACTGATTAAAGCGATAAATAGGGAATGTCACGAAGTAATCAGTAATGCAAGTTCAAATTTGGGACCTATGACCCCTGCTGCCTTGCTAGTGATATGAATATACCTTAAAAAATATTTAAAAGTAATTCTAAAAAAAAACTTCCATTAATTATCAAATGAGTCTGATCTGATTTTGTAGACGGGCAGCATACGTCATTTCATAATTGGTAGGCTATAAACAGCAATCGTAAAAAAAATAGTTCTCAATCTATTTTGATGAAATTTTGTACATGGGAAGTATATCATTTCTCAATTGTGGGTTAGTTCCCAGTTTCCTAGGTCCAACCCTTATAAGTAATAAGTATAAAATGAATACTAGTGAAATAGAAATGAAATATCTTCGGACAGATACAAATAATATGACAGTACAATGATTATAAATATGGAAATTATGTGCAGCGATAACGTATTGCGCTGCCGTTGATCGATGCGGTGCCGCGTGATTAAACCGTTTATTGGTCTTGTCCCAATCCTATAAGAGGCAGCGATTAATTCGGAATTGTAAGTGGTGGTACAATTTATGTAGTACAAGCGATTATGTAATGTGTAATTGATACGCCTCAGAATGTTTGAATTGTCAATAAAATGAGTAAAATTGTAATACGGCAACATGTACTAGTTCTAAGTATTATATGGTTGAAAGGAAGTTTCAAAATGTACGAAAGACACTCTTATCATTCGCAATCTACGAATAAGGCGTCTCTGTTTATATCCAAAATACAGTCTATAGATATTTTTTTTTATAATAACTGTACTGTTTTTTAATAAAAATACATTATAATAAAAGTTTGTATTTTATTCACTCCTCTAGCTATACAATATTATACATATATACTTCAAACAATACTATCTAATACAATTTTATATTTTAAACTAACTGTGACCATGGTTTCGCTCACGTGGACTACAGAAGGCTCGCGCGAATCGTGCTCCCCCGCTCCCGAATATTTTGAAGACAAAAATGCTTATTTTGGGTGTTCCCTAGAAGATAGATGTATACTCTCCCGAACTTTTTTGTAGGTCTTTTTAGTGCCTATAATTATGTACTACATTAATTTGCTATATCTCTTATAGTTTACTCAGCATAAGCCATTTGAGCGCCAGAATTTATTCATCATAACCAGTTTTTGAAGTGAAACTTCTTTATCGGGGTTGGAAAAAAATTTTGTGTAACATTTTTTCGTTACGCGTCACATTTTTCCGTTACGCGCCATCTTTTCAGATTTAAGTGAATTTACAAGAAAGTGAGAGTGATTATATATTTCGTTTTATAAATTCAACAGGTATGAGCATGATTTTAATATTTATTTGAGGTTAACCTCACTTTTTGATTGTAAGTATCAGTGAATGTATATAAATCTGTTAAAATTAGCAAGTATTAATAAATATTACTGTAAATCTAGTGAACATTATTAATTCTAAAAACAATAAAAAATATAAATGAAATAATTATTTAAAAATAAAACAAAACAAGACATTTTGGTACAAATGTGGAACAAAAACAATCAAGAACAGTAGCAGGTAATGGATAATTGGTGTTAATTTAAGTTTATAGTGTAAATTTATTGGTAATTTACAACTTTTAATAAAGAAAAATAGGTATATTGAAATTTTAAAACGAATTCTGAATCGTATTTTTGAAAACGAAGCGGTAGGGTAAATCAGGGGTAACTTTATTAATCGATACCTGTAGCATTCATGTCGAAAATAAACCTACAGATTGATGATTTCACCTCAATACAATGTCATCAAAGTATGAAATTTTCATCAACAAATATCTGTTGAACGTGGATGCCCGGGATCAAGGTGAAAGGTCCTAAGGGTTCATTACCACCCCAGTAACGAAATATATAAGTTTCAGCTTTACAACTCAAAACACAAAAAAGTTATGACGAAAAGAAAATCCATTTTCATACATTTGAAATTTACAAGTCCATATTATATAGTGTAGAAGTTAAAGATAAAGCTAGAAATTGCTTAATCATACAATTATATGACTGTTTTGACAAAACTGTATACTTAAAACTATGAAATAACATATTTAATTTTCCTAAAATCCTATGAAAGGGAGGCTCCGATTTCAGCCCACTGTGCGACGCCATTTTGAAAAGTCAATCTCTCTCACCGGGCCAGCTAAGTTTGTGGCACTCTACATAATTATTTTTTCAACACACTTGCTCATAAAGTGGCTTTAATATCACCGCAATTAGGCACATAATGACACCTGTAATCAAACTGTGACTTTTTCATTGCTATTATTCACAAGTGAGTTATAGAGTTTTTATTTTATTTTATTGGTCGAGTTACTTTGTTCTTAAAAAAGTTTCGATACAAAAAAGATAAAGATCAATAGAACAAATATATTAATGTATCTATTGCTTGCTCATTTCATACTACTTCGTATTTAAATAGATAATTTCAACTTGTACGTGTTTAATAAATAAAACTTTCACTCAAATATAACTTTTGTTTTCTCTGTAATAAAGAAAACTTTAAATTCCCCATTTTATACGTGGCTAAAACGCTACCTGCGGAAAGCCAAAAAAAAAGAAATCTCATTCCTTTAGTCTATGGCCGATCGCCATTGTTAGATGCGCGCGCAAACTGATTAATTTTTTCCCGCCATAGGGAAAAAAAATTCACAACTCGTTGTCACTGTTGAAATTTTAGTTATTTATTAATTAAAATGTCTACAAGTACTAGTTATGAAGAAAATGATTTATGTTGTACACCGCCCGATATAAGATGTGAAGCCCTTAACGTTATGCAAAGTTTACTACCTGAAAACTCCAAGGAAAAATGTTTTTTTATTATTATTTTCTTCACAAGTGTGTTGAAAAACGTCGTATGATACACGTGTGTATTGGTGATTACCGTCCTCGGCTCTCTTAAGACCCTCACCTAACGGCTCGGGTCTCAATGGCACCTCAGCGGTAATCACCAACATTACACACTTGTACCATAATGTACTATTATTTTATTACGAGTTCTTAAAAAGTTTTTGTGACAATATGCAATTTGGTAGTTTGATAACGTAATTTACAACATCCATGGATAATTTTATTAGAGTTCTCATTTTAGCGCCCTCTATTGATTTTTGTGTACGAACTGGAATCGTAATTTGTCGTCATTGATCATTCAAAATTATTTTCATACTGTTTGTACAGAGGCAACTAAACGAAATAATTTCATTTCCGAGACTAAAGTAACCTAACAGTCAAGGGAACGTTATAACTGTTGTATAAAAAAGATTTTATTTTGTGCCATAATACTAAGTTAATAAACTTTATTCTTCCGTGGCAAAAAACCTCTTTTATGCCCTATTACCTTTGCCTAAAACTTTCAATCCCTGAAACATTAAAATTTCAAATAAATATGAAAAAAAAAAAAAAAAATGCCGGTATGTTTCGATAATGGCCGTATGCGAATCGAATGATTGTGATATTACGTAATTAGTTTAATAAAATACGTGCTGCTAGAAAATAGAAAACTTGAAAGGATTATATTTTCGCAAGGATTAATTATTGCTTTAGAGCTTGAAGCTTGAAGTGAGTTTATGTAAATATTGTTTTTAAACTACGGCACATCGGTTTCATGAGTAAAACTTCATAAAACTTTCATGAGTTAAACTTTATTATTGTTTTGTGTTATTATGTTGTATTGTTGTATTGTTGTTATTTGTGTGATTTAGTTTTAATAAATAACAGTGTAATATTGGATATTGTACACCAGGAAGCAGCCGTAAAATTTGTTTTTGCTTAGTTTATTATTTTAAAATTTGTAGAAGAGATGGCGTCTTCACGTGGTATAAATATGGATGAATTTTTCGCTGACGTTGATGGGTTGTTAGAACGTATAAACGATCTTGTAAACGAACCAAAAGAACCACAAGAACCCGTTGAAGGTAAGTTTATTTAGATTATGTTGAAATAGGTCTCGAATAACAAAAAGAAGACGAACAGGTACCTATATATCGTGAGGAATACCAGTGATATTTTGTCGGTGGCCTCCAACCTCCCCTAAATAGCCACCCCAAGCCTCGCATGTCTAATGTAATGGCTGTCCGTAAGTGACCTGGTAACTAATCTTGACCATCCTCATAATCTGACAAGCTCCAGCCAGAACTCAGTGGGTTGCCTCGAACATTCTTGATCCAATGTTAACAATATTTCACGTTGCGATGCGGCTGTCTGCTTAAATATCTCGTGGGTCTCAGAGCACGATTACTGTTGCTTGCGCGCGGCGTCTCTGCATTCTTTTCAGTTATTTTATTTTCCACGTATCCCATAGACACGGTTCTCTGACATGCTAATCAATTGAGGAATGACATTCCCTTGAAACTTTTTTATCAAAATCGGTTGAAAATTATTATTTTCTGCGATGTGTATCTAAATGTGTTTTATTGACGATTCTATAGTCGGAGTTTTTGGCGGGATCTTGAAGTGACATGTTGTGGTTGTTATTTTTAAATCATTTACTTAGGTTTTTGACCCTATATTATGTAGAATTGGTGGCGTTTTGCGTGATATAGTTTGGTCCCACAAAAACTTTCTAGAAACTTCTAACAAGGGAGCCATCGTCTCGTTGGGATACTGAATCGTCATAACACATGCCACTATAATTCACTCGATAATTGCAGTAATGGTCTTCATTAAAGAGGACCGATTGCCAAGTTAGGAAGAAGAAGAAGAAAGTTTCTATAGTCCATAAATCGTGGAATTTAAATAAATTATAAATGTGTAGTCCTGCCACGAAAATAACTATTGCGTATTAACAAACGTGTGCAGAGGAGCGGCGGGGCTTCGCTAATCTTTTATATAAAAATCTTGTCTGTTAGTGATTCGATAACTTCTGGACGACTTGACAGATTAAGCTCATATTCACTTAATGTATTATTTGTTCTGAGATTAAGCCACTAACTAATGAAAGGCCAGCTAGAAGTTTGATATTATAGAGATGGTGAGAGCACTGGTTATTTGCTGAAATTTTCTACCAGAGACAAATAAAAATTATTTTGTAGCATAGGTATGTAACGAATGTAGGTATCATTTATAGATTTCAAATATTATAGAACGGCGCGAGGTAGGTAGGTATATGAGACCTTTTTGTGTGTGGTATCGGTCTAAGTAAATCGTTATTAAAACGAATACTGTTTATTTTTTCCAAATTCTAATGTTTTAAAGTGTAATATAATAAAGCAAAAGTTTTTTGTTTGTTCGATCGACGTGAATTCGAATCCCTGCAATGAGTCTGAGCTTTCGGTGAAGGAAAACATCGTGATGAATCCATAGCATATTGTTAGGGCTTTTTCTAATGCTCGCCTGAATATCTGTCACCAAACACCGACAGGTGTGTTTCGGCAGCTGCATTTGGGAGCTACAAGAGTAGGCTTCCACTAAGCTTAACGTGCTACCATCCTGACCCACATCATCTATTAAGACCAGATGAGATTGTAGACACAACGCTTAACCTATAATGATAAAAAACATGCTAAACCCTGAAACTACCAGTCGGATTCGAAAACTTCTTTTTGTATATGATAAAACAAATTACGACGAATAGGATTAATTAATAAGTGTTATTAATTTAGTTCCATTCATATTTATTATTTTAAGTTTGCCTAGAGGAACTCGATCTAAGCGATAAGGCCGCCTACCTAACTGTAGTACCTACACTAATAATTATAATTTAAGTACTTAGATTTCTTATTTATTTCGTATGCAATAAAGTATATGCCTGAGGCCAGGCAAGGACATAAGAAGACCTATTGTAGGAATGAAAAGTAACGGACGATTACAGATTGAATGAGTGACTGATGAACGAAGGAGCTAGAGACATAGACTAGGGAAAATGAGGTACTTACTGTTAGAGATCACTTTTAATTAATATAGACACTACAATTTGTAGCGTCTCAAATACTTAAATTTACACCATTTATATGTGTTTGAGCCGTTTGGGGTCGAAACAATGGGTTCGTGGGGCCGAGTGCACACACATTGTTTAATGAAATTGCAGGGCGTTTGTTCGAGTCCACTCGAGACAAAAAGGCGTTGCCATACAACGCGGCAATGCTGCTAGTATTTTGGGGCACACTACCTATTAGCCCCGTATTAGATCTTAATTCAATTTTGTTGTTAGATATAATATATTATTCAGCTAATAAATTGAAAAAAAAATTACAGTTAAAATTGTATTTTAGCCTCATTATAAACATAAAAAATTGTACACAATTTGTTTTACAAATCTATTGGACACTTACAGGTTAATAACTCAGTCCAAGTCACGTCTTCTAGTCCTTTAACTACCTTATCATTACATATAATCGTCCTATAAAGTATATTATATTGTATTGTATAGTATAGACTTTCTAACATTAGACTACAACTCTCCGCCAGCCTTAAATATTGTATTGATTTTTGTTAAGTCGGAAGTGGAAGGCCTCCCCATGAGCTTTATCTGCGTGCGCTGGCGTAGTGGTTAATATATAAATAGAATGTTCCACAAAAATATTGATTCTTAGTGTATCTAAAAAGTTGTCCGTGATGTTATATGCCTATCTCTTATACATTTGACCACAATAAAGTATTTTGCGAAATTACCTACTTTTTAAAGCATGGCATATTAATCCTTACGAACGAAAGTTAATTTATCATAAAGACAATTTTATGGCGTTAAATTTTGTTTATAAAATGGTAACTTTTATGTTCAAAAAAGCATGAATTACAGTTTATCGCTTTAGTATTGATAAGTCACTTCATAGTTACGAAAAGTGCGCTTGGCTTGCGACGTGCAACTTTTAGCTTTAGTTAGGTAGACAGCGGCGCGCGTGCCGGACAATCGTTTCGCTGCGAGTGATTTCTTTAGTTGCGCGTAATTTTAAATCCGTAATAACTTCTACGATATTGAATTAAATAAGGATGATAAGGATTAATACTGAATTGGAGAAAATAGCTTCGCAAATAACCTAATATTTTTGATTATTACTTTGAAGATAAAATGAATGAACTTTATAGATGGGATTACGATTTACGATTGAACGAGAAATAGTTATACTAATCAGTAACGTTATTCAATGACAATTAATAAATTAATATCTTTTTATTAGATTATCAATATTAGTAATAAGTAAATGTCTAGACCACAAACCCCACAAAATACATCACAGCTTAACCATATGCATTCTTGACATACACTCTATACATACACTAATAGTATACACTCGGAGACTTGTCTCGTATTATAAAATGCCGACAGCTTCTACACTGGGTATTTGTATCTCTCTGGTCATCCTGTTTTGGTGGTAGGCATTTCTTAAAGTCTGCCGCTACCACCATCAAGTAGAAAATCTGTTTCCAAGCACCTACGAGTATGTTCCGGCAGCTACACTTGAGAGCCAGTCCTCAATTAGGCTTAGCGTATTGCCATCTTAGGCTACAATATCATCACTTAAAATCAGGAGAAATTGTAGTTAAACCCCAAAAATCATTTATTTAAACTCTCGAATCGATAAGCCGTTCTTTCATTTTGCTCTATCGTTTTAAATAAGAATTTTTAATATCATTTATTTTTACATTTTCCAGTGAACAATGGGGAACTGAGGGAGTACTGTCGAAAATACTATTACAAGTAAAAGATGGTGTAGCACCGATAAATATAAGTACAGTAGTCAATGGAGGACCTTTGCGACCTGGAAATGAAAAACTAATCGCTGCGAAGTGTTTGACTTCAGTGTTAAGTAAGTTGGCGTTTCTCAATTATCGTAAAGTTCAATATTGTTGAGTTCATATAACATTTTTGTATTAAAATGCATAAAATTGTTTTTTTTTTTCAGAACTAAAGCAACATCAATTCATTGAAATTATAACAGGTCCTAATTTAGAAATATTGAATATAAAAATAGGCCCAAAGCCAACGGAGGGTTTAAATGTATCTATCTAGTTACTTACTTAATAATAATTTTTCATTGTATTATCTTTATCTTAACTATTCATTAGGTATTATGTGCCATTGATTTATAAATTGATATTTAAATTAATATGTAGTTACATTTAGAATACGTGTTTTTTGTTTTATTTTGTTTATACGTAAAAGCTAGGGTTGCCCCGTTTTTTTGGAAAAATGTAGTAGTTTATTCCAAAAAAATTGCAAAAAATATAGTACACAATTTTTTTAAATCATTATTGTAACTGCCCAAAAAAGGAGTGAATTTTTTTCAGGTTTGTTTATTCCACTATAATTTTTGTACTGTAATAATGTCTGTACTGATTTGGATGTTTAGAGTGTCGTTAGAATCCTTGGATTTTTGGAAGATTAAATATGTTGGCAGTATAGCTCCAATTTTTTTTAATTTTTCTTGAATTATTACAATATGGTTATCAAACTTAAAGTCTTTATGAGCACATTCCAAAAATATATTATTTACACTAAAAAGCATATTAAAAAAAAACCAACTGCATTGCCAAAAAACGAACTAAAAAGTAAACAACAAGTTGTATTATTTAATCTGTTTAAACAAAGCGAAAGATTACTTATTTACTTGTCGCTGACTAAAGAATGATGATGATATTTCCTTATACAAATTTCGAACGAAACGAAAATAAACTTCAGTGTTAATTTGCGATACAATATAATTATATATTTGATAAAATACAATTGACAATAATATAGTACGATACTATATAATATAGTACAAGTGGCAACCCTAGTAACAGCACAAGTGGATGTAGTTTTCATTGTTATTTAATATTTTATATGATTGTTGTTAATGTTTCAGTATTATTAATAAATTAAATTTTCCTTTTAAAAAAAATCATAACTAATTATAAGAAATTCCTTAAAATTAAAATATTTTTTTGTTATTTTATATTCCTTTAGTTATACATAGTGTTAGCGGTGCCCCAAGGTTGTACATACGTTTAATGCATTTTATTAACAGTCGTTTTGTAATTTTATTTTTACTCAAATTATTTACAATTCTTATAGCCAAAGCCATAAATGTTTCCCGTGTATATAAATTTCACTAAAATCGTTTGAAAATGAACACAAATATTTATTTTTATTTTTCACGCTTTCACGCTTTCTAAAATAATATAATAATTGAGACTTCTTATAACCCATCAATCATGGAATGACATATTTTCCGTGTACACAATTACATCAAAATCGGTTGAGAATGAACAAAAACATCGTTTTGGCGTTTTTCGTCCGATTTCTGAAAGTAATATTGACGATTGTTATAGCAATCATTTGTCCAATGACTACTTTATTTTGTTAAAAATTTCATAAGAATCGATGAAGCCTTTTGTGAGTTAACACCAAACATACAGACAGACAAACAAACATTTTTTAATGACATATTCGTCATTAGTTTCATTTATATAGGATGTCTACAAATAATTTTTCTCAAAGACCAGTACAGTTTTAATACTGGAAATATTCATGAATTAGTTGTACCGTGTTTTAGACTTTTTTTTTTTGGTAATAGTGTTAGGTTCTATAATAAGATTCCGAAAACAATTACTGATTTGCCAGACAATGAGTTCAAGGAACATGTCAAGCAGGTTTTACTATCAAAAGGTTAAAACTGTTATGTGAACGATCGTGATGTCTGCAAGCGTCTTCCTCTATGTGGGGATCCACCAAATTATTAATATAATTATTAACAACAGACTGTAAGTATTATTTGTACAGTTGGATAAAAAGACATAAGCCTGATCGAGTTTCTCGTTGTCTATTCTCTGTGACTGGGATGTTTTCTGAACCGGTAGTAGTAGTAGTTTCATAGTGCCTTTATGGAGCATAAATTGAATAAAGATTTTTTTTGTATGCAGTATTTACTATTGGTACAAAAAAAACTTTAAATTGTACAAATAAATCTGTTCGATTGCATAAAGCTATAAACCTAATACAAGTGAAATAATTTAGAAGGTTAAGGAAAAATAGTGCTCATTGTGATCAATAAAGCAATGAACATTCAAAGCCTAACGAACTATCACCACGAATGTCTTCTCTGACTTACATCTACATCTACTGATCTAAGTGTTTCTTCATCTAGAAGGTTTTTATGCTATCCTTGAACGCGATAAGTGGTGCTGTGATGGAGATATTGACTACATCAAGAACAGAATACCATCTGCTGGGCTGGCCCAGTAGGTAGTAATATATAAAATTGCATCATTGCAAGAAGTTTTGTATTGTAATATGGTGTTGTAACAGATCCACCCTAAGTACCTAGCTATAATTTTGAAATCAATATAAAACTAAAATCAATACAAGTAACGCTGCCTAGTTTAATATTATAAGTACTTTAAATCTACTACGATTCGATGTTTTGACAAACGTAGGTAATTTAAAATCTTTGTAATAAAGGTTAAAATTTATAAAATAAAAAAAAAAATATTGTTTAGAATGCGGGAAGCTTTGTAAAACATATAATAAAACAGAAACCTACGGGTTTTACCATTTTGCAATATTAAACAAAGACAGCACGGGGATAACTAATCGTGAGAATATAGAATAAACAAAAGAAATAACAGGACACGGCGAAAAACAATAGGAAACAATGATAGACTGAGGAACCTTGAGAAAATAGGGATGCGCTTGCTCGGATATTAAAAGTGGCGCTCTGGATTAGTACAATCACTCAACTGAACTAGATCTGATTTCTGGTACTATTTATTAATAGTACAATGTACAGTAGTACAATGGATCGTACACGGATGAATATTAGGCATATTTTCATTCTCCTTCATACCTTCCTGGCTTAGGATTGTCATTCTAAAGACCCGGTGTTATTAGACTAAACTACACTTGCACTTCCAGAAAAATAGTATTAACTAATAAAAAAGTATTCTTCTATTCTAATCAAATTTTGAAACTAATTCTTAGAACAAATTCATCCTCACCAAAATGTCTAAAAACAATAATAAAAATAATTCTTACTCTCTCGTCTTTATTTCAAAACAGCTTAATGAACTAGCAGCTTAATGAACTAGAGCCTATTAAGTGTTTACTTTGTAATTTCGCTCTCTTTCGACTGAACCACGTCTCCAGTCTCATGAATCACATAGGTACTCAGTACTAAATACACCGTGCTAGCCTGCCGCAAACGAAATACTAAATGAACGATGTACTATGAAGCTTATGGAATAGTTCGTTCTAGTACAGTGTCAGAAATTAGTTCCTATTAGTAATTAGTACATGTACTACCCATGTCTAGTGGCAATGAAAAAATACGCAGTAATATCGGAACAAAAAAAAGGGTGAGGGAAAAACCCAAACGATGGGAGTACAAGACAATCTTAGGAATAACGGGACTTTGGCAAAAATATAGAAAAAAAAGAAACGTTAGGACTAAAGGAGCGTGGGAATTAAATCAAAAAGACGGGGCAGTCAATCAGAAAGGATCGAACGGTCGGTCGAGGCAGTGAATCGCAGTGAATCAGAGTCGGTCGAAAACAGTCAGTCAGTAGATATCAGACGTGATTATACCAAAAGTGAGTAAATACTACATAGGTCGTTATAATGCTGGTGAAAACAGTTAAAATTTCTGTCGGTATTAACAGTGTAACTAGCTAGGTAATATTCAGGTTTTTGTTCTTGCTCGTTGCGTCTGAAAAAAAATACATGAAGAAGTTCGCGATCGGTGTCAGGGAGATCCCACAGAAAATATAGGAAAAGTTATTAGGATTAGGTTAGAGTACGAATCTAGAATCTTGCGATATCAGTGGTCTTATTTACGGGAGATTTGATCAAATCTAGCATAATTCGAGAAGTAGAATTAGCGCGTGATAGTGAATGTACTAGCTAGTTTTAGAGTAATCTAAAAGTTTCATTGCATGTATGTGTTCATAAATCTATTTAGTATTAAGAAGTGCTGCTTGAAACCCTAAAGACTGTAAGTAGATTTATTTAACTTTTATGGAAATGTACAAAAATAACTACGGAACGTACCTAATATTATAGAATTCAGACAATGACTTATCATATAAACATTCTACTACTTTACATGATCTACTGTACAAAATCTGTAGTTTTAACCTTGTTTAAAATGAGGTACTTATGTGTGACAGGAATAAATAATTCAATAAACAATCTTTAATGAAACTGGAGGTAAATTCAGTGCACCGTCTTATCATCAGAGTTTTATTATATGAATTCCCATTAGGCGTTTGTGTATTGAATCTCTTCACATTAAGCGATAATCGATTTAGTTCGTACAAAGATTTCTCCCTGGGTGTAATCAGAAATGATTCCATGACAGTGAGACTCAGTTTTTGGATCGCCATTAGATTCGCAGGGTGGCTGTTCGGTATTTATGTTGCTTTGATTTGGTATTCGGTTTGGCATTTGAAAGAGAACTCTTTCGTGCCAAAGTGATCCAATAGCAGTAAGTACCAGATATTGTCATCTTGTAATTCTCTTGCCTATGTGATGGTTGGCCTTCCAGGTCAGACAGGATTCTACACAGACATCCTCTTGTGTTCATAATACAAAGGAAGGTGTGCTGGATTATACTGAAAGTTAGTACAAAATCTTGAGGTAAATATGTCACCAACCCACACTCAACAGTACAGACATATATTCACATTAATTATAATAAAACTTGTTATAAGTGCCATACAGCGCTAACAGATTGAAAAATATCTTTAATTGGTAATTTCTATAAGAAATACCTAGAATTTGAATTCTATAAAACTAATGTTTATTACTTTATTCATGTAAAATATACATATGTGAATACCTTGGTAAAGAAAGGTATTATAATTACATACTTAAATAAATAAGGAACTATTTGTGTGTTATTGTTATTTGTAATAATATATAATATTCTCATGAGAATATAAATCACTACACATCATCTACATGTAACATTTCACATACTATATTTTATACACAGGTAAAGGTAAGGTACTTATGGTTGTTCAAGGGTAATATTTGTGGTTTTGCCAAAGGGACAAATAGTCCTTATGCCTACGCAATCACCTACCGCCTTCATTGTTCAAAATGTGTGTTGGATAGAGTCAGTGCTAGTTCAATTATCAATTTCATTGGCTCATAATAACAAAATGGTAATGGATATTCTGTGTGGTTGCCGGTTAGTACATTATAAAGTAATGGTGACTGGAACCAAACAGATGTTCAAATGCCTTTTCAAATTATCATTTATAATACTATATCATAGTATTATATACTACTACATTATAGTACAAATACTCAGTGTTGATTTGGTTCAACATATATAAATTCCAAATACCTATCCACATTCCTTTTGAAACTAGTGTGATATTATTATACAACTATTGGTTCAGCCTACCATTTAATAAGGCAATATTATATTTAATCCGATGGGTTTTAGTCATACTATGTACTGGCTTCTATACCCTTCTAATCACAATATTTGTTAGGGCGTGGCTCAACTTCTATATATTCATGTCTTTTGATCCGTACAGTGATAGGGAAATTTGTGACTAAAGGATAGGAGCTGCGACTATGTCCCTCTCCATATATATCCCACAGTCGGTAGAGTCTAGCTTTATTTCCTGTACGGGGAGGTCTGGATTGAAGTGAGTTACATATTTTCTCCCTGGTTGACTTTGTCACCATGGAGCTTTCTTTATCATCTTGAAGGGTTATAGTTGACCTTTACTGTGTCTGCTATTACTACCCATTAGATTGAATCATTAGATTCATTTATTGTTACTTAAATAGGGAACTGGTTCCAGTATTCCTATATTCTGCCTTCTCACCCTTAAACTTCACTAGCAATGCTAGCGGTGGTTGATTGTTGGGTTTCACTATAAAAATTAATGCTACTTTTGCGGGCTTGAGGAGGTGGGAAAATAACTTCAGCTAGAAAAAAAACCCTTTGAACAACTTTCATGTGCAATTAATCGTACTTCGAGTACAGTACATAACTACTGTTTATTATAGTATTATTATAATATTAACTTTATTTCATACAATGTATTTTAACACTTTCTGTCATGTGTTTGAGTAAGTTCTAATTTACTAATTTGATATAATGTTATATTTTCTGAGTACCAGATTAAAGAACTTGTTTACTACAACTTTGTTTAATTCACAACGTAAGGCCATATTAGACGATCACGATCAAGTAACAGTTAAATAGATTGAATAAGTTTGTATTTAATCATTATGCATTATACAATAGAAGGGGAAGTTCGAGGGGTCACACCCCCTGGGTAGATAGAGAGAGGGGGGGGGGGGTTGTTACAGTGTCACGAAATTAAAATCAACTACTGACCCTGGTGCAATGCTGTTAAGTCACATATTTAGAGCCTGGGAGGAGGTGCAGGATGCAATTGATGTATACTGTGATCTCTCAAAGGCCTACCACAGGTTGACTACAGTACGCTTTTGCGCTTAAACTGTAACCTCTCTCGAACTGCTAATCTCCTATTTTATAGACCGCTGTCAGAAAGTAAGTACAAATGGGGAAAACCTCTTGAAAACAGTTCTGGCATTGTTCTTTTTGTAGTCGAAACTTCACTTATCTTCAAAGTGAAAAGAATAGATTCAGAGGTTAGGCAATTAAATAATATTTTACTTAAAAAGATATAAAGGAATTTAGTAAGTTTAGTTGATAATACTGTCTTCTTATGCTTGATATGCTTAATTTGAATTTACAGTGGGGTCCTCAAATTAAAACCTTGGCGGGAAGACTGTGAGGTTCAGCCTCTAAGGTAGATACTATATTAATAATACAAAAGTGGGCAAATATAAACATTATTTCGTACCGTGTTTAAGACTTAGTAAGACTAATAAAATAAAAGCTTTTTAGTTAATAGTGTTAGGTTCTATAATAAGATTCCGATACTGATTTGCCGGACAACAAGTCAAGGACCATGTCAAGCAGGTTTTTGTGTCAAAAAGTTTCTTAGGGTGGATCACTATGTGAATGGCAGTGATGTCTGGAGGTGATTCTGTGTATTATTGGATATACACAGACTGATCTCGGAACACGATAAATCAATCATAAATGGATTTGTCACTGTGTATGGGTTTGTATATGTCGAGTTCTATAGGTGCAAAGTGACTACTATTTCCGAGGTGTATTTTTCAAAGAATAACTTAATAACTTATGATCTTAGATAAATTTCGGTGAAGTCAATAGTTTAGAAAAATGTTTAGCAAAGTGCACTTTTTATTTTTCTTACAAAACGGTTTCAGTAGAGGAGTCTAAATTGTATAACGTATATTATATTATATTAACACAAAAGAAGATATTCTGAATCCTATATATTATATAAATACACATATCCAATCATTTGCTGCCGCAACTTATCGCATTTATTTATTTTTATCCGTAGTATTTATTTGGGTTCGTAATAGCCTAATCTGCAACACCAAGTAATTATAGATCAACTAAAAGATTTATTTCATATTACGAAATTTTCAAGGTAATTAGGAATTTGTATTTCAATAAAAATTGTTATGTTCAAGATTAGTAATCCAATTATTAAATATCAGATAGAAATTCATATGTCCCTATTTTTCAAGTCTTGAACCACTGTGCGACGTGGCGTGCGGCGCGGCGTCGCGGTGGGTTAGCCCATTTTTTCAATCCACTTCCTCGCTCCGCTTGACTTTATGAAATTTGAATAAACCTAGGAATCACATGACTGCTGTTGCGGAGTTGAGATTTTTATGCAATAGGTACTATCGGTCGACAAAACTCCGCAACCTCGCTCCGCTTCTTCGCTTCGCATTAGTGGATTGGCAGCCTTATATTGTACCGGCTTGCGGAAAGGTTTTTTTAAAAAACGAGAAACTCCTTTTATTTCTTACCAAACGCATAAATTTGAATTTTCAAATCCCTAATTTGAGACATGATGGGTTCTTCATAGAAACTTTCATCAAAGTTTTATTTTCACCACATCTGGGATAACACAATGAAATAATTGGCTTGTAGCAAAATTGTATAATTCAGATAATTTACAATAGGTAATATCGCTTATAATATAAATATAAACTCCTGCGAGCCACGGTCGACAGAATACGTCGCTTTTCAATCATAAAATAAAACAGTAATTATGCCGTACTGCGTAGTTAAAAAGTTTACACTTTAAAAACATTTCAGCCAATCTAAAAAGAATACTGGACTATCATTTCATTGGTAAGTACTAAAAATACAATAGGTTTCTTATTAAATATAACAATATCAATAAATCAACAAATCAGTTGGCGTTGACAACGATGTCATTTCATAATTACTTCACATGCCCATAATAAGTCAACAGACCGTTTGGAATGGCAGCCGATGTCATTTGAACATTACCGCGCATGCGCATTGGTGTTCCCATATTTTGTTCTTACAAACTTTCATCTCCTGCTATCTACTCTTAAAATTTATTTTCGCTACAAAAGTACCCTACGTCCTTTCCTAAGGTCTAATCTATCTCAATACCAAAATTCATCAAAATTGGTTCAGCGGTTTAGGTGTAAAAACGTAACAATAGTCAGAGTTACTTTTGCATTTATAATATTAGTATTATATTATATGTATGTATGTATGTATTATTGTACTAGCAAACCTGACCATACGTTGTTGTGGTACAGAATTTTTTTTTGGTTCGATTGCTAATAACTTGACAGGATTACCTACTGGGGTAATATGAAGATTGTCTGTGAATTTCATCAAAATCGCCTCAGCCGGACTACATCCATAGGAAAAATACATATAAACATAGATTTTTATACCGGGTATTAGGAGACCGCTCCAGAAAACGAAACCAGACGATATTACTAATGACACCTTTGATGATGGGTCGGAAAAAAAACATATTTTTAAAACGTATTATTAGCATTATTCACGCTCCATCATGTTAGTAGAGCTAAATGAAACCAGCAATGAAGGACATAGTCAACAACAGCTGATGTTCGGGTCAAAAGACACGCGGGCGCGCCGCGGCGCCAAACTAGAGCGGCCCGCAGCTGAGCTATCGCACAAATACTTATTTACATTTGTCTAAATATCTAACTTATCTACTTTACCACTACCACCCACTACTACCCAGCCATTTTCATTCGAATTCACCGGTTTAATAAAAAAAGTACCGAGTTCGATTTCCCGCTAATGAAAAAAATTACTTATGAAATTTTAACAAGGATTAAGCTATGCCTTTTAACCCATCGTGTAAGTATTATACTGATGTATTAAGTTATGTATCTATTCAGATAAGCTCAGTAGGTACTAAGTTATTTTTAAGAAATATACCTAAGTTCGGATTTCGGCGAACGATATCTAAAATGCGCTTCTCGGACTGAACAGCCATTTGACTTCCACCTCCTGCCGCTACTGGAGCAGTGGGCCGATTTTTCAACACTCGCTGAAATGCTGTTGTTATCAGACGAGAGTCAGCCGGTTGTCGAGCTGTCGGGAATCTCTCTCGGTAAAATTGTAATGCACTTGAAGCATTCCCGCGAACTTCTCCAAGGCACATTAACATGTTACCGTATTCACGAGCACTATAAATGTACGCGTTAGGCATTATTATAACAAAACTTTAATAAAAACAACACAATCTTAACAAGAAACACAAAATGTAACAATAAAGTAATGACAAGAATTTAACTAACAATACGATTGAACGAATATCTGTCGCTCACGCGCACATGAAAAATGTCAACGTGTAACTGTCTCAAACTCTAAAAATAGTAAATTTATTATTCAACTCCGCCAAAAAAATAGCTAAGCCGCCGCGCCGCCTCCTTGCAGTACACGCACGCGTCGCGTCGCGCGTCGGCCGCGGCACTTTGATCATTTCCACAGATCGCTAAACCGTTAGAAATTCGCAACTTTTATTTTATAAGTGTAGTTATCCCTACCGACTAGTCTTCTTATGAATCCGTTAATTAAAGCAGCTGCTACATATGTACTGGACCCCACTGCCCCCTGGCACAAACGCCGGCCGCGTAACATTTTCAAAGACCCGGACGATCGCGTCGAAAAAGCAAGTATGTATTATTCATCCATCTCTCTTAACAGAGCGTGCCAGAGCCCACGCCCGCGTAACCACCGTTCTCTCCGCAGAGGACGGGCGGTCAACTTCGCTCTCGCACACCCCCCACGTCCACCCTCTCCGGCGGTAACCTAAGCCTAGGTTCGTTCCTCGCCGTGAAGTTCCTTCCTGGAACATGCCTTTGAGTATATACCTAGTTGTTGGGTGCTTTTTGACGGTGTAACAACAAAATATATTGTAATGGCTTTAAACCGATTTAAATACTGACGTCGAAGTGATTTTCACAACTAAATAAAATTGTTGTTGGAGAAATCATGTTTCTTTTCATAATTTTACACCACGTTTCTTTTTCTTATGTCTTCACCTCTCATGATAAGGAAACTCACTTTATCACATATTCCATGTAGTATTTTTGCACATAGGAGCAATACAGTACTAATAACTTGTTTTTTTTTTTGTTGTCGTGTTTCATGACATTATATAATTATGTTATAGGCAATGTATAGAATGCCAAATGAGAATCCGGAACAGTATGAAATAGATCTCCGATTTGCTGAGAGATTTTGGCGGGATCTCAAAGCGACAAGTAATTGAGACACAAACATTTATGGGTTTTAGTCTTTTTTAGCGTTATAGGTTTAATGTTGTGGCAACAATCTCACCTAATATTATCTAAGTGACGATGTTGTCCAAGATGGCAGCACGCTAAGCTTAATGGAAGACTGGCTCTCAAGTGCAGCTTCCAGAACACACCTATTGGTGCTTGGTGACAGATTTTAACTTGAGGATGGTAGCTACCCAGGCGGGCATTATAGGAAGCCCTACCACCGTGTCATGGTTTCAACACGATGTCACTATCACCGATAGCTTATGCTCATTGCAGGGATTCGAACTCAGGTCGATCGACGCGAAGTCCGTATACGCTACCGACTGAGCCATCATTTGTACTAGTACCTACTTGTTTGCAAGCCCAACCCAACTTAACCGAGCATCTTCTATATATTGTAACGTATAAATGTATGTAAGGTTATGTAGGTATGGTATAAATGACGTGCATACCTCAATACAACAGTTCGCACAAGTTTGGTTGTCAAACCGATAAGCTAATTCGACGGCGAATGTAATTGTGAAAATCAGGACTTGCATTAACTAGCATTAAAATTAACTAACATTAACATTAATTAGCATTAACTTGCATTAACAAAATCACAATCTTATTCCCGAGTGATATTCGAAACGAATCGGAGATGTATTTCATAGTATAACTAAATAGCATTTAGAATTCTAAAGAATGCCTAAATAATGTATGTAATAATTCTCTTTATTTCATAAGTTGCTTATAACATATAACACAAAATAAGGCGTGAAATATAAAAATATGACGAATACAGTACAGAATATTCGTAGCAATGTTCACTTGTGATGTTTAACACGACGTCACGATAGCGCGCCAAAATGACGGGTGTTTGAATTGCCAGCATTCGATTGGTATTTTTAACTTTCCCTAAAAACTAAAATAGCAGAGAAGAAGAAGACAGAAGAATGCGTCAATGAAACGTATAAAAAAATGTTCATGCATATACATATATATGTATTACATACTGATTATACTCGCTATTTTATCGAGATTATTTATTACCTAAGCATTCGCTCGCGAGCTACGCGATTCACATTGGTTGCACATATAAGTTTACACACTT
Source organism: Saturnia japonica (assembly GCA_033032175.1). Classification (NCBI taxonomy): domain Eukaryota; kingdom Metazoa; phylum Arthropoda; class Insecta; order Lepidoptera; family Saturniidae; genus Saturnia; species Saturnia japonica. The sequence continues at coordinate 2,838,290 of CM065304.1, read as the reverse complement.
TGCACTTTACAGTCTAAGAAAGCATTTATCATATCTGCAAACCATTTAACTTTCAAGGAACAGATATCTCCGAGTACCAGATATAAATAATTTAATACATAAATCGTCCCATCCTACGAAAAAGGTTATATTTAATTAAATAACTGAAATTGTTTTCTTTTTTTGTTTTGTTATGGTTCTCTCTAGCTTTATTTCTGTGTATAAATTATTTTTCTAATCCAAGTACTTTTTGAGATTTGAATGGCTTAAAAAGATACATGTGATTTAAGTTCGACGTATAAAGGTATATATCTAGACAGAACCTTACAAGTTTCGCATGTCCACCCCGCAAGAGGCGCGCACGTCGTTCTATCGTCACTCGCCACCGGTCTTCGCGGGAGATGACACTCTTCGCTGGTTAACGTAATGATTATTGAAGTTTTGAAGTTTTGCTTGGGTGTGGACTTCTGTATAATTATAATTTAACTTCATAGCGCACTAAACTAACAAAATAATATAATGAATCGTCGTTCGAGATCACTTTTGAATTTGGCACTTAACCAACAAAATGCAATTGACAGTGATAATATTATCTTTACAAATCTTAGAACAGAAGATAGTAATCATAATTTAGATACACGTAAGTAAATTTTCTTTTTATTTACATGATAATTATTATTTTAACAGTTTCTCAGAATTTAGGGTTTAAGAATTTTTACCATTCGATTCCCAAGTAAAATGACACATATTTTATACAACCTTATTTAAAATAAATTGACAAAAACAATAACATAATAAATTCTTTACCTTATTCTGATCTATACAATTATAAGTTTTATAATAATTTCATGGATAAAAAGTCCTAATAGGTACGGTATATATAGATATATACCATTAATCTATGGAAAGTAGGTAAAATTTTGAAGGTGTAAAGGTACTCATAACTATTTTATTCGGAAATGAACCTGGGACGGTTGGTCTTTAGTGCATATGTATCCTTTTTCTACGTAACTCGTTTAAGATAATACTATTTACGTTTTATTTTTCACTTTCCTAATATATTTAATTTTATGAAATTAACAACTTATATATTAATAGTGTGCCTAAAGTAAAACCCTTGTGAATAATTTAATTTTTCTTTTTTTATAACTAGTGTAAAGCGATTTATACGACATTAATGATTACTACATAGCGAATACGCACTTTTGTTAGCATAATGAGTTAAATCATAATTAATACGCGCTGTTCCCGACGAAACTTCTCTAAATGCGGGTATATTTTACATAACGGAAGCGTCGTCCATTATACAACCGTCACCTTTTGACATAGAGGTTACTACAAGTTTCGATAACTCTCCAATGTCATTCATCTCTACCAATGATAATATAATAAATTGTCTTAATATTCCTACACCTATGCCTTCGCCATTAAACAGGCATACAAATAAAAAATGCAATGATGAATTTTGCGGAGTACGTGAAATGTGGCAGATTACTCTTGATAGGGCTTCCAGCGAACCACGCAAATCAAGGAAACGCAAAAGGAATGTGTCTAAATGGTGTGATGTTAAACGAAAATTACTAAAAATCAGGGTAAAGCTTTTATCAATAGGTTAGGTAACGTAGTCGACCAGAAAGTACTGAGACCGCCTTGTAATTTTCGCTATAAATGTTTTGAGAAACTGTCATCTGCTAATCGACAAATAATTTTTTGCCGCTTATAGTATCGGATGCGGCAGCTAATAAAATAGAAGTATGTAAGACAATGTTTGTAAATAATATTGGAATGAACGGTAAAGTAATCAAAACTTCATGGGACAAATATGATGGTAGTACTGTAATGGGTCAGGATCAAAGTGGTCGGCATCAAAAGCACAAAAAGTTATGGTTGACGAAATGATAAACAGTGTATGTGATCATGTTAAAGCTTTTGAACCTATTGAGTCACATTACCTCAAGAAGTTATATTTAGATGGCTGCCTCAGTATTTCTCGTATGTTCACTATGTACAAAGATTGGGTTGATAGTGAAAAATATTCTGTTCGAGCTAAAACTGAGAGACAGTACCGCGACATAGTAAATGAGAACTTTAATTTAGGATTTTTTTGTCCAAAAAAGATCAGTGTGATCAGTGCCATGCGTACCGTGTTATCGAAAATCCTACTCAAGAAAATGTGGATGAGTACGAGCAGCATCAGTCTAGAAAAAAACTTGCAAGAGATTTGAAGAAGCAAGACAAAAAATTGGCTCGGGAGTCAGCTGATGGTATTACTCTTAGCGCTGTTTTCGATTTTGAAAAAGTGTTGACTTGTCCTTTTGGGTAGGTTAATATTTTTTATTATAAGAAGAAATTGTCTTGTTTTAACTTCACTATCTTTGATATGGGTCAAAAATGTGCTACGTGTTACATGTGGGACGAGACAATAGCTAAACGGGGGGTAAACGAGGTGAGTAGTTGTTTGATCGACCTTATTGAGACTAATGCTCGAAATGGTGTTAGAAATTTTCTGTTCTGGTCAGATAATTGTTCAGGGCATAATCGTAACCGCTTCGTCTACTCGTCATACATTTATGCAGCTAATCAGTTTAATGTTTCGGTCACACATCGTTTTATAGAAAAAGGCCACACTCAGAATGAGGGCGATAGTGTGCATTCGACCATGGAAAATGCTTCTCGCACGAAAAAAAATTTACACGCCTAGAGAGTGGCAACTGCTGGTCAGGTGGGCTAAAAATAACACCGAATCTCCTAATAACGTTCGGGATATGACGAAAGATGATTTTTATGATTTCAAGGAGCGTGTTTCTGATAAACTCTGGAGCAAAAATATTCGCAGTCAAAAAGTTAAGTGGAATTCTATTAAAGAAGTACACGTTGCTGCTACTGATTCAAATAAACTTTGCTACAAGTATGATTTGAGTGCAGATCATTATGAAACTATTGTAGTAGGCAGTGCCAGAAGAAATTCTAACAGCAATACATACACATTTGAAAAAATGTTACAGTGGTCATTTGAAAATTCCTTTTGACAAGTATAAAGACCTTGTGTCATTATGCGACTCGGATATTATTCCAAGGGAACATCACAATTATTTCAAGAATCTTCCTCATTTTGAAAGAAGGGCTACGCCTTAGGCTGAATGATTAATATTTTTATTTTTATTTTTACAACGCAACGTTTTTACCTTTTAGATTTTTTTTGGTAGTAAAGAGCCCTTTGTGTGTAGTGTTTCTTTATTTTTTGAATTGTTATGAAAATAAGGTTTGCTGAAACTTACTTATTGTGATCTCAAAATATTTTTTAGTTGATTAATATGTAATAGATTGCCATAATATTACTATGTTACTTAAAGAAAGTCTTAAAATAAAACACGTTCTGACATACTATATAATTAGGTTGATTTAAGATTAAAAAATTGCTGTAGAAGACAGTATGATTAATGCCATGTTTTTTTTCTTAACTTTAAAGGAGGTTTTTTGGTGTTATTTTACAATATTATTGTGTTACCATGTTTACAAATTGTAATTTTAATTATTTCTAATAAAGCTGTCATTTAAGGAATATTTATTGTTACTTTATTCGTAATTCGCATCATAGTACTTAATTTCTTAGTAACATGATACTGTTAAGAAATCTGTATATCCATGGAAAAAGATTTTATATTAATATAGTCCTCAATTCCGAAATCCTAACTACGACGAAAATAGTTCTTTAATCTCTTAAAACAAATTTTTAGTTATGGTTTCTCATGTATATGGGTACCTATGATTTTAGAACCCATGATTTCCTGAAAACCTGAATATTTAAAATAGTATTTCATTAATAAATAACCCTCATAACCCTACTAAAAAATATACAATACAGAATTGTTGTATTTTATTAAATTAAAAAGTTATAATTAAGTTTAACCGAACGAAAATTCAAACGTCTCTACTGAAAAGTAATGATTCAGCAGAAGTGACTTTTTTCGTCGGATGGAACGAAATACGGTATTAGGTATCGAAATACTCCTAAGCATAGGTATGTTGGTAGGTAAACAATATATGCGATGTAAAATATGTAGGTATACAATGTGACATACAATGTACATACATGTTACACAGTTTCAATTTATTTATATGGGATTTCGATAGCTATACTTGAGGTCCTAGGTTCGATTCCCAGGTCAAGCAAAGTGTTACTGGGTTTTTCTAGGAAATTCTCAGTACCAGCTCGGAGTTTGGCTTTGTGCTCGATTAATGATAATAGGCTCACCCCCTATTACATGGGACCTAAAGCATACCCGGCGAACTGTAAATATACATTAGTACACCTCTACCTGACCCTTCGGAAAATACAAACGTAATGGTATATTCGTTTTTAGAATATGTATACTGTGTGTTAAGTGCGATATGTGAAACAGTGAAATCTTTTTCCCTATTTTACTAGAATTAGGGTTATTAGTTAAAGTATGTACTTGGGTCTAAAACTTATAAGTGATTTTCGCGTTCGCCTCGAAGATAGTCACATGCGCAAGCGAAACGTATTTTTTCTTCACGACGGCCTACGGGGGTTCGAACTAATTGTAGCCTAGGCTCCTTCTGCAAACTATTAATTCTTAGTTGCAATTTTGGGAAGTTAGGTGTTTGAAAACGATGCACAAAACGCGCTGGGCATCTATCTCAGCTTTAGCCTACTTGACTGATAGTAATGTGTGGAAGTGACTCCCTCTATGTACATTCACTAAAATATAATAATATGCTGCATTCTACAACAAAAAAAAAATGTCGAAATATATCACAAACCCGCGGAAATTACAAAACTATGGACTCCAATGATAAAATTAATAAAAAACAAACGAAATCTTGTCCAAATTTGGTTACTCGTAGCGGGATTCGAATCTTCGATAATCATACCATAGGGTACCATATACGATTGTAATACAATAGGTATCAATAGCGTGCTGCTGATCTTGACCCCCCTAACCCACTCACCGCAGGAACACAACACTAGGTTATTTATATCTCTCTTAATTCTTCATCAAAGTTAATTATTCAAATATCGATTTAAAGCATATGTTCACCCCTATTGATAAAAAATTTACATTTTTTTTTAGAAGAAAACGTTATCATGAGCAACGCCACCTCTTAAAATAACATTTACATTATAAACAATATTGTTTACAATTTATAACATAAAGAAATATGTTCATGGAAATCAAATAGAAAACACATTTAATTGATGAAAATAAATAATTTTTTTTCATGAATGTGTATTTACTAAACATATCTCTTCGAGTATGTGCTAATTATCTTTATTAATTAATTAATTAAGTCTTCGTAAGCCAGATAACTTCGTGTAGTAGTTATAGCCGCTTATTATAAATATCCGAGTATCGAAGATTTACTCGGTGACTTGCAAAAAAAACCCTGTCTAGATAAACTCGGAGAGTAAAACATTATTATCTGAATACAAAATAATATATACAACTATAGTTTTAATACACTTAAATCTATGTATACATCTGTTTATGTATATCCATAGTATAGATAAGATTTTCTGTCTATAAATTTATTTTTTCGCGTGTTATGTACTCTACTTTTTACTGCGACAAAACTTGTTTGGCGATGATACTTTTGGTTTGTCGCACTTAGAGATCAGTCAGTTTAAATGCGGTAATGAAATGGGTTATAAAGAGAGAAAAAATGAAAGAAGGAAAGAAAGAAAGAGAGTAAGAAAAAAGAAAAAGGAAGGAAGGAAGAAAGAAAGATAGAAAATACATTTATCGCTTTGAAAATACGGGCACACAGTTTTTAAAAATAAAATTAACATTTCATTGAACACTAAAAATTAAAGAAAAAGAAAGCTAAGTTAAAGACGATAAAGATCACGACCACCACACACATAGTAATAAACCCATCAATAACTTTTATTTTAAGAAGTTTCAGTTCTCTCACGTATACGTGCAATATTTTTATACATAATTTAGACAATTCGTGCTTGTTCAAAATTTAAAACGTTTTTATTCTCTTGTGAGTAAAAGAGTGTTTTATCCACTGTTATCGATGAATGAAACGACGTTTTTCGAGTGACAATGGTAAAAAAATAATTTTTGTAAATGTCTGTTTCTATGAACGGATTGAACTCAATAGCGGCTGATTTTTGTGAAATGTTGTATAATGGAAGTTTATGTCATTTTCAAGTGATAGGCTCAATTATCAATAATAATTTGAACTATCAGAAAATTACTACCTATTAAACACGCGCGGAGCCGCGAACATAGTATATATTTATACTAGAATTACTCACTGAGATAAGCGGGTCTTATTATGCCGGTGAAGGTATAATTAAATGAAATGTGACTTAGTTGAATAATTTCCCAAGTTGAAATTATCTCGGTTAGCGGGAGCGGTTAGCTAGAAATTGAGCTAAAGTAGTCTTATTATCGTATAGTTAATATTCATAGATTTATTACTTAACTGGCGTGGCCCGCGGAACCCCAAGCGTTTATTACGTAGTAAATTACGTCTCATAATTTGATTTTAACCCACATTATTGACATTTTTTTAAATACAATTAATTCTTCAAACAAGTGTATAGCCCACCTGACGAGAAGCGGTTACCGTAACCTACGAACACTTGTAATACTGTAGGTGTCACTGGTAAAGGAGCTCTGGAAATTTTACTCACTTCAGGAACACAACATAAGGCTATTTGGATATGAAGTTCTGTAGAAATACCTCTAGTATTTCACTAATCAGACTACAGCAAGTCAAAAAAAATCTTCATAAGGTTTCATATATACTCACATATGTAAGAATGGCAAATGCTACCAGTGTACAAAGTTTCATCAAAATCGGTGGATAATAATAACATAAATAAATACTTTTTTTCTATGATTTCTCAAAGATTTTGACAAGTTAAAATATAAAAAAATATTATTGTAAATTTTTATGGTCTATCAATTGAATAATGATAAAGGCTTTAATAAAATCCGTTCATCCGTTAATCAATCCGTTTTTGATTTACATCCAGACAGACAACCGGACAGACAGAGAGGCAACATTTTTGTTTTCATTCTTAACAGTGTTCTTTTGTTTTGTTCCTTTCACTAGATTTGGAAAAAAAACGTCATGTACAGACAAAATAACTTCAGATTTATTTATATAGAGTTAAAGAAAAAAACTTCATAACAATAAACTATTCAATTTATTAATTAAATTATTGTTAATATCATATGTTGATGATTGTCGCATACGTAATCTATATATTATATACTAGCTGTGCCCGCGGCTTCGCTCACGTGGACTACAGAATGCCCTTGCGAATCTTGCTCCCCCGCTCCCGGCTATTTTAAAGACAAAATGCTTATTGTGGGTCTTTCTTAGAAGATAGACATAATATACTCTCGTGTATTTTTTTGTAGGTCTTTTTAATATCTACAATTATTTGCTATATCTCTTATGGTTTACTCAGCGTAAGTCATTTAAGCGCACGAATTGATTCACCATGACCAGTTTTTTTTTAATTCGTGCGGAACCTTCATTATTTTTCTAAAATAAAAGTACCCAATTTACTCCCTATTCAATCGGCTATCTACCAGTGTAAGCCCCGTCAAAATCAATCCAACCGTTTCGGAGATTACCCGGAACAAACTGACAGACAAATATTTTAAAGATAATTTTTTTCTTATAGGTATATGCGTTTAGTAAAAAGCTGTTATTTTGACATTACAAACAGACACACTTCAATTTTATTAATTGTATAAATTAGGAATATCATAAATTCAAAATATGAGCTTACTGCTTAACTAATATAATATATATATATATAACCATATCCAATTACGACTAGAGTGTTTCAGTGTTAAGTATTAATTATGTACCAAATTAATTTTTTTTTTTTTTTTTATCTTTATTTAATTAAAGGATTTGGTCACAAATCGACCATGCCATCCCTATTGGTAAGCACACACATAATACACATAATAGACATAATAATTATTACAATACACTCATCTTTATTTTCATTTTCACTAAATTTTTATGGAACAAAACAATAATATGGACGAATATTTGGTATTTTTAACATAAATGGAGAGCAATGCATAAACGCAATACACACAAATATTATTTATTCTATACAACATGTTTAAATATTTTCAGCCCGTAATTTTATTTTTACTCATATTGTTGACAATTCGTATGCTGTCGTATCAATTGAGTAATGGCGTGTATTTCCCGTCTAAAATTTTCAAAAAAATCGATAGAATATTATTATTATTACACTAGCTGTGCCCCTCGGTTTCCCCCGAGTTTTTATCCAACAAATACCGCGCCGCCAACGCGACGGACCCGTGTAATCATAATTGTTATCACTTCTCGCAAGTACAAATTACGTATTTTAATTTTTCATTTTCTCCTAAACTATGTGTCCTAATTACATACTATAAAAAGAAAAATTTAAGTCTTTATGATGAATTAACTTTGGTTCGTAAGGATTAATATAATAAGCCTAAAAATAAAGCTCAAAATCAATTTTTAATCTTCAACATAAAAACACGCAAAATACCTTATTGTGGCTTATGCTATTAAGAAATAGGCATATGTTACCGGAGACTTTTGTTAGATATACTAAAGAACAATATTTTTGTAGAATAGGTATTATATTTACGTATCACTAACCATTACGCCAGCGCATCCGGATAAAGCAGTTCGGGAACACTTTCACTTCGACTTACTTAAACAATAATCAATATTTAAGGCTAGCTGAGAAATTTCGCTTAGTTCCAGATAGCCTATACTATTCTTCGTGAATCTGGCTATCATATACAAAAAGAATTTTTCGAATCCGACTGCTACCCGTTGTCCAGAGATTACCATGTTTAAACAAACAAATAAAAAAACTCGTCCGCTTTACTAAATTATTAATAGTATAGATATACACTGACTGACCTCGGAACACGACAAACCAAAAGAAAATCATACATGTGTTTAACACTATGTATGGTGGTCGCGATCCCTACCACCCCGCTATATTACTGTATATACACTGACTAATCTCTGAACACGATAAACCAAAAGAAAATTATAGTTGTTTTTTTTCTTTCTTAGTGACTATACTGTTAGCCTAAGGGGCCCTAAAGAAATAGAGCCACTGATGGCTTTGACAGCTTCACCAGCCTTGGGGGCGAACGCTTAAAGCATTCAGCCGCGAAAGCGTGAGCAACATGCGCACAAAGGTGCCAAAGTGGCCGGACGTCGGCTTGGGCTGTTACCGCGATTGTGAAAAGGTCGCGAACTGACTAATTCCCTATCTGTAGAAAATTTGAGCTAAACTAACACATACATATAACATGTCCCTGCCTCTAGGAGAAAGGAATGAACATGTGTATATGTATTTAGTATCCTGGAAACATGATCGAAAGTAACTATCGTAAAAAAAGAAGAAAAAAGGTCCCTTACAGGATCTATATACTTATGTGGTGTGCACGTATGTATGTACATATTGTGTGTAATGATGTGTGTGGGTAGCTACGTGATTGCAAGTGCAGTGTCACCAGTATCACGCGAGCAGCTGCATGACTCAAGGGTCCTACACCGAGGGAACGGACCTAGGCTTGAGTTGACGTAAGAGAGGGAGGACGTGACGGGTTTGCGGGAGCGAAATTAGCCGCCCCTCCCCTGTGTAGGGAACGGTGGTTTCGCGGGCGTGGGCGCGAGCACGCTTTGTTTGGAGAGACGGTGGAGTAGTATTTGTATATTTCCTCGATCTTATAAACGGGATCGGTGAAGATATTCGCGGCCGGAGTTGTTCGCGGGGGATGTTCGGTTTTGGGTTTTAAGTCGCGGCAGCTTTCACCAACAGATTCACGTGATTCGAAGCAGTGTCGAAGTACGATCGCGTAAGATATTCAATTTACGATTCGACCAACGTACCAAGGGGCTTTGTTAATTTTACGTAAGAATCGGGTTTAGAGGATTTGGAATTTATTAATGTTGATCTTTGACGTATGAGCGAATGTAGCACAGCTTATATGTCATGATAGGACGGACATATGTCTTGTATAATGTAGGCTTATGTCTGAGGAACATTTTTCTTAGTATCAAGGGTTGCAGTCTATGTGTATTGTAAATCATCCTTATTTTTTAAATCACGAAACACTGTTATTTCTTCCTAAAAGCATAAATATGAATTTTCATATCCCTAAATTTAGAAATAGTTTGTTCTTCATACAATCTTTCATACCCTATTTACCTCTTAAAGTTTTATTTTCACGACATAAGGTAAGCCAATGTCTTTCTTTAAGGTCCAATATATCTCTATATCAAAATTCATCAAATTTGGTTTCATGCGTTCTTCGTTCAAACCTTCATCGTCTATTTCAGGGCGTGAAATGCAACAGACAGGACAGACAGAGCTACTTTCGCATTTATAATAATATTAGTATGGATTATTCATTTCATTATGCTGTCGTTCTCTATGGTGTCAGTAAATTACCCAATAGCAGAATAACGACAACAGTTTATAATAATAAATTTTTGAAATTAATTATCTCTCTCTCTCTCTACACCTTTCTTTGTTTCTCTTTAACCGATACTTTAGCATTGTAAAAATAGCAAAAGATCGATTGTTGTGGTGTCCTTTTTGTTTTCTATAATAGGGATTTTTATATTGTTAACACAAATCTGATAAGTGAATAAAAGACGGTAAATTTTTTGGAGAGATCGGCCTTTTAGACCTCTATTTATTGTGAATCGATACATCAGAGTTAGATTCGAATCGATCTTTTTCGGAATAAATTGCCTAGCAGCGATGCGGCACTCGACTTGCTTGCCTGATTATATCCAACCTAGGGTGACCACTTATAAATATGATTTACTATATAGATGTGTGGTCAACTCATATTGGAAAGTTCCAAATTCTCTGAAACTGTACATTTTTAACTTTATGTAAACTTTCAATAATCATCATTTTACAAACCAGTTTCAAAGTTTTAGCCAATACAGCTGAATAGCTATTTTATAGCATTTTTATCGAACAAATGTTCGACGTGATTTTTTAAATTGATATAACTTTTTTATTTATGAACTCATTGAAGTAAAACCACACTAAATGTTAAGTCAACCTTACCAAAATATATTAGTTGAAACCGTTTCCAAATCAGTTAAGCCGTTTCTGAGATTAGCGCGCACAAACGTTGGCAAACAGACAAACACAAAAATTCTAACAATCATTGTTTTGGGTTCTCCTGTGTTGATAGAGACCCCCAATAATAGTTTTTCTCATATATCTTCTATGTATAGACATCGATCAGTTACGTTTTTATTATATGTATAGATAGATGTAGATATGGTGGTCGCGATCCCTACCACCCCACTATATTATTGCATATACACCGACTGATCTCTGAACACGATGAACCAAAAGAAACTCATAGTTGGGTTTATCGCTATTTGTATGGTGGTCGCGATACCTACCACCCCTCTATATTATTTCATAAACACAGACTGATCTCTAAACACGACAAAGCAATAGAAAATCATAGATGGATTTATCACTCTATGCGTATGGTATTGCAAATCATCCCTTATTGTACCACCCTGCCTATTCATTTTTCAAAAACGCGAAATTCTTTTATTTCTTCCTAAAATCATAAATATGAATTTTCATATCCCTAAATTGAGAAATAGTGGGTTCTTCATACAATTTTTTATCCCCTATTTGACCCCTTCATGTTTTATCTTTGCGCCATAAGGTACCCTATGTCCGTCTCCAAGGTCCAATATATCTCTATTCATCAAAATTGGTTTAACGGGTTCTTCGTACAAACCTTCTTCCCCTATTTCACCCATTAAAGTTTTATTTTCACCACATAAGGTAGCCAAAGTCTTCCTCTAAATTCCTACATATCTCTATATCAAAATTAGGTTCTTTATACGAACTTTCACCCCCCCCCATTTCACCCCTTCTAATTTTATTTCCAAAAGTAGCCAATGACCTTTCTCAACCAAAGTTCTTCAAAATTGGTTCAGCGGTCTAGGCTTGAAAATGCAACAGACGGGACAGAAAGAATTACTTTCGCATTTATAATATTAGTAGGTATGGATTATTCAATTCATTATGCAGTCATTTTCTATAGTGTCATTTACCAATTAAAATACTAACAGTAAATTATTACCCAACACCAAATTAACGAAAACAGTTTATAATAATTAATTTTTGAAATGAATTCTTTTTCACTATATACCTGTAATAAATTCTCTCTCTCTCTATACCTTTCTATGTTTCTCTATAATAACTGATACTTTAGTAAGGTAAAAATTACAAAAGATCGACTGTTGTGGTTCCCTTTTAATTTTCTATTTTAGGGATTTTTATATTGTTAATACATATGCGAAAGTGAATCGGAAAAAGATCAATTTTTGAGAGATCGATCTTAGACATCGATTTTTTTGGGAACCGATTCATAAGAGTTCGATTCGAATCAATCTTTTTCTAAATGAATTGCC